>CM065394.1:2837500-2955000 GCA_033060915.1 Euryodendron excelsum | reverse complement strand
TTTACCGAGGTTCAACCACAAACCGTGGTCTACGTCCTCACCCCAAGACCTCCTTGAAGCCTTCTTCCACTATGTAATCAACTATTACAAGATGGGCTGCTGATTGATAAAGTGCTCAGCTCACTCTACAAAGAACTCCTCACCGAGCTCTTAAATTTCCAAGTGGTTTTGTCCAAGCTCCACTCAAACTTTACAAGAGTTTTGCTTTACACAAGAGAACTCTCAAACTCTTAGTTACAAGTGTATAGGAGTATACAACCCACAAACAAACTCTCTAGCAAGAGTAGATTTACAATCAAAGCTCACAAGAACAAAACAGGAAGAATGTTCAGGAATATCAGGTAGATCAGTGATTCTTGTCTCTTGTTGTTTCTTCCTCTTGATTCTTGTATATAAATGCAGTTGGAGGCTAGTATATATACCCTTGCATTCATTCTATCCGTTAGAGGTGGTTGGGTATCATTAATACGCGTCCAGTCCGTTATAACATTAAGAAAAATAGCCGTTATAACAGAGGGAGTCGGCTCCAGGTCTGTGGAGTCGACACTTCTTGCTTCTGCATTTAACAGACGATGTTCACTGAGTTCATGAGTCCCCTCTTCATGTCGATGAGGCGACTCCTCGTTCATTTGTCTTCTTCATCTTAGGCTACTGCTGTCATGAGGCGACACTTCATCTTTAGGTGTCCGCTCATTGATCATTTAAACTTCAAGCCTTTTTACTTCTGCTTCCAGGAGGCGACACTTCATCTTCATGTGTCCGCTCATTGATCATCTTATCTTCAAGCCTTAGCATCTGTCTCTATGAGGCGACACTTCATTTCAATGTGTCCACTCATTGCCTACTTGGTCTCTAGGCGACACTTCATTTCCACGAGTCTCCTCTTTGTTCAATTTGTCTCCAGGCCTTTTTACGTCTGTGATCAGGAGGCGACTCCTCATTTCCATGAGTCCCCTCATTACCCAGAATTCAACTTTTAGATTTCTATTGATCAACCTTATCAAAGCACTGGTATAAGAACTTCAAGGAGTATGTTTTTGGGGTATGATGATCAATCAAATCTTCCTAATTCATCAGAGTTAACGTCTATTCAATTTTGGATTGAATCAATCATTGGATGTTGATCTTCTTCTTGAATCTCAAACCGTCAAAGCTTCATTTGATCAAAGCTGAACTTTTCTTCTTCATTTGCAAAGCTTCTTCTATCATTGTAGGATATCTTCTTCAATGCCAATCTTCCTCAATTGTGTGAAGCTTCACAATGCTTCAAATTTGATTTGCTTTCTTTGATAGCAATTCTTCATTCTTCATTAAAGAACACTTTACTGAGACCATTGCAGACTTGATAAAATCTATTCACACATCTAATCTTCATTGATCCTTTACATTGTAGAAGAATACTTCACTTGGATTCCATGTAGAGATCAGATATTCATTGTGAGCCATCTTCTCAGCAACTTCAATCACATTGTCTTGAATTGGTCTTTAGCATACCAAATGAAATCATCTCTTGAGCATTTTCTAAATTCTTCAACAACCAATATATCTTCAACTGAGCATTACACCTCTTCAACTGATCTTCGCAAATTCTTATGAAGTCTTTAGTCTGGTGCAAATCAGTCTTCATTGAAACTATGCACACTTGAAAGAAGCTTTAATTGAACACCTTCAATCTCTTCGAATGTAGGACATTTGCTTGAAGTAGAAATAGGTATCTTTTTCCAGTTTGGTTCATTGCATAGCCATTTGAATTCATTGCTTGCTTCTTGAACTTGTTGTGCATTCTTCTGACATGTATTAGACTTAAGATTCAACTTTAAGTCTTAGTTATGAGCTTTGTTAATCTGCACACTAAGTAGATTTATTAGTAACATAACACAAGGTTTAGTTATCATCAAAATCAACATGGGAATTAACCTTGAGTCAACAAGGATCAACCTTGACTCAACAAAAACAGGTCTTCGTAAGATGATGTAGGCAAGAATATGTAGTCACCTAGTTCACCAATTTTTGTGAACTCCATTGCTTTTACCATCTTAATGACATAATGATTTTCTTTTTTCTTCAAATTAGAAGCTTCAAGCTCGCTAACCCTATTTATTGTATTGTTCTTCATGCTCCTACCTGATGGAATCAAGAGTCCATCTTTAGTGTATTTATCATATATTGGAAGTAAATTCCAACTGCCTTGTAGTTCAAGAGAAGAAGAACCAATCTCCTAAAATATTTCACTTGACTTGATTAGAAGATCTTCAATATCATCTTTCACATCTAAAACAATTATCACTTTAGCTGCTTGATTGTCACCACCATAAACATCATCCATCTATGCCATATAACTGCCACAAGAAACTTGTCTACTAGCCATTATTGTAAATGCAGTCAACCAAATCACACTTCACTAATTGCAATGTCTCCCTCTACAGAAGTCGAAATCAAGATCTGTTTTTTTTTTTTTTTTTTGTTAGAGAGTGGACTCGAAGATCTTTCCAATAATGTATGGCATATAGCGCAGGTCATATTGAGTGAAATCAAATTTCATTATCAAGTGACTTGAAAATCTTAGACTGTACAGGAAAATTTTGCTTTCATACTAATTTGATGTAGGCTGGAGCCCGTGAGGGTGACCAAAACCAATAGGTTTCAACCAAGAATGTAGGATAATCCTGGGATGCCACTCACCAGGGGCAACGAATGTCACTCGATGTTGCTGGTCACGGATGTCACTCAACATAACCAAGTTAGATACTTGATATGTAGGAGGAATCACTTATCCCAAGCAAGAGAAACTTGCATAGAAATATTTTCATAATCAAAAGTATTTCCTCTAATATCATTCCTTTAGATAATATTTGCATTACCAAAAAGTGATTCATTCAATATATGAATTATAAAAAGTGATCAATTCTAGACCCATATTAAATGTTAAACAACTTTCAACAGACCTTACATATTCCAAGTAGCCAAAATACAATTCCAAGACATAACATCACTTACTAGCTAACTAAAAGACAATATAGTAATTTAATGACACAAATAACTCAAAACATTGTAAATAGCAACTTAGACTAAATCTATCATTATGCTTCTACATCACCTTTCCTACCGTTTTTAAGAATGAGAAAGGACCAAAATATCTTGGTGACAACATCAAATTCTTCCTCAGTGCCATTGAGTTCTACCTATATGCTTGCAGCCTAAAGTACACCTTGTCTCGAATCTTGAATTCCCACTCAGTTCTATGTTCATCTACCAACATTTTCATGTAATTTTGGGCAGCTTTCAAATTCTCTTTAAGTAACTTTAAAAGTTGGTCTCTCTCATGGATTAGTGTGTTGACAGCCTGAACTAGAGACTCTTTAGCAAGGTAATAGCTGTGATGGTATGAGGATGGCCATACACTGCCTCATATGGATTCAGCTTAGTGGTTGAGTGGTAAGTTGTATTTATACCACCACTCTACTAGTTGTAGCCATTGAACCTATACCTTAGGTTTCTGTCTTTTCATGAACCTCAGGTAAGTCCCTAGACATTTGTTTACTATTTCAACTTGGCCATCATATTGAGGTTGGCATGAAGAACTGAGATTCTGTCGTACTTCATGGAGTTTAAAGATTTCCTTTCAAAAATTATTTCAAAAAACATGGTTTTTACCAGTATAACACCTTAAGCCCTGGCATCTCATTTAAATATCTAATTATGAGATATTTGTGCTTAAATGTGTGTATATTGTAGTTTTATGTGACCTTAATTGCTTAATTAGGTTAGAATTGCATATGTGTATATACCTAATTACGGATTTCTTATAATTATCCAAATTGAGTTTTAGATGCATTAGATGTGGCCAAAAAATTTAATTGATTAAGTTTAACCATGTTTACTTAGAATTAATCTTTGATTTATTGGTGCATGAACCAATGCACTTGGTGTTTGAAAGAGTGCACATCATTTACCTATGTCCCACTATATATGCAAAAGATAGGACATGTGAACCATCATCATGTACTTTAGCATTTTTCTTACACTCATATCAAGAGAGAATAACTAGGAAACATATGGACCCCACTAGCTGATGCACCAATCTATGTCTTTCAATATGAAAGACTTGAGGCTTCCATTACATACTTCACATAAATATTTTCATATTAGTATGAGGGCTAGCTACGAGAGAGAGAGAGAGAGAGAGTGAGAGAGAGAAGAGTATGTGAGAAGCTAGAAGTCTCTTGAAATGGTGGGTCTTTCTATATCTTCTTGTTGTTTGCCTTAAGAGAAACATAAGCGAATGTGAGAGAATTTTAGAGTAAGTGAAATAAATTAATAGAGGACTTCAACCTAGTTTAAACCAAGGTATGTAATTTATTTATATGTTCATGCTCCTACATTTAATCAGTTGAAAAATTCTCTGAAACCCTTTTTATGATGAGAAATTGGGGGTTTATGTTTTTGAAGGAGACCATGCTTCAATCAAGACATTGATTTGAAAGGAAGCAACGCTTTGTGAAGATTTTTTAAACCCTTTTCATAAACTTGTTTTGAAGATGTTTTGTGACTATAACCATGTTAAGACCTTCCTTACCTAGGGTTGGAACTATGAGGTTTTGTTAAAGATTTTGGGCTTTCTGTTTTGATATTTGATCTTGTAGAAGAAGATCATTTTTTGAATGAGACCCAGATTTAAAGTATGTTTTCTATGCCTTTGAAAACTAAACCTTTATATTTCTATTGATAGTTTATGGACCAAAGTTTGAGTTAAAATGAATGAGTTATGGCTATTTGAAATTAGCACTTTGTTTTTGTCTCGAACATGCTTTCGGTATGCAAGGGTCGACACCTGTGTTCAAAGGTTGACACTTTTGAACCCAAAATTTGCGCCTGAGCAATTTTTCAAAAAGAGTAAACACTTTTAGCACAAGAGTTGACACTTTCATCTAAGAATAGACACTTTCTATCCAAGAGTAGACACTTCAATTAAGAGTCAACACTCTAATTCGAGCACCAAGAGCTCTTCATTCCAAATACTTTTGCACTATCTTAGGGTTTATTGTTGAGAACTAAGAGTCGTTCCCTGAATATTACATATCTTAATTATGCAGGATTACTAAGCATTAAATGGCTCGAAGGTTATTTGATCAAGTACTATAGAATTACCTTAAAGTGTTAAAAACTTAAGGTGAGTGACTTAACTTCCAAAGTTATATTTCTAAATTGATTCTCATAGCAAGCATGTTTTATGAAATAACTCTTCAAAATAACTCTCAATAATTATGTTCCACATATTAATTGTTTCCAAAAGCATGCTACTATTAGGAACTGCGGAATTTTTCATTACCCGACTATAGGGTATACGCATAATACTAAAAATTCTGATCTGACTAGCAGAGACTAATCTACATTATTAGAATCATACATTCAAGATCTCTCTGGTTTGTTCTTGAATAGCAGCAAGTATGAACTTTAAAATCACTCTACTTTGATCTCGAAAATCGTGTATCTCTCAAATATAAGTCAGTACAACCCTAGCTGCTTTTATAGTGCGTATATATAAAGGCTACAACAGAGACCATATGATTAGTATGACTAGGGCTTCCTACGCAAATAAGGATTCCTAATCCAATAAAGATTAATTTCTATTTACGTAAATTTTAATATATACCACTAATGAATTATAATTGCACTCTCTATGAAACTATGAATTATATTTCGAGCTTCATATTATTAAATGCTTATTTATCTCTCCATGTTAAGATCACAGATACTTGTTTATTAAATTAAATTACTAACAATTAAATTTAATAGACTTATTTCCTTCCACTTAACTTATTTGATATGTCGGATTCATAATCCATTTGCACGTGACTGTTTTACTTTTCTTTATCCTTGTTTATTCCTGCAGTTATAATGCTTGTATAAATGCCCATACATACATATTTACTTTATAATTGCATTATCTCTCTATACTCTTAGCATACATATTCATGCATTCAATACTCCATGTTAAAATAAGAGTTCCAAAATAACTTAAGTCACTACATTTTCATGCATATGATCAACCCATAGAGAGTGACGCCAAGATCACTCTCCCTTGCATAAAACCTACCAAAATCCTAAGAGTTCTCATGTAACCCTAAGGACTTGTAGCATACATTTCAAATCATTCCATAAAGAGGGGCCTCAATCCCTCTATGCTCACGGAGATAAGGTTGCCAAGAAGACAAAGGGTAATCAAACGGTAAGGTCTCTTAATGACCCCCTCAACATCAAACTCAAAGAAGGCAAATCAGAAGACTCAAGAGTAGTTTAGGATCTCAAATGTAAAAGTAGATAGGTGAAACTCCAAAACAATATGTCCCCCTTCCCCCTATTAAAATGTATTTCAATTCCATTATATTTAACTCCAAAGTTAAATGTATTTTTCATTAATGAATGAATGAATGTTCTTACTCGACGCTAAGGCATCTGCATAACGGGGCAAACCCCTATCTCAAAAAGTTAGCCAAATGCATCATGTTTAGTCTCCCTCTCAATAAGGGATACCCCTAAGGCATGCATTACATAAAACTCTCTAAATACCAAAAGCTAACTTGTGGCTTGTGTCCTTGCTTTTTTCTTTTCTTTTCTTTCACAGGGACTACACCATATAAAGCCACCATTGCTCCTAAAAAAGATCGGCAGCCACCTAAAGACCCTATCATTACCCGACAAAGAGTTGTACTAATGGCTGCCAATCCTGACGAGTCATCCTCAGTCTCTTGAGAAGGGGTTAGTGAAATGAGAAGCAAGATCGATGAGATGTTTAAGCTCATCCAAACCATGGTTATGAAAGACGTTGCTCTGGCCCCGTCATCATCTATGATTTTTCTCAAGGACTCCGAACTTGCTAACCCAAGGGTTGTGCTACAATCTGATACTATGGAAAAAAATAAAGAGGATTCCAAGGGGGCCAATATTGAAGAAGGGAAAACTATACTGCTCTCATCTGCTGTGAAAAGAACTCCCTTTGACTCTCTCAGTCTGAAATTCAAAAGTTGGAAGACTTGCTGCGAAGCCTCCATGGCCATGACATTTTTAGGCTTGCATCCTATGACGAGCTGTGCTTCTTCCTAGACCATCCAAGACCTACAAAGTTCAAAATGCTTGACTTTCAGAAATATGATGGCACCGGTAACCCTATTACCCACTTTCGCCTTTATGCTAGAGCATTGAGTGGTCATGTGAACGATCCAAAGCTCCTTATGCAACTATTCCAACATAGTCTCACTGGATTTGCCTTACAATGGTTTGCCCTACTTGACCTAAAGAAGCTTACAACATGGATCGAGCTAGTCAATGCTTTTAAAGCCCAATATCGCCATAACATAGATCTCACTTCTAATCGTTGGTCTTTGATGACAATAAGCAAAGGAGATAAAGAAAGCTTCAAAAGTTATGCCCTTAGGTGGAGAGAGGCAACTGCACAAGTCAATCCTTCTATGGAACAGAAGGAGTATGTGCAATTGTTCCTACACATTTTTCAAGGCATATACTATGAAAAGCTCTGCACTAGCATGGGAAAAAGCTTCTCCGAGCTCATCATGCAAGAGGAAATGATAGAGAATGGTCTCAAGATGGGGACGATTACAGATCCCTATGGAAAAACTGGAGAAAGTTCTACTAAGATAGCCAAAAAGGTGGCTACCGCAAAAGGTGTAATTAAAAAGGAGAGTAAGATGTTTGCTATCTTGCCCGATGCATCTGTAACTTTGATACCTTAGCCTGTACCGAAACTGAGGCCTACCATAACCTACTAAAGAACAATATACTGAAGGCAATACGAGCTTGTGTAAGAACCTCATTTTTGACCGCTCAGCAGTCTATAGTCCGTCTAGACTTGTACTCAAGTCAATATGGATGTATTCCAATCTAGATCAACTTTCCAAGTCTAATCCTATCAATCAAACCTCTTCGCGGTCCCGCCAGGCCCAAATAGAGAGCAAAATGACCAAAATGCCCTTGGGGGTAATGTTCGATCCAATTCCAAAAGGCACGTTTTTCCGAAGACGGTAAGTCCCCTTTCCAATTCCAATTCTAATTCCAATTAAATTCGGCACACCTTTCTAAAAAGTTGATTCCTTAAGGTGGTAAGATCATCCAATCCGGCACGTTCCCGAGTGAACACTTCAGGATGGTAAGTCCCTTTAAACCCGTCGACCGGGACGAGACCCTAAGTCTCTGAAATGGTAGAACGGTCCACCTTTGGCGCCTGCTAGCCCGCCAATGTAGAAATGTCCATTTCAGCACGCCTTTTGAGAAAGTTGATTCCTTAGGCGCTAAGTCTATTTAGCAGCTTCCTGAGATCAGGCAGTCTCGAGAATGATCGCGAATCGTCAGAGTAGCGAAAGTACTTGCAAATAGGTCGATATAGGGAATTGCCAACAAAGCTCTGTATCATGAGACCGCCGTCAGAGTGGCGAAAACACTCAAAACCCAGGTCAACACTGGTGCTTGCTAGCCCACTTCGGTAAAAAATGACCAAACTGCCCCTAGGGCCACTTCCAACACGTTTCTCGAGAAAGTACCTAAGTCCTTAAAATGGTAAGTCCACCTTTCCAAGATTGTCTTAAAAGCAATCTGGTATGATTAGGTGCCTTCTAGTCATTTTGGGGCCAATTTTGAGACTTTTCAGTCAAAATAACCATTTTGCCCCTAGGTATTCGAGCACCCCGGGGACCACACCGGCTCTGGGTATTAAACCGGTAGCCTCCCGAGAATGCTTCTTATAGTATTCCTGACCTTCCATTATCTTTCCGGATCATTCCGAGTCAGTTTCGGCAAACCCGATACAAAATGATCGTTTTGCCCCTAGTGGGCCGGTCGCCTTTTCCGACCACACCGGCTTTGGGTATCAAACAGGTTTTCCGATCCAGTTGACCATTTTGCCTCTAATGGCCCGGTCAACCCTTCCAACACATCCTGTCATCATTTTTCAATTCTAATACCTCTAGGACCCTATTCTAAGGGTTCCTATCCCTTTTCAGCCTTCCGGGCCATTCCCGGTCCCTTAAATCCTTCCCGGACTTTCCGGAGCCACTCCTAGTGAAGCCAGGCTACAAATTACTTGGTAGTCACTAGTACAGGCACCCAAATCTTCTAAAGATACGTTACTTGCAAACCTTCAAAAGGAATTTTGGCCTAGCGCCACTGCAACAGGCGCCAAGTCATTCCTCTCTCTATAAATACAAAGCCTCCTCCAGCATGAAAGAGGTCCGCAAACTCAGACTAAAAACCCTACTTTCAATATACAAAGCTCGTACCCTCTCTAAACCCTAGTCACCTTTAGGTTTTCCAAACCCTAGCCACCATACACTAAACCCTAACTCTCATACACTCCCATACACTCATATACACTCATACACTAGCCTCCAAAGCCTCCATTGAAGACTTGAAGTGCTGCAACTTCAAAGCTCCTGAAGGCCGAAGACAAGTTCTCGAAGACTGAAGCGAAGCGAGGATCGAAGCAAGAAAAGCAAAGCACGCAAAGCAAAGCAAAATAAAGAAGACACAAGGTAGGCTCTCTATTTAAGCTTACGCATCTTCCCCCTCTCTCTTCTCCCTCTGAACCCACTTGGGTTTTCTTCTATTTTAATCCCCCATCTTCTTCCCCCCCCCCCCCCCCCCCCCCCCCCCGCACGCCCTTTCTTGCATGCTTGAAACAAGGGACTTCTCGGTCCATGTGAAGGATTAGGCTATTCGAACGTCACCATGTTGGGGGCTTTATTTTAGTCTAACTGGAGACCACGTGGGTTCGGCCCCCTTGATTGTGTGGTGAAGCCTTTAACCTTGTATGTTCACGACCCCAACTTGCATTGTGCATATCATGATCTTACATTTTTCCAAAATTCATTTTCAAACTCGTTTTCAAAACTTGCATTAACATCATTTTCAAACTTGTATCAAAATCTTCTTTTTCAAAACTTGTTTTCAAAATCACAATCCTGAGGTAATTCTAGCCTTTCCATGGTTAGGGTTGCTTTAGGAAAGTGTTACATTTAAAGTGACCAATATGGTCTATATTTTCAAAATCATTGTTTTCAAAACCACTATCTTAAAGTGGTTCTAACCTTCTTATAGTTAGAATTGCTTTAGGAAAGTGAGATATTTTATAAACTTTTTAAAACGCTCTTTTCAAATCTTTCCTTCTAAAAAATCCCTTTTTCAATAGCTTTCTAAAAACGCTCCCTAAGATTCCTTCCCATAAAAAAAACTCTCTCCAATCTCCTTTTCAAAATTGTTTTCAAAAGCTCCCTCCAAAAATATATTTTTCAAAAACTCATTTTCAAAGTCTTTTCCAAAACGCTCTTCTCAAAGTTCACTTTCCAAAAACGCTCCTTAAGTCTCTTTCCTAACTACTCTTTCCAAAAATCTCTTTCCAAAAACTCTCTCAAAGTTTTACTTTCCAAAACTCTCTCTTCAAAATTCACTTTCTAAAATCTCCTCTCTAGGATTGCCTTCCTAAGATTTCGTTTCCAAAAATGCGCTTTCCAAAATCTCTTCTCGTAGAGTCCAAGTCAAACCCTAGAGCCCACGATTAGGAAGCCCTAATTTCCTTACCTAAAACATGTTTTCCAATCTTGCCTTAAAATCTACGTTTCCAAAATCTCCCTTTTTACATCTAAATCCTAGGTTTCCAAAACCTATTTTCTACATCAAAACTATAGTCTTCAAAATCTAGGATTTCCAAAACTTCATCTTTTTAAATCCATGTCAAATCAAATCCTTCCTTTAGGAAACCAAATCCAATCTCCCCCATTTAGGAAACTAGCTACAATCCTCCGTTTTTGGAAACAAAATCAAATCACTTTTTTAGAAACAAAACCCAATCCCTTGTTTTAGGAAATAGGAATCTCAATCCTTCCTAATCTAGTACCTTCCTAAACCATAAGTTTCCCAAAACTTTCAAATATTTCCTTAAACTTTAAGTTTCCAAATCCTTTCCAATCCAACCTGTTCCTAATTCCACACCTTTCCAAAGTTAAACTTTCCAAATCTAAGCTTCCAAATCTTTCTTAAACTCAAACCTTTCCTAATTTCCAGAATTTCTAAAATTCAAACTTTGAATCTTTCTAAAATTCTAAACTTTCTTAAATTTCAAATATTTCCAAATCTAAAACTTTATAAATTCAAAACTTTCTAAATTCTAAACTTTCCAACTTTCAAATCTTTCCTATTTCAAAACTTTCCAATTCCAAAACTTTCCTAAAATGAAACTTTCCTAAAACGAAACTTTCCTAATTCGAATCTTTCCTAAATCCAATCATTCCTAAATCTTCCAAGCCCAACATTCGAGTCAAGTCTTTCTTAATCTCAAGTCCTTTCTAAATCCTATCTTTCTTAAGTCTTGGTTTCCTAAAACTCAATCTTTGCAAAACAAGTCCAAATCTTTCCTCCAAGTTCTATCTTTCCAAATCATAGTCCAATCTTTCTAATTCCAAACTCCAATTTTCAATCTTCTATTCTAAGTTCAAATCAAAAATCTATTTTATATCAGACTCTTGTTCGAACTACGATTGACTTGATTTCTCAAAAAGGATACATAGACAACCCTCCTTGGTGCGGTCACAATCTTTTTCAAGCTTCTATTTCCACAACCCTTTTCAAATCTCCAATTCCATGACTGCTTTCTAATTTCCAATTCTATGTTTTATTTCCAACTTCCAATTCTAAAAATCTATTTTCAATCCTTAATTTCAATTTCTAAACTTTCTTTCCAATTTCAAACTTCAATTCTTCTTTTTCAAATCTATTTTCTAACTCTCTTTTCTTGCACTTACACATCATGCATCATTCTTTTAAAAATTCTTTTCTAAAGTGGATAGTGTAAGCACCCCATTTTTGACCGCTCGGCAGTCTACACTCCGTCCAGACTTGTTTTCAAGTCATTATGGACATATTCCAATCGAAACCAATCCTCTAGTCCAAATTCCGTCTTTCCATCGCTTCGCGGGCCTGTCAGGCCCGAATAGAGGCAAAATGACCAAAATGCCCTTAGGGGCATTATCCTTTCTTATTCCAATTCCAATCCCTCTCTTGAGACAGTTTATTCCTCGAGACGGTCCGAGTAGCAAAACTACTCACAAAACCGTCAGAGTGGCGGAAACACTCACCAAACCGTCGGAGTGGCGGAAACACTCACAAAACCGTCAGAGTGGCGGAAACACTCACAAAACCGTTAGGGTGGTGGAAACACTCACAAAACCGTCAGAGTGGCGGAAACACTCAAAACCTAGGCACGTCTCTTCGGAGTCGGTAAGACCCCTTCCAATCCCTCTCTCGAGACAGTTTGTTCCTCGAGACGGTTCCAATCTAGGCACATCTCTTTGGAGACAGTAAGACCCCTTTCCAATCCCTCTCTCAAGACAGTTTATTCCTCGAGACGGTCCGAGTAGCAAAACTACTCACTCAATCGTTAGAGTAGCGAAAATACTCACAGAGCCGTTAGAGTAGCGGAAATACTCACAGACCCGTTAGAGTAGCGGAAATACTCACAGAACCGTTAGAGTAGCGGAAATACTCTCAAATCGTCAACCCCGTCCGAGTAGTGGAAATACTCAACCCCGTCCGAGTAGTGGAAATACTCAACACCTAGGCCAATACCCATGTTTGTTAGCTCACTTCGGTGAAAAATAACCAGACTACCCTTAGGGCCTTTTCTGAGACTTTTTGGTCAATATGACCATTTTGCCCCTAAGCATCCGAATGCCCCGAGAACCACACCGGCTTTGGGTATCAAACCGGTAATGCCCCGAGAACACTTTTTATTGTATTCTCGACCTTCCTTTACCTTTCCAGACCATTCCGAGTCAGTTCCGGCCAACCCAGTACAAAATGACCATTTTGCCCCTGGAGGGCCGGTTTCCTTTTTCGACCACACCGGCTCTGGGTATCAAATCGGTAATGTCCCGAGAATACTTTTTATAGTGTTCACAACCTTCCTTTACCTTTCCGGACCATTCCGAGTCAGTTCCGGCAAACCCGGTGCAAAATGACCGTTTTGCCCCTAGTGGACCGATCTCCATTTCCGACCACGCTGGCCCTGGAAATCAAACCGGCAACCTCTGGGAACATTCTAAATAATGTTTCCAGATCCCAAGTCTTTTTCCGGGACAATCCGGGTTCGCCCCGGCAGTTTCCTAGTCCGATTGACCGTTTTGCCCCTAAAGGCTTGGTCAACCTTTCCGACACATCCAATCCTCACTTTTCAAGTCAAATACCTCCAGGACACTATTTTAAGTGTTCCTGCTCCTTTCCGGCCTTCCGGGTCACTCCTGGCTCCTTCAAATCATTCCCGGACTTTCCGGAGTCACTCCTAGTGAAGCCAAGCTAAAGTTTACATGGTAGTCACTAGTACAGGCGCCCAAATCTAGTCAAAGATACGTTGCTTGCCGACCTTAATTGTTTCCTAAATGGCTGGCACCACTAGTAGTGGCGCCAAGCCAAAAAATGGCCTGGGGCCACTCCTAGTGGCGCCAGTATAAATTTTGCCCTGGCGCCACTTCAACAGGCGCCAACCAAGCTTGTCCAACTTCTATAAATACAGAGCCTCGATCAACGTAAAAGGGGTCTGCAAACTTAACCTAGAAATCACACAATTCGATATATAGAGCTCGAGCACCTCTAAAACCCTAGCCTCCCTAGGTTTGCCCAAACCCTAGCCACTATACACAAACCCTAGCCTCCTATACACTCATAGACTCCCCCATACACTCATACACTAGCCTTCAACCACTCTCTGAAGACTTGAAGAGCAGCCACCCAAAGCTTGAAGACAATCCTTGAAGACTGAAGGTGAAGATCAAGACCGAAGACCGAAGACTGAAGACTGCACGGCGCACAAAATAAACAAGAAACAAGGTAGGCTCCCTGTTTAAATTTCCGCACTTCCCCCCTCTCTCTTCTCTCTCCAACCCACTTGGGTTTTCTCTATTTTAATCCCCCATCTCTTTCCCCCCCTTTCTTTGCATGCTTGAAACAAGGGGATTCCCGGTCCATGTGTAGGATTGGACTATTGGAGAGTCACCGTGTCGGGGGCTTTCTTCTAATCTAACCAAAGACCACGTGGGTCCGGCCCCCTTGATTATGTGGTGAAGCCTTAACCTTGTATGTTCACGACCCCAAATTGCATTGTGCATATCATAGTCTTGCATCTTCCAAAAACCGTTTTCAAAGTTGTTTTTCAAAAACGTTTTTAAACTTGTTTTCAAAATTGCATCAAAATCTCTTTTTCAAAAACTTGTTTTCAAAATCACAATCCTAGGGTGATTCTAGCTTTTCCATGGCTAGGGTTGCTTTAGGAAAGTGTTATATTAAAAGTGACCTTTTGGTCTATATTTTCAAACCGTGTTTTCAAAACCGCTTTCCTAAAGTGGTTCTAGCCTTCTTATGGCTAGAATTGCTTTAGGAAAGTGAGATGTTTTTGTACTTTCCAAAAACTCTCTCTCTCTCTCTTCAAAAGTCTCTTCCTAAAAATCTCTTTCTCAACATACGTTCCTAAAACTCTCCTCTCCAAAATTGATTTCAAAAACTCCCTTTCAAAATCTCTTTTTCAAAACTCTCCTCTCTAAAATTGTTTTCAAAAACTCCTTTCCAAATCTATTTTTCAAAATTTCCTTTTTCAAACTTTCCAAAACTCCTTCTCTTTAAAATCTCTTTCTAAGAACACTCCCTAAATTCACCTTCCTAAAAACTCTCTCCAACAACCTCTTCCAAAAATCTTTCTAAAAAACTCTCTTTCCAAAATCTTCCTTCTAGAATTTCCCCCTAGGATCTTCCTTCCAAAATCTACGTTTCCAAAAACATGCTTTCCAAAAAACTTCTTCTCTCTAAAATCTGTTTCCAAAAACTCTCTTCCCAAATTCACTTTCCAAAAATTCCTCGCTAGGATTCCTTTCTAGAAAACCTTCGTTTCCAAAAGCGCGCTTTCTAAAAAAAAAAAAACTCTTTCCTTAGAGCCTAAGTCAAGCCCTAGAAACCACAATTAGGAAACCCTAGTTTTCTTTCCAAAAACATGATTTTCAAACTTTGCCCTAAACCTAGGTTTCCAAAATCTTTTGTTTTCTACATCAAAACTATCCTTGTTTTCAAAACCTATTTTCTACGTCGAAACTATAATTTTCCAAACCTAGGGTTTCTAGAATCTCCCTTTCCAAATCCTATCTTCCCTTTAGAAACCAAATCCAATCTCCCCGTTTAGGAAACTAGATCCCGTCCTCCGTTTTTGGAAACAAAATCAAATATTTTCTTTTAGAAACCAAATCCAATCCCTTCCTAGTCCAAACCTTTCCTAATTTCCCACCTTCCTAAACCATAAGTTTCCTAAACCTAAACTTCAAATCTTTCCTTAAGTTTCAAAATCCAAATCTTTCCTAAATTCGAATCCTTCCTAAACTTTCACTTTCCTAAATCTTAAGTTTCCAAAACTTGAACATAAAAATCTTTCCTAATCCAACCCTTTCCTAATTCTACCCTCTTTTCAAATCTTAACTTTTCAAATATAAGCTTTCAAACCTTTCCTAAATTCAAACCTTTCCTAATTTCAAGACTTTCTAAAATTCAAACTCTAAAACTCTCTAAATCCTAAACTTTCTAAATTTCAAATCTTTCTAAAATTCTAAGCTTCCTAAATTCAAAACTTACTGAATTTAAAACTTTCTTAAGTTGAATCTTTCTAAACCAAAATCTTTCAAAATTCTAAACTTTCCAAAACTTCAAAATCTTTTTCAAATCTAGAACTTTTCTAAATTCAAAACTTTCTAAATTCAAGACTTTCTTAAGTTGAAACTTCCTTTTTTTCAAACATTTCCTAAATTGAAAACTTTCCTTTTTCAAACCTTTCCCAAAATGAAACTTTTCTTATTTTCAAAACTTTCTTGTTTTCAAAGCTTTCCAAATTCAAAACTTCCCTTTTTCAAAACATTTCTAAATTCAAAACTTTCCGATTTTCAAAACTTTCCTAATTTGGGAACTTTCCTAATCTGAAAACCTTTCCTTTTTCGAAAACTTTCCTAAACCTAAAACTTTCCTAATTTCAAAACTTTCCAAAAATGAAACTTTTCTAATTCGAAACTTTCCTAAATCGAACATTTCCTAATTCAAACATTTCCTAAATCCAACCTTTCCTAATCTCCTAAACCTTCCAAGTCGAGTCAAGCTTTTCCTAAGTCTAGGTTTCCTAAACCTCCATCTTTCCAAAACCAAGTCTTTCCAAAATCAATCTTTTCAAATCAAAGTCCAATCTTTCCAATTTCAATTTCCAATCTCCTTTTCTAATCTCAAGTCAAATCCAATTTTCAATCTTTTTCCTCCAATCCAATCTCTCTCTTCAAATCAATCTCTTTTCAATCGGACTCCGGTCCGAACTACGACTGACCTGATTCCCCCAAAGGGATACGTAGGCAACCTTCATAGGTGCGGTCACAATACTTTTCAAACTTTCAATTCCACCCTCATGGGTGTGGTTTCAAAATTCTTTCCAAATCTCAAATTCCAATCTATTTTCAAAATTCCAATTTCAAAATTTCTATTTTCAAATTCCTATTTTCCAAATTTTTAAAATTTCCAATTTCAATTCCATCCTTTCAAATCTATTTTCAAATCAAAGTAATCTCTTTTTAAATCTATTTTTCAATTCTTTTCTATTGCTTGCATATCATGCATCATGCTAAATTAGTTTTCAAACATTGTTTTTCTAAAGTGAATAGGGTTGAACTATAGTTAGTCAAAGACTCTCATAGGTGAATCTAGGGTAGATTGACATGTAGGTACCGAAAGGGCGGGGTAGGGTGATAGCTTAGTGCATCTTCCCTGCACGTAACCAACCTCCGAACCTAGGATCACTGATTTCAAAGACCAAAAAGGAGTTATTTTTCTAAAAAGGGCTAAATGTTTTCCAAAGGTTGCCAAACAACCTGTTTTCTTTAAAAACCCTCTCTTGAGGAAATATTTTCAAAATTATTTTTTTCCAAAAACCCTAAGTGTAGTCTTCGGATTATTCTTAGTTTTTAGGTGACCTAACTCACCTTAATCAAGTTAGGTGGTGACTCTGAATCTTTTTCAAAAGCCCTTTATTTAAACCAATTTTCAATTCAAACCTAGTCGCACTCATTCTTTTAGGAGGGTGGGTTCTAACGAGAGAGTACAACATTTTTTCTGCTTGGGTGAGTAATCCTCGAGTGCAAAAAATCTGGGCGCGACAGATAGGATTGGACATTTGTTAGTTGAAGACTCTCATAGGTGAATCTAGGGTGAATAGACATGTAGGTACCGCAAGGGCGGGGTAGGGTGATGGCTTAGTGCGTCTTCCCTACATGTAACCAACCTCCGAACCTAGATCACTGTTTTCAAAAGACCAAAACAGAGTTTATTTTCAAAAAAAGGCTTAAAAGTTTTTCAAAAGTTGCCAAATAGCCTGTTTTCTTAAAAACCCTCTCTTGAGTAAGTATTTTCAAAATTGTTTCCAAAAACCCTAGGTGTAGTCTTCCGATTGTACTTAGTTTTTGGGTGACCTAACTCACCTTAATCAAGTTAGGTGGCGACTCCAAATTATTTTCCAAAAGCCCTTTATTCAAATCAATTTTCAATTCAAACCTAGTCGGACTCATTCTTCTAGGAGGATAAGTTCTAACGAGAGAGTACAGTATTTTTCCAGCCTGTGTGTGTATTCCTCGAGTGCGAAAAATCTGGGCGCTACAACTGGCGACTCCACTGGGGACACTTAGAGGGTTAGGCCGTAGTCATGTCTCTTTACCCTTCACTCATGGAGAGTCTTCAATTAACTTGTTCAATCCTATTCACTTTAAATTTTCAAAAATTGTTTTCAAAAAAACATGCATTTATTCATATTATCTTGTATTATGTTGGACATCCACATACTAACTCTTGCATCTTTATTTTGTAGGTGCGCTTTTTGTTTAAATTGTATTAACTGTCATGCATGAATGTGATGAACAAGATGAATGGAAGTTGTTGGGCTCTTTCCTCTGCTTTCAAAAATCACACACACACTACACGTGCACTTGCATTCTGCATACTTGCATTTTTACCCTAATATGACCCTTCTAGTTAGAAAAGGGGAACGGTATATTGGTTGTGGGCAAGATGCTGTGTTAGTTTTTTCACCTATGGCCTCTTGATGGTTCCCCCGCTCGGATCACCAACAGATCATGGCACCACCTTGGGGAGTGGGCCTAGGTTTGAAGATCTGGGGACCGAGCCTTTTTAGGACGTATTAATCAACCCTCAACCTCATGCTCATATAAACACCTTGCATAGCCGAACCTCTGCCGAATTTATGACACGCGTACCATTTTCAAAACCATGGAGGAAAGGGCAACTGCTCTTACTTTTATTCGTACCTGTTTATTCCTGTTATTATAATGACTGTATTCTTACTGTTATAATGCTTGTCTAACTGCTCATGTATGCACGTTTACTTTACCATTGTATTCTCTTTCTTTATACTCTATGCATCCAATTGCATGCATCCCGTATTCCATATCAAGACGAGAGTTCCAAGTAACTCAAGTCACTGCATTCTCATACATATGATCAACCCAAAGAGAGTGACACCTAGTTCACTCTCCCTTGCATTAAACCTACCTAAACCATAAGGATTCTCACGTAACCCTAAGGACTCATGGCATGCACCTCAATTCATTCCATAGGAGAGGCCCCAATCTCTCCATGCTCACAGAGATAGGGTTTCCAAGAAGAAAAGGGGCAATCAATTAACAAGGTCTCTCAGCGACCTCCTCAACATTGAATCCAAGGAAGGCAAATCCGAAGGCTCATGAGTAGTTTAGGACTTCTTACTTAAAACTAGATAGGTGGAACCCCCAAAGGAAAATGTTCCCCCTCCCCCTATTAAAATGTATTTCAATTATTTTGTATCATAAACTCAAAGTTAAAATGTATTTCTCTATTTTCCTCGAGTGAATGGATGGATGAATATATGAATGGATGAAGTTTCCCATCTGACGATAAGGTATCTGCATACAGGGGCAAATCTTGCATCTCCAAGAAGTGAGCCGAGTTCATCATGATTAGTTTCCCTCTCAAATAGGGATACCCTAGGACATACATTGCATAGAGCTCTCTAAAAACTAGAAACTAACTTGCAATTTGTGTTATTGTTTTTGTTTCTTCACGAGATCACCCTGCACTGAGTCAACATTACTCCCAAGAAGGAGCAACATCCACCTAGGGATCCCATTATCACCCGGCAAAGAGTATCACTGATGGCTACTAACCCTGAAGAATCGTCTCAAGTTTCTCGAGAAGAGGTAAACGAAATCAGGACCAAGATGGATGAAATGTTCAAACTCATTCAAATCATGGCCATGAAGGATACTGCTGCAATCCCATCGTCATCCATGATGTCATCCAAGGACTTTAAACCTGCTAACCCAAGGATCGTGCTACAATCTGACAACGCTGGAAGGAACAAGGAAAATGCCATGGGGATCGACACTGAAGAGGAGGAAACCATACTGCTTTCACATGCCGTAAAGAAGGCTCCCCTAGACTCTCTCAGTCTGAAAATTCAAGGGTTAGAGGATTCACTACGAAGTCTCCATGACTATGACACCTACGGTTTCACTTCCTACGATGAGCTCTGTTTCTTTCCTGACCACCTAAGACCCTTTAGGTTCAAAGTGCCTGACTTCTAGAAGTATGATGGCACTGGTAACCTCGTTACTCATCTTCGTCTCTATGCCGGAGCGCTAAGCGGTCACGGCAACGATCCAAAGCTCCTCATGTAGTTGTTCCAACACAGCCTCCTAGGTCTACTCTACATTGGTTCACCCATCTGGACTAAGGAAGATCACAACTTGGATCAAGCTGGTCAATGTGTTTAAAGCCTAATACCGTCACAACATTGACCTTACTTCCGATCGATGGTCCCTGATGATGATAAGTAAAGGTGAGAAGGAAACCTTTAAAGGATATGCCCTAAGATGAAGGGAGGCCGCTGCACAAGTCAATCCCCCGCTAGAAGAAAAGGAGTACGTACAACTGTTTGTGCACACTTTTCAAGGTATATCCTATGAGAAGCTCTGCACAAGTGTAGGGAAAAGCTTCTCCAAGCTCATCATGTAAGGGGAGATAATAGAAAATGGTCTCAAGACAGGGAGGATTATGGACCCCTACGCCAAGACTGGAGAGTATACCGCCAACATGGCCAAGAAGGTAGCTACTACAAGGGGCACAATCAAGAAGGAAAGTGAAGTGTCTGCCATCCTGCCTGGCTAATCCCCCCAATATACTGTCCTGCCTGGCCAATTACCCTAATACCGACTGCCACCATAATCAGCTCTTGTCCTGCCCTTACCCACTTTAACCATGCCTACTCCAACCCCTAACTACGGCCCTACTGGGGCACTACCCAACTTTAATAGGCTTGCCTGACGCACCCGTGCTTTTGATACCTTAGCTTGCACCTAAACCAAGGCTTACCACAACCTTCTGAAGAATAATATTTTGAAGCACATACCTGCTCGTCCATTGCCAAGCCCTCTACCCTCAACCTTTAATGCCGCCGTTACTTGTGAATACCATTCGGGTGGCCAAGGGCACAGCACTGAAAGCTGCTTCTCTCTCAAGCACAAAATTCAGGACCTGATAAACAACAAGACTATTAATCTGTAATCAGTGAAACCCGCTCTTACTCCCAATGTGACCACTAATCCTCTGCCGGACCACATCATCAACATGATACTAGTAGAAATGGAAGGCGAGGGAGAGTTCGACGAGCTCGGGGCTAAAGGTTATGAGGAAGATTGGGAGACCAATGAAAAAGATGGCTGGGAGGAGGATCTCCCATTGTGCCTGATTTATCTCTATAACCCTGATGCTTCTGACTAGCCCATTGAGGAGCCAATGTTCCCGAAGGAAGATCATATCGAAAGCATAACTGCTGATGGATGGGGTGCTGAGTTTCTACACTCGAAGTATTCAGCAGCTGAACGTCACTTGTTGGAAAACCCTCGACCCGCGACTGAGTACAACTATGAAAAAATGGGCTACGGGCTAGAAGAGTCAAGAGAACAGACAAAGCCATTTGAGTTAGAAGAAGGTGAACTAGCTATTCTATTTATAGAAGGACCTATTGCAAAGAACAAGAAGGAGATCAATGAAGCTACCAAATGCACCACCACTGCCGACATGTCTGGAGCTCTAGAAGAAGCCTTTGCCTGCCTTGCCCTGCCCAGGACCCAAATCACGAATGGAGTATCGAAGATGTGGGCATTGTCCCAAGGCCGTATTGAAATGGGTTCTCTTCAAAAGCGTACAAGAGAGGGGTGTTTTCACCCACCTTCGTTCTATCCTTTTATATTTTGTTCCTAAATTAATATCTACATTTCTATTTCTTTACAACAAGACTATATGCTTTCTGCTTACATAATAAAATGATTAAGTCCTTTTATTCATTGTTGTTATCTTACATGTCTCTTGCGAATGGTGATTACTTCCTATACAAAGGGGCACGGTTTATCTTGGGGAACAACTTGACTTGAAAGGATGATAGCATGAGTTAACCACTCACCAAATGATTAACTTCAGAGGATAAGGATGAGTGAGGAAACTACCTAAAGGTAACACTTGCAAGACACTGAAGCTAAGCGAAGTGTGGTCAATTTATCAAAATGAAGAGGAGCCATCTTTCACTTCCCTACATATAAAAAAAAATGCTTATATTCCCTTAGCTGAACCCCTAGTGCCTCGCAGAAAGTGAAAATTTTCTTTGTCAACCCCGAACCAAGACCGTCCCCCCACACTGGGGCAGACAACACTCAAGAATATTAGGGACTATATTCATCCACTAATGTGTTAGAGTAGCATAGGAGGCTCTATAGATCAAGCAATCTAGTTCAAATTGAAGAGAGGCCCTAATTTCCTTTCCCATACAACAAAAAGCAACCACTTGCCAAACCCGTTGAGCCATTTATCCTATTTCGAGAAAACCCTAACCTAGGGATCACTGCCCACATTGAGTTAGATTGAACTCCTAAGGAAAAAACCTAAGAAAAAAAGGGTTGTAGAATGGTTTGTTTCATAAAAGAAAAGAAAAGAGATAAAAGGGACAAAGTGAAGGAAAAGAGTTGCCAAGGGGCAAAAAAAAAAAAAACTAAGGAAAGGCCTGAAGAAAACCATGATTGAGTCATCTTCAAAAGCATAATAAGAAGATCAAAAGTTAAGAGAGTCATGTTTATCTAAAAAAGCATATAGAAAGGGTGAAAGAAAAGAGCCATTTTCATCCTGAGAAGTGTATAGTAAAAGCAAGAAGGAAATTTATAAGTGATCCTAAGTTACAAAGAAACCCAGTAAAAACAATAGGTTCAAGCCTTTACCCTTTCTTGCAAAACCCCGAAACCATAGCCTATATTACAACCTTACTAAAGTCCAATCTGATTGAAAACGGATTGCTTGATCTAAATGAGCTAGACACGCTGCCGAAGCTAAAGAAGGACACTAACCCTACTGAAAAATAGTCAAGGATGGTATAGATCTAAACCCTGCTGAAAACAATATCGAATTTGAGCCTACATATCTCGTTGTTTCGAAAACCCCATAACCTAGTCTACATTACAGTCCTAAAACAAAGTCTCATTAGATTGAAAGGATTAACAATTTATCACTCTGCTAAAGGTCGAGTAAGCCATTGCCAAACCCCCAAGAGTCAAGAGTTTCAGCCCAATAATCCCATACACTAACCCTGAAACAGAGAATCGGAGGCGGCCGAAAGGTTGAGAAAGTTACGAAATGCGATCATCTAGTCAAGGTAAGGTCGAGGCAAAGGAGCGGCCAGGCCCCTCGAAAAAGGAAGAAGTTACCATTTCGAAGATTACAAGTTCAATAGCACCCCTTGTCATTCTGTTAGTTAATGTATTTCTAATATGTGCATACATTTTCCAAAAAAAAAAAATCGGCATGAGTTTTGCATACATAGGATATAACTCCCTGTAAAAACAGAAATCACCAACACAGTTTAATGTCAACCCATGTAATAGATATACAACATCATCATTTCTACACATGCATCGGATCATATACTTAGTTGAAAAAAAAAATTAGTCATAAATGTCTCTACCTATCTATGCATCTAAATGCCATAAATATCCATCTTTGTACAAAACTTACAAAATAAAACTATCTAACGTAAATACATCTCAGGGATAAGGGGCAAAAGAAGATCAGAGTCTCTACAAGGGGCATCTGTCAAAGGTCAAAGTTAATGTCATCTGGATTGAAATTCCTGAAACCCAGCATCGGAGGAGGTGGATAACTACTCGAAGCACCAGTATCCTGCAGAGAAGATAGAATCGAAATCAGCCATATGAAAGAAGAAGTAAACAACAACCGAGCAAAAATAAGGAGAGAAAAGACGACATACCCCGTTACTTCCCATCTGAGCTATCCGAGTCGTCAAGGAAGCCACCTCTGCCTAATACTAATCTCGCTCCGTCTGGTATTGATCCCTCTGATGCCTCACAGTAGCAAACTCAGGTTTGGGCACATATCCTCTGGCACGGCGCCACAAGTCAACCACCTCTTGGCCCACAGCGTATCCGCCGACTACTACCTCAAACCGGGTGAAGGCACCTACAGAATGAGCCCCGAAGTGTGCAGCATAGTCCGTGTCTGGAGGAAGCAGGAACTCAGCACCTGGCTGGCACTCCTGATAAGGGATAGGCACTCCCGCCACCAAGGCTCCAAACATATACTCTGGCAGAGCTCTTGCTGATTGGAACTCCTCATGAAACTGCCGCTAGTGCCGCTCTCTTAGATAGGACTCCCAAGTATCGTCACTGAAAAAAGCAGCCCTCGACAAAGATAACGGAACTAAGTATCGCACTATCTCATAATGAACTGATCCAATGAAGGGCCGCCAAGTCACGTCTCTTACCTCAATCAACTCCAAGTTCTCCCATAGTGTCACAAAGTCAGTAATCTCCGATCATTGGGCCAACCAGTCACGAGCCCACCTCAAATCGCGAGGATAAAGGTCATCCTCAATAACTGCAAGGCGATGAACAGGCAGATACTCATAGCTCCACCAGACAAGAAAGAGCCAGAAACTAGTCATGCTGCCCCAACGGGAAGAAGTCTAGACCCGCATCAATAAAAGGAAGCAGCCAAAGGCGAAGGACACCCAATCCAGCTCAGATAAAGCCCCAAGATTAGCTACTATGCTCACCAACTAAAAAGGCACAAGTGACTTGTTGTTGTTGCAGAAGCAATTGAAGATGATATACAGAACAAGTCGTCGCCTCATGATGTCGCGCTGAGCAGGGGAGGGCTCAACAACAAAGGTACGATCATCTCGGCTGAGCCAGGAAACTTGGAAAGCAGAACGCTCAAGAGGGGGTAAGTCTAGCAGAATGCAGGCCTCGACTCTATTGACTGATTGTAAAGTGATTTGCCGGCTGGTGAAGGAAAGCCCGTGATGATCGCCCAATCCAAGGGGCTGGGACCCAACTTAAAGCCAACAAAGTGGAAGGTCCCCGTCTCTCCAAACCACCGCTCAATCAGTGCCAGCACAAGATGTCTGTTCAGGTAATTAGCCTGTAATCCCATGAAAGCTCCAAACCCGATCTCAGCCAAAAAAGCACAGTATGATGGAGCAGCCCGCTGTATGGTCACAAAGACTTGATGAACAGCCACTCTAAGAGCTGTGTGTACCCATGAAGGGGGCAAATGCTGTCTAGAATATACACTAGGGTGATAAGCAAGATCCCCGAGAGGTGGGATGTCTGGTACCTCCAGGTCACACAAATCAGCATCCGTCTGCCTATGTCTGGAGGAGGCTCTCCCATAACCAGTCACCTGGTCACCAAGACCCGGAACCTCCTCCTTAGCACCAATATCCTCCGCAAAGGCCTGCTCAACATGAGGAAAGGGGTCGACAGGTGGTCTACTCCCCTGTCTGCTGTGACTAGAAGAGGCCTGTCCAGTGGATCGATGGCTACCCCTAGAACGACTAGAGCCGCTAACAGAATTTGTTCTGACCGCCTTCCAGGAGCAGCATCTCCTCTTAGAACCATTGTCGCCCGCATCTGCCATCCTGAAAATATAAGTCAAGGTAAGAGATATTAATATACAGTACATACAGTTAAAAATAATAATAAAATAAATAAATAAATAGCCAAAAAAAAGGAGGCAAAAAAAAAAAAAAGATTTCAAGTGATAATTCTAAGTAAAAATGAATTTCCTATACATTTTGATTTTAAATCCAATTCTATGTCAAAATGAATTTTCTACACATTTTAATTTTAAATCCAATTCTAAGTCAAAATGAATTTCCTACACATTTTGATTTTAAATCCAACTCTAAGTCAAAATGAATTTCCTACACATTTTGATTTTAAATCCAATTCTAAGTCAAAATGAATTTCTTACACATTTTGATTTAAAAATTCCATTTCTAAGTCAAGATGAATTTTCTACACATTTTGATTTCAAAGGTCAAGTTTCGAGTCAAAATGAATTTCCTACACATTTTAATTTTTCAACTTCGAGTTAAAATGAGTTTTCTAAAATCTCAAGGGTTTTTTTTTATCTTTTTCCTTCAAAAATATTTTATTTCAAAACCTTTTCCAACTCTTTCCCTGATTTCTAAAAATTTTGGTAGAGTTTCATTTAAAAATGGTCCCTACAACACCCACCACATCAACACAAAACACAAACCATGAACTCTACAAACACCACTATCACATACCCACCAACACCCGCACACACTTTGAAAAATTTCAACCTTCCCAAAAGACTTGTTTCATTTTTCAATAAATCAATAGTGGTCAAAGATATCCTAAAATTTTTCAAAATCATTTCAAATGTTTTCTAAAATATTCCAACATTTTTCTAAATTTTAAACTCCCTTAATTTCATCACTTTCTCAATTTTCTCCATTTTTCCTATTTTTCTAAGTCTTTTCTCTATTTTTCAAAAACTCAAAACTTCAAAAGTTTTCAAAATATCACGAAATTTCATACAGCTGTTAAACACATTTTTCTAAGGCACACAATATAAAAATCTAGCCGAAAAACTCAACACCTAAGCTTATAGGAACAAACCCCCAATTCCTGCAGAAACTCCCTTCACATAATCATGCAAAATCACTCAAATTCAATCAAACAAGCACTAAAATGCAAAAATAACTTCACCACGGTGTTCAAAATATATCAAAACATCAATTTTCACTATTCACACAACTCAAACCGAATTCTACACGTCGAAATCAACGAAAAATTGAAAACTCACCTCTTGGAGTTCTCCAGCGAAATCTTCTCTTCTGGCGACTTTCCGGCGACGGCGTCTACTTACGGCAATCCCCCGTGGTCCCTAAGAGATGCTCCTTCAATGTCTAGGTCAGTTTCCTCACAATGCCTCTCGATTTTTCACAAACTCTTCAAATCCCGCAAGTGCTTGAACCAGAAATATTTCTAGTTTTGATCCTAGGCCTGGCGCCACTGCAAGCCATTTCTTCCAAATGCGCCACTGCTAGTGGCGCCAATTGCTAATTCTGGGCAGTTTTGCCCTTTTTCCAGCCAAAACTCGATTTCAAAGGCCTTTTCAGCCCAATATTCGTTTTTACAGTCCCGTCTTCCAAAATTTTCAAAGTCCATCTCTCCGACTACCTCACGGTCAACATGGGACACTTACTATATCATTTTCTGTCTTCGACAAGCAAAGACAGAAAAAGAGGTGCAGTTGTAAGCACCCTATTTTTGATCGCTCGGTAGTTTACAGTCCGTCCAGACTTGTACTCAAGTCAATATGGACGTATTCCAATATAAATCAACTTTTCAAGTCTAATCCTGTCAATCAAACCGCTGTTTCCAAAATCTCCCTTTTTACATCTAAATCCTAGGTTTCCAAAACTTATTTTCTACATCAAAACTATAGTCTTCAAAATCTAGGATTTTCAAAACTTCATCTTTGCAAATCCATGTCAAATCAAATCCTCCCTTTAGGAAACCAAATCCAATATCTCCCGTTTAGGGAACTAGATACAATCCTCCATTTTTGGAAACAAAATCAAATCACTTCTTTAGAAACAAAATCTAATCCCTTGTTTTACAAAATAGGAATCTCAATCCTTCCTAATCTAGTGCCTTCCTAAACCATAAGTTTCCCAAAACTTTCAAATCTTTCCTTAAACTTTAAGTTTCCAAATCCTTCCGAATCCAACCATTTCCTAATTCCACACCTTTCCAAAGTTAAACTTTCCAAATCTAAGCTTCCAAATCTTTTTTAAATTCAAACCTTTCCTAATTTCCAGAATTTCTAAAACTCAAACTTTGAATCTTTCTAAAATTCTAAACTTCCCTAAACTTCAAATCTTTCCAAATCTAAAACTTTCTAAATTCAAAACTTTCTAAATTCTAAACTTTCCAACTTTCAAATCTTTCTTATTTCAAAACTTCCCTATTTCAAAACTTTCCAATTCCAAAACTTTCCTAAAATAAAACTTTCCTAAAATGAAACTTTCCTACTTTGAAACTTTCCCAATTCGAATCTTTTCTAAATCCAATCCTTCCTTAATCTTCCAAGTCCAACATTCGAGTCAAGTCTTTCTTAATCTCAAGTCCTTTTTAAATCCTATCTTTCCTAAGTCTGGATTTCTTAAACCTCAATCTTTCCAAAACAAGTCCAAATCTTTTCTTCAAGTTCTATCTTCCAAATCAAAGTCCAATCTTTCTAATTCCAAACTCCAATTTTCAATCTTCTATTCTAAGTTCAAATCAAAAATCTATTTTTTATTGGACTCTTGTCCGAACCACGACTGACCTGATTCCTCAAAAAGGATACGTAGGCAACCCTCCTAGGTGCGGTCACAACCTTTTTCAAGCTTCTATTTCCACAACCTTTTTCAAATCTCCAATTCCATGACTACTTTCCAATTTCCAATTCTATGTTCTATTTCCAACTTCTAATTCTAAAAATCTATTTTCAATCCTTAATTTCAATTTCTAAACTTTCTTTCCAATTTCAAACTTCAATTCTTCTTTTCCAACTCTCTTTTTCTTGCACTGACACCTTATGCATCATTCTTTTAAAAATTCTTTTCTAAAGTGGATAGGATTGGACATTTATTAGTTGAAGACTCTCATTGGCGAATCTAGGGTGAATAGACATGTAGGTTCCACAAGGGCGGGGTAGGGTGATGGCTTAGTGCATCTTCCTTACACGTAACCAACCTCCGAACCTAGATCACTGTTTTCGAAAGACCAAAATGGAGTTTATTTTCAAAAAAGGGCTTAAAATTTTTTCAAAGGTTGCTAAACAACCTGTTTTCTTAAAAACCCTCTCTTGAGGAAGTATTTTCAAAATCATTTTCAAAAACCCTAGGTGTAGTCTTCGGATTGTGCCTAGATTTTAGGTGACCTAACTCACCTTAATCAAGTTAGGTGGCGACTCCAAATAGTTTTCCAAAAGCCCTTTATTCAAATCAATTTTCAATTCAAACCTAGTCGCACTCATTCTTCTAGGAGGATGAGTTCTAAAGAGAGAATACAATATTTTTTCCACTTGTGTGTATTCCTCGAGTGCGAAAAATCTGGGCACGACAGCTTCTCCATTACCAAGCCCTCTACCTCCAACCTTCAATGGTGCCCTCACTTGTGAGTATCATTTGGGCGGCCAAGGGCATGACACTGAAAGTTATTCTCACTTAAACACAAAATTCAAGGCCTTATAGACAATAAGACCATTGACCTACAACTGGTGAACTTTATTCCTACCCCCAATGTAACCACAAATCATTTGCCAGACCACACCGTCAACTTAAAACTAAAGGAAATAGAAGAGGAGAGTGAATTGGAGGTGATCATGGTCAAAGAGTATGAAGGGGATTGGGAGATTGATGAAGAGAGTGACTTAGAGGAGGAATTCCCACCATGCGTGATCTATCTTTATAATCCTAATGAAGTGTATGATCCTTCAGACTAGCCGATTGAAGAGCCAATACATATGGAGGAGGACACTGTCAAAGACATGGCCGTTGACGGTTGGGGTGATGAATTTCTACACCCTAGGTATGTCGCGGCCGAGCGCCACCTATTGGATAACCCCTGTCCAATGACTGAGTTTAACTATGAAGACATGAACTGGGAACTGAAAGAGCCAAAACCACTGGCAGAACCATCCAAACTAGAGAGAGGCGAGCTAACCAACCTATTTATTGAAGTAACTGGGAAGACAACAAAGGAAAACAAAGGGGACAATGAAGCTAATAACTGCATCATCACTATCAACACACCTAGAGCCCTAAAAGAATTCTTTGCTTGCCTTGCCTTGTCTGGGGATGGCAATGATGGATGGAGCATCGAAAATGTGGACATCATCCCAAAACCCTACTGAAAGGGATTCTCTTCAAAAGCGTACAAGAGAGGAATGTTTTCACCCACTTTCTTTTCATTCCTTTTATTTTTTGTCTTTAAATTTATGTTTACATTTCCATTCTTCTAAAGAATTATATGATTTTCACTGCAATAATAAAAAGACAGTTTTTCATTCAATTGCTGTTGTCTTATATTTTTGTGAATGGTGAATGCTTCCTAAACAAGGGGTGCATTTTATCTTATGGAGGACCTGACTTGAAGGGTGTGATAGCCTGAGTCAACCACTCGCCGAATGATCAACTTTTCAAAAAAAGAGAAGACAAGGATAAGTGAGAAAACCACCCAAAAGCAGCTCTTATAAGACACCAAAGCTAGGCGATGGGTAGTCAGATTATCAAGAGGAAGAGGAGCCATCTTTTATTTTTCAAAAAAAAAAATCCATTTGCTTAACCCATTAGTGCCTCACAGAAAGTGAAAGATTCCTTGTCAACTCTGATCCAATACCATCCCCTTACACTGAGGCAGATAGATAGCTGAGGACTCAACAAAGAATGTTACTCATCTTTCATTAAGTCGAAGCAACGTGAAGTCTCTAGGGATCAAGTAATGTGGTTCAAAATGAAGAGGGGCCCTCGTTTTATTCCCTATACAGTCAAAAGCAACTATTCTCAAATCTGTTGAACCAGTTATATTGCTTCCAAGAAAACCCCAACCTAGGGATCACCACCCACAATAGGTTAGAATGAAACATAAAGCGAAAATCTGAGGAAAATGAGTTGTAGAAGTATCCACCTCACAAAAAAAAAAAAAAAAAAAAAAGAAAAGAAAAGGGAAAGCAAAATAAGAAAGAGTTATCAAGAGTAAAGGCTAGAAGGGAAATCTAAAGGTGATCCTAGGCGATAAAGAAGCCCAGTAGACGTAATAGGTTTAAGCCTCTACCATTTCCTGTAAAAATCAAAAACCATGGCCTACATTACAACCCTATTAAAGTCCACTCTAATTAAAAAGAAATTGCTTGATCTAAATGAGCTAGACGTGTTAATGAGGCAAAAGAAGGATGATAATGGACCAAACCCCATCGGAGGACCAACGAAGGATGGTACAGATCTGAACCTTAATAAAGGCAACATCAAATTTGAGCCTACATATCTCATTGATTCAAAACCCCATAACTTAGCTTACATTATGGTCCTAAAACAAAGTCTCCTTAGATTGAAAGATCGGCTGCTCATCGCTTTGCAAAAGTTCAAGTAAGTTGTTGCCTAAACCCTGAGGGTTGAGAGTTCAAACCAAATGATTCTAGACACTAACTTAGAGTAGAAAGTTAGAATTGGTCAAAAGGATGAAAAAGGTACGGAATGCTATCAGCTGGTCAAGGAAGGAGTTGCCATTTCAAGGATATAGAGCTTGATTACACCCCTATTCAGTTTATTAACTGGTGTATTCCTCACATGTGCATACATTTTTATAAAAATTTTGGCATGAGCTTCGCATACATAAGACATAGCTCCCTATAGAGACAAAAGTCACCAAGGCAATTCAATAGCATATCTAAAACATGTATCATCAACATTATCTCTGTATATGCATCTGTCCAAATATCCATCTATTCAAATCATACATCTAGCTATTTGAATCATAAATATCTATTCTATTCAAAAATAACAAATAAACTGTCTAACAAAAAAATGCATATCCAGAACATGGTGTAGAAGAGAAGCTGAGCTTGTGACAAGGGGGTATCCATTAAAGGTCAAACTCAATGTTCAGGTCAAAATCTCCAAAACCTAGCTTAGGAGGAGGCGGCTGACTACCAGAAGCATCAGCATCCTACAAGAAAGGAAGAACCTGAATCAGCAAAGCAAATGAGTAGCTAAACAACGCTAGAACAAAAGGAGAGAAAGAACAACATACCCTGTTGCCTCTGATCTGAGCCAACCATGTGGTCAAAGTAGCTACCTCGGCCTAGAACTGGTCTCTCTCCATCTGATACTAGTCCCTTTCAGTCTGGTACTGGTCTTTCTAGTCCCTCACGGCAGCAAACTTAGCCTAAGGCACATATCCTCCAACCCGACACTACAGATCAACCACCTCCTAGCCAATGGCATAACCTTTGACCACCACCTCAAACAGAGTGAAGGCGCCTATGGAGTGAGCTTTGAAATGTGTGGCATAGTCAGTCTTTGGAGGAAGCAAAAAACCAGCACCCAGCTGATGCTCCTGGAACGGAATAGGAACCCCCTCGACCAAAGCTCCGAACATGTATTCATTCTCAACAAAGACATCAGGACTAGATATCTGACCGCCTCATAATGAACTGATCCAATAAAAGGTTGCCAAGTCACATCTCTCGTCTCTATTAGCTCTAGGTTTTCCATAACGTCATAAAGTCAGTAATCTCAGATCGGTGGGCCACCTAATCACAAGCCCATCTCAAAGCCCGGGGATGAAGGTCAACCTCTACTACCTTCGGACGATGGACTAGCAAGTACTCATAGCTTCACCAGACCAGAAAAGGTCAAAAACCAGTCGTATTGCCATAGTAGGAGGAAGTTTGAACTTGCTTGGATCTGAGGAAGCAACCGAAGGAGAAAGACCCCCAGTCTAGCTCTAATAAGGCTCCAAAGTCAACTACCATGCTCACCAATTGAAAAAGGATGATCGACTTGTTGTTGTTGCAGAAGTAGCTAAAAATGATGTACATAACCAGTCGTTGCCTCATAATATCTTGCCGCGCAAGTGGTGGCTCAACAGAAAAGGAACTCTCATCTCGACTAGGCCAAGGAATTGAAAAAGCTGAACAGTCAAGAGGTGGCAGGTCTAACAAAGCACAAGCATCAACTCTACTGACTGACTGCAAGGTGATCTGATGGCCGACAAAAGAAAGTCCTGTAATAATAGCCCAATCCAACGGAATAGAACCTAGCACAAAACCCATAAAATGGAAGGTACCCATCTCGCTAAACGACCTCTCAATCAATACTAGTGCCAAATGTCGGTTCAGATGGTTTGCCTGTAACCCCATGAATACTCTAAATCCGATCTCCACCAAGAAGGCACGATAAGATGGAAAGGCTGGTTGCATGGTGCTAAAAGCGTGGTGGATGGCCCCTCTAAAATATGTATATACACGAAGAGGGGGCAAGTACTGTCATGAATATACATTGGGGTGATAGACAAGATCCCCCAACGGAGGAATGCCTGGTATCTCTAGATCCCCCAAATTAGCGTCCGATTGGCTGCAACTAGATAAGGCTCTCCCATAACCGGTTGCACGATCTCCTAGGCCTGATACCTCCTCCTCAATGTCCATCTCTCCCTCAAAACCTAGCTCAACTGGGAGGCATACTCCCCCACCTGCTCTGACTAGAAGACACCTGACCAGCTAACCTATGACTGCCTCTAGAATGGTTGGAAGTACCAACGGAATCCATATGAGCTCCTTTCCCTAACCAGTACCTCTTCTTAGAACCGTCATCACTCGCATCAGCCATCCTGAAAGGTCAAATCAAGGTAAGGTAATCAATATATGGTAAGTACAGTTCAAAAAAATAAGAGGTATAAAAAAAGGAAAAAAAAACAGAAGAAGATGAAAAAAATCTTAAGCCTTGAGTCAAAATAAGTTTTGTACACATTTTTTTTTCAAAAATTCAAGTTTCGAGTCAAAATAAATTTCCTACACATTTTGTCTTCAAGAATTCAAGTTTTAAGTCAAAACAAATTTTTTACACATTTTGTCTTAAAAAATTCAAGTTTCAAGTCAAAATAAATTCCCTACATATTTTGTCTTCAAGAATTCAAGTTTCAAATCAAAATGAATTTTCTACACATTTTGTCTTCAAGATTTCAAGTTTCAAGTCAAAATGAAATTGCTACACATTTTGTCTTCAATAATTCAAAGTTTCGAGTCAAAATGAATTTCCTACACATTTTGTCTTGAATTCAAGTTTCAAGTGAAAATGAATTCCCTACACATTTTGTCTTCAAGATTACAAGTTTCAAGTCAAAATGAATTTTTTTACACATTTTGTCTTCAAGAATTCAAATTTTGAGTCAAAATGAATTTTCTACACATTTTGTCTTCAAAAATTTAAGTTTCAAGTCAAAATAAATTTTTTAACCATTTTGCCTTCAAATGTTCACAGTTTCAAGTCAAAACAAATTTTCTACACGTTTTGTCCAAGTTTTTAAATTGAAATAGTTTATAAACTTTTTATTTCTAAAGTTTATCACAAAATCAAGTCCTAGGTCTTTTAGCCTTCCATTTCCAAAGTTATTTCAAAATCAAAACTTCATTTTCAAAATCAAATCTCAAAGGTTTCAATCGAAATCCATCTCAAACTTTTCCAATTCTCTTCTTCCAAATATTTCTATTCCAATTAAGTTCCAAGATTTTCTAAAACTTTTTTCCTTTAAAAAGTCTTGTTCAAAATCCATCCTAAAAAATTCTCAAGGTTTCAATCCTCAAAAATTCTTCCTTCCAAGGTTTTTATCAATTTCGAAGTTTTCTACATTCAAAATCCACTTTCAAAAATTCTCTAAGCTTTTTTCTCGAAGGTTCTAGTCAAAATTCCATTTTCAAAAATTTTTCGAAGTTTTTTTTCTTTCAAAAAGTTTTATTCTAGGCCTCTGATTTTCTCAGGGCCTTCTCTGCCAAAAAGGCCTCACATTCAAATGTTTTATCACTTTTTTCTTCAAAAAGATTTTATTTTAAAATTTTCAACTCTTTCTTCATTTCAAAATTTCAATCTGAGTTTCTTGGTGCCTTCTATACCAAAAAGGCCCCATATTCAAAGGTTTTATATCTTTTTCCTCCAAAAAGATTTTGATTTTAAAAATTTTCTAACTCCTTCCTTAATTTCAAAAAATTTTGACAGAGTTCCATTTGTAAGAGGTCCTTACAACGCCCAGAACATTGCATTAGCACACAAATCGTGCACATCATGATATCACAATCACATCGCACCAACACACATGAAGCAATCTATGCACATTTCTAAGGTTTTTAAATTTCCAAACATATGTTCCATTTTTGGAAAAATTCAAGTGTTTTCAAAATGCTCACAAAAATCTTTCAAAGTCACTTCAAATATTTTCTTAAATATTCTCATATATTTTTTAAAGGTCAAATTCAAACATTCCATCAATTTCTCAAATTTTCTTAATTTTCAACCATTTTTTTATTTTTCAAGAAATAAAAAATTCAAAAAGTTTTCAGAAAATCATGAAATTTCATGTAGTTGTTTAACACATTTTTCGAATATACATGGTGTAAAAATCTTGCCAGAAAATGCAATACCCATGGCTGTAGGAGCAAATCTCTAATTTTTGCAGAAATTCTTCTTACATAAATATGCAAAACTACCCAAACTTAATGAAACGAGCATCGAAACACAGAAACCACATCACCAGAGTGTTTAAAATACATCAAAATATCAATTTCAACTATTTGCACGACTCAAACGGAGTTCTAAATGTCAAAATCAATGAAAAGCAAAAACTCACCTCTTGGAGTTCTCCAGTGAAATTTTCTTTTCCGGCGACAATTCTGACGACAGTAACAACTTCCAGCAACTCTCTGGCATGCCCTGAAGTCACCCCTTCAATGCACAAGTCTCCTTTCTTGCAAAACACTCAAAATCCCTCACAAATAATCAAAAACTCATCAAACCTGTAAGCCCAAATGTAGGGCTACGCAGGTTTTATTTCCAGAACCGCAGTCAAATTCTGGGCAACCTTGCCCCTTTTCCCACCAAAATCTGATTTCAAATTCCCCTATGGTCCAAATTGCCATTTTCAAGCTTTAGTCTTCAAAAATTTTCAAATTCCATCCCTCCAATCACCTCGCGGTAACGTGAAACTCTTACTTTATCGTTTTCTGCCTTCGACAAGAGAAGACAGAAAATGAGGGGTAGTTGTAAGCACCCCATTTTTGCCCACTCGGTAATCTTCGATCTAACCAGACTCACATTCAAACTGACCCACAGACACATTCAAGCCCAAACCAGTTCTCCAAACTCAATCTAATTAATCAGTCGCTTCGCTGGCTCGCCAGGCCTAATAGAGGCAAAATGACTAAAATGCCCTTAGGGCATTGCTTGATCCAAATCTAGTTGGCATGTCTTCCTAAAGATAGTGAGTCCTTATTCCAACCTCAATTCCAGTTTCAATTCCAGTCTAGACCAATCAAACTTAATCTGGCATGTTTATTGAGAAAACTCAAAATGATTTGGCCCATTCTGGTCATTCAACAGTTGAGAAAATGATCGTCAACCACCATAGCAATAGAGGCTACCCACCTGGGAAAAGACTAGGGGCACAACTATAAGATGATTCTCATATGAAAGAATTCAGCAGTCAGCATCATACTCGTAGGCTGGGATGTTATCCCCCTCCAAAAGAGACTAAGTAGAAGGATCAACCCAAAATCCAACCATAAAGCAATGGATGGCCGATCAACAGTCTACCATTCCAGTCTTGATTATTAACTACAAATCAATTTAAATCCTAAAAGAGTCACTATTAAGTTTTTTACCACAAAGAATATGCCTAGGCACTAGACACTAATCTTTCAACATCAGCTTATCTTCCCCAATGTTCCATCTATTTGGCAGCATCAGACAAAAAGTTGGTTAATTAGATCGCCTTTCATATCCCACACCTGAAGGCCTTGGTAAAGCCTACAGGAGAAATCACATGATAGTAGCATATTAAAGTACCTCACAGAATATCAAGTATAGAACGTGCTAATCTAAAATAAGTGACTTTTGATCATAAAATGCTTCCTTTGTCATGATAAAATCTTTATCAATAAATAAATAAATAAAATTTGTAGGGTATTTAAAACTTGGCATCTTTTGACCCTAAAGACTTCCAGAGGTATTCCGTAGATTTGGCCTCCCTGAGTCGATCATCACGATTAATGCAAGCAACCTCAACAACGACATGATAGCAAAACATTGTAAAACCTTCAAGATTAATCCCCACAACTCAGCAACCTACCATCCACAACCAAATGTAGCTACTGAAGCAGCAAAACAAAAGGCATCTAGAGAATCTCTAGCAAGAAAAACAACAACCACAAGGATTGACATAAGTAGCTACCCTTTGCATTGATGGCATATAGAATCTTAGATTAACATAAGTAGCTACCCTTTGCATTGATGGCTTATAGAATCTTAGTCAGAGTCTCAAATGGGGCAACATCATCCTCATTTATCTGTGACGAAAAGAAAATGGCCATCTACCGTGCCCAGTGCTATCAAAGACACATTGCCAGATCTTTCAAAAGAACGACAAGCTCTGCCAGTTTAGGAAAGGAGACCTTGTTCTTAAAATGATACTTCAAATCTAGTAGAAAGCCAAAGGCAAGTTGGCCCCTAACTATGAGGAAGAGCATTAATCCTAACAGAGACAGGCGAAGAAATCTTCCCAACACTCATCAACTAAGGTTAGGTAAAGTACTACTATGTATAATCAAAAACATTGACAGAGCAATGATAGCAATAATTGTAATGAAGAGAGGCCCTCAATTCCTCTACCATACAGTTAAAAGCATCCCCTTGCAAAACCTAGTTGAGCCGATCACTTTCCTTTGAAAAACCCGACCTAGTGATCATCACCCACAATGGGTCAAGAGAAAGTAAATAGGAAAAGGAAAATAAATAGTGGATATAGGTTTAAGGAGTGCCTAAGAGAGAAAGCAAAAATAAATAAATAAATAAAAAGGAAAATCTCAAACTCTTTAATTCATAAAATAAGAGAGCCTACACTACAATAGAGAGAATATCGACCTTCATAGGAAGGGTAGAAAATAATCACAAATAGCATGACCTCGAAGACACAGTGAAAACCCAAAAATAAACTATGGGTAAAAAGGTGGAGGCATGACAAGATACAAAAACTGTCGACCTGGTGAAAATCTATAAGAACACCATGGTGCAAAAGTAACAGATCATGGATAAAAAAAAAATAGATGCCATTAGGAAACACAAGATCCGGGATAGGTTAAATCCATAAATAGAAGGGTAGAGTGAAAAAAAAAAACAACAATGGGGAAAAGAGTAAGCAGTAACAAAAAAAGAGAGAAAGGGAGAGTCGAGCTGTCAAAGGTGATCATAGGTCTTAAAGCCAAGTACAAGCAAAATATTTTGAGCTTATATCTCTTCCTTTCAATACCCTATAACCAAGCCCACATTACAATCCAAAAACAAAGACCTTTCAGATCGGTTATTACTATCATTGCTCTTCAAATGAAGACAATTGCACTAGGAAATGTGATATCCAACAAAGCGGATTCTAAGAAGACAACCTCTATCACAAAAGCAACATCAACAATCTCCAACAAAAGCAACAGCTTCAATCAACAACATCTTTCATCATCAATCATTCTTTTAAAACTAAGCACTCAATATTCTTGTCTTCATTGAGTAAAGAGTCGTCTTCATTCGCATCAACGAGAGAAATCAAAAGAAAAAGTATGGCCTGAGGATATAGTAAAAACCCTCTAAGGCACTATGGGTAAAAGAGTAGGGTTGTGGTAAGATACAAAACTACCGATGCAGTGAAAAATCCAAAAATAGGCGCTGACGTACAAAAATAGTAGAGCCAGCATCCATGAAAACCCATAAGGGCATGGGTGATAAAAATGGTTTAAATAAGAGAAAAATACAAAAAGAAAAAAAGAAAAAAAAAGTGAAAATAGAAAAGGGTAAGCTCTCTAGATTAGCAATCTAAGCAGCAGTAGCAAATCAATCTCAACAAAGTGGTAAAACCTCTTACGCCTCAACAATGGGTTAAGAGATGCCAATTTGTGGAAAACCTACACTAGTAACAAATTTCCAAACTCAACAAGACAAAGTAATAGACATGAATATCTTAAGTCATTTATTAAAGATTATTCTGTTACATCTTGATATTGCTAACAAAATACTGATATAGGTACAATTGCAAGGGGCATCTCCCTAAGCTTTCTTAGGACTTAAAGTGTCTTCAAGCCCAACATCCTGATGTCACAACCCGACAAAGCTTAATATCTAGCCGTCCAAAACATTCAACTACCCAAAGCGTCTGGCTAGCCAGAGCATCCTACTGTTCATAAGCATCCAGCCATCTAGAGCACAACCCAACTAGGGCAGGTCAGAAGCCCAAGATGTTCAACTTAAAAAAAAAAAAAAGACTCACTCCCTCCAGAAATAAACTCAAGATGTTCAACTTCAGAGAAGCACAACCCCTCAAAATATATGTCAACAAGAGTCCTGCCACGCCGACCAAAAGTGGAACTTAATAACCAAGCACCAAGCATTCCAATCTCCAGATATCTCAGTCAAAGAGATCACAAATAATTCCTCCTCCAACAAGCATGAAGAAACCTCTCATGATACCCCAATCTCAAATCATCTCCATGTCGCACCCAGATTTTTCGCACTCGAGGAATACACACACAATCGAAAAAAATACTGTACTCTCTCGTTATAACTCACCCTCCTAAAAGAATGAGTGCGACTAGGTTTGAATTGAAAATTGATTTGAATAAAGGGCTTTTGAAAAACATTTGGAGTCACCACCTAACTTGATTAAGGTGAATTAGGTCACCTAAAAACTAAGCACAATCCGAAGACTACACTTAGGATTTTTGAAAATGATTTTGAAAATACCTCCTTAAGAGAGGGTTTTTAAGAAAATAGATTATTTAGAAACCTTTGGAAAATAGTTAAGCCCTTCTTCGAAAATAAACTCCATTTTGGTCTTTGAAAACAACGATCCTAGGTTCGGAGGGTGGTTACGTGTAAGAAAGACGCACTAAACCATCACCCTACCCCGCCCTTGCGATACCTACATGTCTATTCACTCTAGATTCACCTATAAGAGTTTTCAACTAACAAATGTCAAATCCTATCCACTTTAGAAAAAGAATGTTTAAAAAGAATGATGCATGATATGTAAATGCAAGAGAGAGAGTTGAAAAATAGATTTGGAAAGAAATTGATTTGATTTAAAAAAGAAATTTGAAAAGATAGATTTGAAATTGGAAAGTTTTAGAAATTGGAAATAGAGATTTGGAAATAGAAATTTGGAATTAGAAAAATAGATTATGGAATTGAAAACTTGAAGAAGATTGTAGAATTGGAGATTTGAAGAAAGTTATGGAATTAGAGATTTGAAAAAAGTTATGACCGCACTCATGAGAGTTGCCTACGTATCCCTTTTGAGAAATCAGGTCAGCCATAGTTCGGACAAGAGTCCGATTGAAAATAGAAGATATGATTGGAAGAAAGAGATTTTGACTAGAAAAAAGATTTGATTTGAACTTAGAATAGAATATTGGAATTTGAAATTTGAAATTGAAAGGTTTAGACTTTGATTTGGAAAGATAGAACTTTGAAGAAAGATTGGGACTTGTTTTGGAAAGATTGAGATTTGGGAAACCTAGACTTAGGAAGATAGGATTTAGGAAGGACTTAAGATTAAAAAAGATTTGACTTGACTTGGAAAAGTTTTGAAAAAGGATTTGATTAGAATATTGGACTTGGAGGATTTAGGAAAGATTCGGATTAGGAAAGTTTTAAAATTGGAAAGTGTCATTTTAGGAAAGTTCCGTTTTAGGAAAGTTTTGGTTTAGGAAAAGTTTTGAATTAAGAAAGTTTCAATTTAGGAAATTTTTTATTTAGGTAAGTTTTGAAATAGAGACGTTTTAAAAGTAAGAAAGTTTTGAGTTTAGAAAGTTTTAAATTTGGAAAGATTTGAAGTTTAGGAAAGTTTAGAATTTTAGAAAGATTCAAAGTTTGAGTTTTAGAAATTCTTGAGATTAGAAAATGTTTAAGCTTAGGAAAGATTTGAAGATTTATATTTGGAAAGTTAAGATTTGGAAAGGGATGGAACTAGGAAAGGGTTGAACTAAGAAAGATTTGGAAGCTTAAAGTTTAAAGAAAGATTTAAAAGTTTAAGTTTTGGAAACTTAAGGTTTAGGAAAGTATGAGATTATGAAGGAGTGGATTAGGAAAGATTTAAACTAGGAAGGATTGAGATTCCTATTTCCTAAAACAAAGGATTGAATTTTGTTTCTAAAAGAGAGAGTTTGATTTTGTTTCCAAAAATGGAGGATTGGATCTAGTTTCCTAAATGGGAAGATTGGATTTGGTTTCCTAAAGGAATATTGGATTTGGTTTCTTAAAGGGAAGATTGGATTTGACATGAATTTGGAAGGAGAAGTTTTAGAAACCCTAGATTTTGGAGACTATAGTTTTGATTTGAAAACTTATGATTTTGATGTAAAAGGAGAGATTTTGAAAACCTAGATTTTAAGGTAAGATTAAAAATCGTATTTTTGGGAAAGAAAATAGGGTTTCCTAATGGTGAGTTCTAGGGTTTGACTTGGGTTCTAAGGAAAGAGATTTTTGGAGAGTGAGTTTTTAGAAAGGGAGATTTTTGGAAGGAAATCCTAGAGAGGAGTTTTTAGAAAATGAATTTGAAAAGAGAGTTTTTGGAAGGGGATTTTTGGAAAGAATTTTTAGGAAGGAGTTTTGTGGAATGAAATTTAAGGAGAGAGTTTTCTAAGAAGGAAACCTATGGAGAGTTTTTAGGAAAGAAATTTTGAAGAGAGCTTTTTGGAAAGGAGTTTAAAAAGAAATTTTGAAAAATAGATTTTTGGAGGGAGTTTTTGAAAACAATTTTGGAAAGGAATTTAAAGAGAGTTTATGGAAAGCATGTTGGAAAAAAGATTTTTAGGATGAGATTTTTGAGAAGAAAGTTTTTAGACAGTATATAAAATATCTCACTTTTCTAAAGCGATTCTAACCGTAAGAAGGTTAGAACCACTTTAAGATAGTGATTTTGTAAACAACAATATTTTGAAAATATGTACCATATTGGTCACTTTAAATGTAACACTTTCCTAAAGCAACCCTAACCATCAAAAGGCTAGAATCACTCTAGGATTGTGATTTTAAAAACAAGTTTTGAAAAAGAAGATTTTGATGCAAGCTTTTGAAAACAAATTTTGGAAGAATGCAAGATCATGATATGCACAATACAAATTGGGGTTGTGAACATACAAAGTTAAGGCTTTACCACATAATCAAGGGGACCGAACCCACGTGGTCTTCGGTTAGACTAAAAGAAAGCCCTCGACACGGTGACCCTCCAATAGCCTATTCCTACACATGGACTGAGAAGTTTCTTATTTCAAGCATGCAAGAAAGGGAGGGAAGAAGATGGGGGATTAAAATAAAAGAAAACCTAAGTGGGTTAGGAGAGAGAAGAGCAGCGAAAGATGCGTAAACTCAAAGAGAAAGCCTACCTTATGTCTTGTTTATTTTGTTTTGCTTTGCGTGCTTTGCTTTTCTTGCTTTGCTTTAGTCTTCACTTCAGTCTTCAAGGGCTTGTCTTGATCTTCGTGAGCTTCAGTTTGCAGCATTTCAAGTCTTCAATGGAGGCTTTGGAGGCTAGTGTATGAGTATATGAGAGTGTGTATGAGTGTAGAGGAGGCTAGGGTTTGGAAAACCTAAAGGAGACTAGGGTTTATGGAGGCTACGAGCTTTGTATATCGAATAGTAGAGTTTTCAGACTTAGTTTGCAGACCCCTTTCACGCTGGAGGAGGCTCTGTATTTATAGAGAGAGGGATGACTTGGTACCTGTTGTAGAGGCGCAAGGCCAAAAAACCTTCTGGCGCCACTCCTAGTGGCGCCAGGCCAAATTTTGGATTGACACCACTAGTAGTGGTGCCAGCCACCTAAGAAAGTTTTAAGGCTGGCAAGAGTTCCCAAGAGTTCCCAAGTTTTGTCTTCAAGAGTTTTCTAAATATTTTGTCTTCAAGAGTTCCCAAGTTTCGGCTCAAAACAAGTTTTCTACCCCTCGTCCTTAAAAAAAAATTGACTTCCAAATTTTTAGTTCAAATGAATCGCCTTCAAATGGTTTCCACCTTTCTGGGTTTTCTAACTTTTTCTTTCAAAAAGTTTGATCTCAGAAATACTTTCTAGGTTTTCCTAACTTTTTCCTTCAAAAAGTTTGATTTCAGAAATACCTTTATAGGTTTTCCTAACTTTTTCCTTCAAAAAGTTTGATTTTTTAGGTTTTTCAAACTTTTTTCTTCAAAAATTTTCATTTTCCTCAATTTTCTAACTTTTTTTCGTCAAAAAGTTTAACTTCAAAAGCATTCCCCGATTTTTCAAATCCTTTTCGTTCCAAAAGTCTAATCTCAAAAGCATTTCTTGGGTTTTCCGAGTTTATCCTTCAAAAGTATTCCAAAGATTTTCAAACTTTCTTTTTTAAAAAATTTCATTCTCAAAAACATTTTATAGGTTTGATGAGCTTTTTCCTTCAAAAGTCCCGTTTTCAAATTTTTTTGGGTTTTCAAGCTTTTGCCTCAAAAAGTCCCTTTTCAATTTCAAGGTTTCGCCTCAAAAAGCCCAACTTTCCATATTTTGGATTTTCAACCTTTTCCCTCAAAAAGTTTCATTCCAAAATCGAATTCCAGGTTTTTCAAACTTTTTCCTCAAAAGTTTCATTTCAAAATTTTAGGTTTTCAATCTTTTTCCTCAAAAGCTTTGTTCCAAGTTTCAAAAGTTTTCTAAACCCTTCAAATTCAAATCCAAATCAATCCATTTCAGAAAGCAATTTCCAAACCATTTCAAACAATCAATTTCAATTTCAATTTCAAAATCATTTCAAATAATCAACTTCAATTTCAAAATCATTTCAAAAGTCATCTTCGATTTCAAAACCCTAAATTGCATGAAGATGCAATGACTTGAGTTACTTTGGAACTTTCGTCTTGACATGGAATATTGAATGCATAAACATGGATGCATAGAGTAAAGAGAGAGGGAATGCAATTGTAAAGTAAACATGGAGGCACTAGCAATTATACATGCATTATAACAATAGGAATTATAATATCATAGATAAACAAAATTAAAGGAAAGTAATGCAATCGCCCTTTTCTCTATGGTTTTTGAAATTGATGTGTGTCTTAAATATGGCAAAGGTTTGGTTCTGCATGGTTTCTATACGAGCATGAGGTTGAGGGTTTACTAATGCTTCCTAAGAAGGCTTGGTTCCCAGATCTTCAAACCTAAGCCCACTCCCCGAGGTGATGCCATTATCGGTTGGTGATCCGAGCAGGGGAACCATCAAGAGGCTGTAGGCAAAGAAACTAACACACCATCTTGCCCACAACCAATATACAGTTCCCCCTTCTAACTAGAAGGGACATATTTGTAAGCATCTCATTTTTGCCTGCTTGGCAATCTTCGGCCTGACTGGACCCAGTTTTTAAACATCATAACACGTGCAAGCCCAAGACGGGTTTTTCAAACTCTAATCCAGTCAACTAGTCGCTTCCCAGGCCCACAAAGCCCAAATGACGCCATAAACATCATTCCAAGCAGCTTTCCAGGACCGGGCGGCCTCGGAAACCAACACCATCCAGGTAGCTTCCCGAGATCGAGCAATTTTGGAGACCAACACCTTATTAAATTTCAGATGGCTCATTTCTTGCGCCTGCTAGCCCGCTAATGTAGAATGCCCGTCATTCGGAAGTTCTCCGAGACTAGGCGTTCTCGGAGACCAACACTACCCTCACAAGTAGCTTTCTAAGACCAAGCGTTCTCAGGAACCAACAACAGCCTACAGGTAGCTCTTAGAAATCAGGCGGTCTCAGGGACCGACACTGCACAGGTAGTTTTTCGAGGCCAGGCAGCCTCAGAAACCAACACCTAAGTCTACACTAGCGCTTGCTAGCCCAACTCGATGAAAAATGACCAAACCTGCCCCTTGGGCCTCCAAACACGTTTTGAAAAAGTTTAAAATCCCTCAAAACGGTAAGTCCACCCTTCCAAAATGTTACTAAACTGTTAGGCGCACTCCACACGCCGTCCGGTCCAATTTCGACTAACTTTGGGTAAAATGACCGTTTTGCCCCTAAATGCCCCAACGCTGCACAAATCCCACCGAATGATAAAAGACTCTTCCGAAACCATCCTTGAATGACCTGGCATGCTTAACAGGACACTTCGATCCATTCCTGACCAATTTCAACCAAAATCAGCCAAAATGACCATTGTGCCCCTAGCAACCCGAACGCGCCCCAAAACAACATCAGTCCAAGAATTCTGAACGGCGGGTCTCATCATACACCCTAGTTTAACCTAAGGAAGACCTCATGATGCTAAACACCCATGACTCGATAAAAGTTCCCCAGAGCGTCTCGCAGATGCTCTGCCAAAATTGCCTTTTCTCCCGATTCCTTGGTTATAACGTAGCGTCAAATGACTTGAGAAATGCGTAAACCAGGAAATTTCCAAAAACTTATCCATAGGTCTTTCCATCGATATGGATAGATTGGATAGATCGCTCCCCGAAGCCCTTCATCGTATGGCTTGAAAACTATAACTTTCAGCAACCTCTCGAGTGTCTTGCAAACGCTCTGCCTAGATTGACTTTTCCTCCAATTCTTTGATTGCAACGCAACGTCAAATGACTGAAGAAACGCGTAAAACAGGGAATTTCCAAAAGTATTTCCAGAATACTTTCTGTTGGTACAGTCCGATAGAAGAGATTGCTTCCCGAAGGCTTTGATCACGTGACACAAAAATAGCTATATTTGAACCCCTGCGGAGCGTATCATAGACGTTTCGTAGAAATGCAATTTTGTACACATTTTTTGAGATGATAAACCACACTTCCATACACCGTTCCAACTTCTCAAAAACATGAAAGTTCACGAGAAACACTAGGAGAACACCTCGGGTGCAACCGATTCCTCCGAAACCATCCCAGTTGGCTTAATTATTGAGGCAAAGTTTAAACGAACACTCCCGGTGATGAAGCGTATGCTACACACGCCTAGATTTTGATCAAATCGACCAAAGTTCGATTAATCGTTAGGATTTAGCCAGTGCTAGGGTTGCCACGTGGCATTCTGGCAATGGAACAGTACTGGCACATGTACTACATGCACCAGGGCCAATTTTGGCCAGGCCCATGTAACACATACCCTAGGCCTGTCCCAGGTTGTCTATAAATACCACCTTGCCCCTTTGCATATTCCAAAATCAAAAAATTGATGCGAAGCTCTGCTGAAACTACTCCAGAACCTTAAATTTCTATATACATCCCATTCCTCCAACACTTAGGCTAGATTCCACCTCCCCCTAACCCATACACTTCACCTACATAGCCATATACACCATTAAACTCCTCCTTCCAGCCCCTCAAGCCTACTTGAAGCCATCCAAGTTCAAGTCAAAGCATTCATAGAAGATTACAAGTGCATTGAAGACAAAAGGTAGTATTTCTTTTACATTTTTGTCTTCCCCCACTCTTCTCTTCTCCCTCCTAGCCTACTTAGGCTATTCTCTATTTCAATCCCCATCTTCAACCCTTCTTTCTTGCATGCTTGAAGCCAAGAAGGCTCTTAGTTCATGCCTAGAGGAAAGCTAGTGGGAGCCACTGTGTAGGGGGATCTCTCATTAACCTACTTTAAAATGGTATGGCCTATGAGCCTCTTGATTATGTGGTGTAGCCTAAAGCCTTGTATAGACTCATGACCCCCTTACATTTTGCTATCTTGATCATGTCTTGTGTGCTTGGCTTCATTTTCATGTTTATAACCATGTTCTACAAAGCTTGCATAATTCTTATTTCCATGCTACTTTCAAGCTCCATATTCCTTTCAAAAGGGTTCTAAGAATTAGTCCCTTGAAGTTTAGGATGAGACCTTAGAAGTCATACCTTAGAAAACCCCCATCTATCCCCTAACTCACACTTTTGCATCATTGAATTTCAAATTGTATAAAACTTGTTTTCAAACTCTTTGATTTCCAAGGTTTTCATTCTCTCCAGTTTAGTAGTTGAAATGACCCCATGGGACCCTCTCTTGAATGGTCTCCCTTTACATAGGCCATAAGAACCCTAACTTGTTAGAATGGTTTCCTTTGAAAAATGGTTACCAAAATTTTTTTCTCAAAAATGGTCTTCAAAGATTTACTCTCTCCATCTTTGCATTTAAAATGGTTTTTCAAAAGTTGTCATCATTATGTTGACTGTTGAAATCCCCACACTTGTCAAGATAAAGGTTATAATGGCCCCAAGAAAACCTTATTTGGAATGGTTTTCGAACACCAACCATGTAAACCATATTCTTGGCTAGAGCCAAATTTTCATGGAAATGATCTACAAAAGGGTTGTCAACCAAAGTCCTTTGCATAACATGAGTTGTTTTCCAAAACTCTTTTTAAAAGTGCACGAAACCACCTTTCAAAACCATCTTCCAATTGAACCCTAGGTTAACGTCACCCTAGTTGTCCAATCCTAGGTTAACTTGACCCTAGTTATTCAATCCTAGGTTAACTTGACCCTAGTTGTCCAACCATAGGTTAACCTAACCCTAGTTAGTTAACCCTAGGTTACCTTAACCCTATATTAACCTAACCCTAGTTAGTTAACCCTGGGTCACCTTAACCCTAGGTTAACCTAATCCTAGTTAGTTAACCCTAGGTCATCTTAACCCTAGGCTAACATAACCCAAGTTAGTAACCCTAGGTCACCTTAATCCTAAGTTAACCCAACCTTAGTTAGTTAACACCTAAGTCAACCAAACCCAAGTTAGTTGACCCTTGGTCACTTTAACCCTAGGTTAACCTAACCCAAGTTAATTAACCTTAGGTCACCCCTAACCTTAGGCCAACCCAACTTAGGTTAGTATACTTCAAGGTTTCAACTCCTAGACCCGTTTTAAAGGTTCTTCCTATTTAAAACTACTCTCATAACCCATTTTTTCAAAACCCCCTACTCTCTTGAGATTTCAAAGAATCAATTCCACAACCTTTTCAACTACTCCTACATTCTATCTTTCAAAACATTTTCAAAGAACTCACAACCCTAAGGTGTCCCTACCCTTCTCATGGTTTGGGATTCCAAGGGAGAGTGATATATCAAGAACAACCTCCAAGGTTGTCCATATTAGAACTCCAAAGTCCTAGGTGATTTCAAAAACCTTTTTCGAAAACCTTTTTAACATTCGACGATCACACCTCTATGGTTTCCAAACAAAACTTCAAGGCATTTTCCAAACTCTCTTGAGTTATTCCAAAAGCACTTCCAAAACTTCCTTGAGTTATTCTAAATACATTTCAAAACCCCCTTTTAGAAAGATTCAAGTTCTCTTTCAAAACACTCTGACACTCGATTTCAAATCAAAACTCTCAAGTTCTCTTTTTTCAAAGACCACAAAGTGTCTTCAAACTTCTTCCAAGACCTCAAAGGGTTTTCACATCTCTCCAAAGACCTCAATGTGTCTTCAAAACATTCCAAACGCCCTAATGTGCCTATTTTCCATCGGGCTCTAGCCCGAACTACAAATGATATAATTCTCGCCAAATGAGATATGTAGACAACCTAAAATAGTGCGGTCATAACTTCTATTTCAACTCCAATCTCCTTTTCAAATATTTCAATTAATTCAAAGTTTCTATCTCAAACCCCTTTAAATCTCCCATGTTTTCAAACTTCTTCCAAAACTTGTATCATGTACCATTCATCCGAAAAGTGATGACTAAACCCCATTGTTAAAATTCTAAAGTGGATATTATATGGGTAATGGTAACCGGTTATTCTAGTGAGTGAACAAGGGTGATTAGACATGTTGGTACCGAAAGGGCGAGGTAGGGTGATGATCTTAGGATATCTTCCCTACACGTAACCAACTCCTGGACCATAGATTTCTGTTTTCGAAAGACCAAAATGGAGTTATTTTAAAACAGGGCTTAAATCTTCCCAAAGGTTGCTAAACAACCTACTTTCGTAAAACCCTCTCTCGAGGGAGTTTTTCAAAACCCTTTTTCAAAAACCCTAAGTTTAATCTTCGGATTAACACTTAGTTTAGGTGACCTAACTCATCTTAATCAATTTGGTCTTATTTTTCTTAAAAAAACCCTTAATCAAACTAATTTCAATTCAAACCTAATCGCACTCGTCCTTTTAGGAGGATGAGTTCTAGTGACAGAGTTCTGTGCTTTTGTCTCCAAGCCAAAAAGGACCTTGGACCCAAAAACAGGGGCGTGATAGCTAGCGACTCCATTGGGGAATTTGTAGAGGGTTACGCCATTAACATGTCCCTTCACCCTTCACTCACGTAGAATCTTCAGTTACTTTGTCTTGTTTTTATCAACTTTTCAAATTTGTCTAAGTTTCCAAAGCAAATCTTATTTTCCAAAATGATTTTGAATAAGTGTCACCACTTGCATCCATTGCTTACGTTCATGTTCTTATATTAACCATCCATCTTATCTTGCATTGAGTTTTTTGAAAAGTTACTAATTCTTTGCATTTTTCTTTTGTAGTTGGACCTTTGTTCACATTTTATTTCATATCATATTTATTGTCATGTATGTGATGAATGAACGGGATGTGATGTGTGTTGTTGGGTGCTTTTCTCTATTTTCAAAAACTCCACACACACTTGGTGCGCTCACTTGCATTTGCATCTTGCATATATTACCTAGTTACTACCCTTCTAGTTAGAAGGGGGAACAGTATATTGACTGTGGGCGGATGCTATGTTAGTTTCTTAGCTTATAGTCTCTTAATAGTTCCCCCGCTTGAATCACCAACCAAATATGGAGTTCACCCTTTCAAGGGTGGACGCTGGAGGTTTGAAGGTTTAGGAATTTATCCTTTTTAGGAAGCATTAGTAAACCCCCAACCTCATGCTCATATAGCACCCTATGCATAGCCGAACCTCTGCCGGATTTAGGACATGCGCGTCAATTTCAAAACCAAGGAGGAAAGGGCGACCGCTTTATTTTCCTTTATATATTCTGTTTACTTCATGTTGTTATGCTATTTAATTCTTACCATATTTATGTATATGCATTATAACTACTCATGCACCGAAATTCATCCCAAGATAAGAGTTTCCAAAGTAACTCAAGTCATTGCATCTTCATACATCTAATCAACCCCCAGAGAAAGGCCAAAGACCTTCTCACTCAAATTAAGCCAACCAAAACTCCTAAGGGTACCAAGAGATCCTAAGGATTCTTGACATGTATCAAAGTCATCTCATAAAGAGGGGCCCTAATCCCTCTTCGCTCATGGAGATAGGGCTGCCAAGAAAACGAAGGGGAAATTCAAAATCAAGGTCTTTTACCAACTTTTATCCAAAAAGGCAAATCCGAAGACTCAAGAGTAGTTTAGGATCGCAAATGTAAAGATAAAATAAGTGAAAGTCCCAGGGAAAAGTGTTCCCCCTTCCCTGTTTCAATGTACTACTAAAAATTCTATGTACAAAGGAAATTCATCTCAATAAAGTTGTTATTTCTGTCGAATGAATGAATGAATGAATGGCTACAGGTACATGTATAGTATTGCATACAGGGGCAACCCCCTATCTCCAAAAGTGAGCTAATACATCATGCTTAGTCCCCCTCAAAAGGCAAGGGCATCCCTAAGTCATGCATTGCATAAATACTTTTCAAAAACGGGCACCTACCTTTTGCCTTGCTTCTTGTCTTTTTACTTTTTTGCTTTCTTCTCTTCCATTCAAAGGTTAAACTCTAGACACAGAGAAAGAAGGAAGAAACCAGTCGAAACTCCACTCAATATCCGAAGATCAATCCTCACCAGATATTGGATACTAATCATGGCAACAGAACATAGTGCTTCTATAACCAACAACCCTATCACTTGTGAGGACATAAATGAGATCAAAAGCAAAATAGATGAAATATTCAAGTTAGTACAAGCAATGGCATTCAAAGGGCCCACTCCAACGGTGCCCTTAGCTTCAGTACCACCCAACCACCTACTTAGGCAAGGGCAAGCCCAGATATTAGAAGAATTGGCAGGACTCAAAGAGAAAATGACAAGGCTGTAAACCACTATTTCATCGCTATTGCCCCACACAAGCATAGTTATCCTCGAGGGACAAAAGAAGTCATCCTCCCCTCTGGTTGATGTCACCCAGCCACAACTTGTGCACCATCTCGCCGCTTTACCCAATCCACATGACTCTAACTTCTTTGCCCAAGAACTCAACAAAAGTCAAACCATGACTAAAAATGAGTATACCACTTCCCCAGAGAAAAGAAAAGTAAAAGATCATGACTCCACTTAGCTAGGACGCGCTCCAAGTGTAGCTTACCGCCAACTTTGCAAATCTGGGCGCCTGATTCCAAAGCCTGTCCTCAATACAGTCCCTAATTTAGGTGCCCCAGACTTGCATTCTGAAATTCATTTCCAAGGTCATAATATTGATGGTAGCCGCAGACTAAAGCGTAAAATCCAGAGCCTCAATGACCCCCAAACCAAGGACCTTACAGAAATCAGTGCAACAGAATTTGGCCCACTATCCCCAAAACTGGCAACCCGTGCAGCACTTGTATCACCCACTTTTGAGTTAGTTTACGCTCGGCCACATGCCAAATCCAAAAGAGCAAAAGGGTGGAGCTAGCCTTTTACCCCATTAGCTTGCACCCAAACAACTACTTACTATGATCTTCAGAAAGCAGGATACTTGCGCCCATTACCAACTCGACCATTGCCCAATCCCTTGACACCCTTCTCTAACCTAACACTCAGTTGTAAGTACCATTCAGGTGGACAAGGGCATAGCATAAAAAACTGTCGCTATCTGAAGCATAAAATCCAAGACCTAATAGACACAGGAGTTCTTGAAATTCAAAAATTAGATCCAATCCCTGTTATCTTCACCAGCCCATTGCAAGATCACACCCTTAATCAGAACCCAAAAGGAGGCGTAAACTTTGAGAAACTACCGGCCCTAGGGGGTAGCCCGAGCATGGTGTCTAAAGTTGATAAGAACGAGGAGAAAGAAGAAACCCACAAGAACATGATAATCACCCACTCCTGTAGTGTCGCGAATGAAATTTCGCTCTACCCTCCACAGCCTAATGAGATAGCTAGCACACCGAGTGTGGAAGAAGCTGGCATGGTCCCTAAACCTATTTGAAGGGGTTTGTTTTCCAAAAAAAAGAGGGATGTATTTTGGTCCCTGGCTTTTATTATTTATGTTTTAAATTCAAAACTGAGCATGTAAACAAAAATCATATGTTGAAAAAGGGTTAGAATTTTCATGTTTATATCAATTGTCTCGTCGCCTTCCATGAATGATCTTTTCCTTTAGGAATTCTCCTCGAAATATTTATCCTGACTTAGAGGATGGGATAGCATAAGCACCACTTTCAGCAAGAGATAATCTTTGACTTCAAAAAAAGGGGAGAGAGAAATAGGAAGAGAAAAGGGAAATAGAGAGGTAAGAGATAAAGATCCATATCGTTAAAATCCAAGGAGTGACTCCTAAAGGACGTCCTGGCGAACCAACAAGTAGCTATACTTTCAAAAGAAATATTAGCATGCATAGGCAAGCCCGAGTTGATTGAATCTTTGAAAGAAAAATTAGAACAACCAAAAAGATTTTTGAAAGTGTTTACATGTGAACAATCATTGGGAAAAATATTCAATTATGAACAGATTGATGTGCAAGCTTGTTTAAGGTTGAATCTTGTGTGCATAGTCATTTGCATAAATATGAGTCAATGGTTTTGATGATCTTTACCATATTGGTGATTCATGTTCGACTTAACGCACACTTCTAGAGACTTCTTAGAATATGGAGTTCGCTTTTATGATATATTTTAAATAGGTTAAATACTTGCGGATTGTCTCACACCTAGATTGTCTCATATTCATTTGCATAAATATGAGTCAATGGTTTTGATGATCTTTACCATATAGGTGATTCATCTTCAACTTAACGCACATTTCTAGAGACTTCTTAGAATATGGAGTTCGCCTTTATGATATATTTTAAATAGGTTAAATACTTGCGGATTATCCCACACCTAGATTGATCTTTTGTTGATTCAACTTAAATACCAGTGAGTCTGACTGCAGCTACCATTGTTATGTGCCAAAAGGAGAAGGCTACCTGCTCATGTGTGTGAAAACCACCATATTTTACATTTCTGTATTTTCATCATTAGAGAGATAGGGTTGGACTTCCACCAAAAAAAAAAGAGCATGGGATGAAACAGGTTTGACTTCTAGGTGTGATAATCCGTGAGCTATTGTACCATCCTAGATCACGCTCAGAGTCTATATTCTCATTAGTCTCTACGAAGTTCACACCTACACTAATACATTATCACTGATATGGTCTTAATCATCTCACGACCAATTGTGCTTGTTTCGTGTGGTTTCGTGCATATTTGATGTTGATCTTTTCAAGCTAAGCTACATCTTGATATTCATAAATCTATATTTATGAATATAGATTGATCATGTCTTTCTATGTCTCTTATAATTTTAAAAGTTTAATGGTTCTACAGAAAAAAAATTTGGGGCTTTCCTACAGTTTTAATAGCTTTCAAAGTCTTCTCGAACTGAGGACAGAAGATACATGTCTACACTTTTAATAACTTTCAAAGTCTTCCCAAACTAAGGACAGAAGATACCTGTTGCTTTGCCAAAAGGGCAATATCGATCATCACTCAAGAGCCCCACTTGGAGGAGTTTTCCTTTTCGTCAAAAGAGAGGTGGAGAATGAGTCAATGAGTTAAATCTTTGAAAGTGATGAGAATGCTATCACATCCTGGCAAGAAAAGGGCAGAACCTGAAAGAGAAATCCCAAGAGAAGAATAGAAGTTCAAAAGACTACTTGATTTTAAGATATAATGCACATAATTGAACATGAACCTTAGGGCAACCCCCAAGGCATACGTCCATTTCCATCTATATAAGCATTCATCAAAAAGCATGACATGCATTTAATTCCATTCCTATGTAAATTTGTGCATTTGTCAAAAAAGTATGACATGTATTCATTTCAATTCCCATACAAACCATATATGTTCATGCATTTATCAAAAAGTATGGTATGCATTAAATTCCATTCCATGTATTAAACATGTGCATTCATTTCCATACTTGTATTAACTTGCATGACAAGCATTCGTTTCAATTCCTATACAAACCATATATGTTCATGTATTCATCAAAAGTATGACAAGCATTCAAAATTTCATCTCTATGCATTCGTCAAAAAGTATGACATGTATTTAATTCCATTCTTGTATAATCTCGTGCATTCATCAAAAGTATGACATGCATTTAATTCCATTCATGCATAAGTCTGTGCATTCATTTCAATCCCTGTGTAAACCCGTACATTTATATCCATCCATGAGTACAACATACATCGTTCTAACTTCCTATAAAAATTTTAAACAGCTTAATTTGACCCTTTTCAAACAATGAAGACTCGAGCAACGCCCCACTCTCGACCTCCCAATCAACCCTAAAATAGCCTGATCCAATATCTTGCAAGCCACGAAGAATGGGGCAACTTTCCATCCCTCCAATCAACCTTGAAACCTTCTCAAATCATAAAGACTGGGGTAGTGTCCCATCCTCGACCTCTCAATCAACTTTGATCAACCTTTTTGAAACCATGAAAACTGAGACAATATCGCACCTTGTACCTCCCATTTGACTCAAACTGGTCGACCAAATTAAAGACAAACCCACCAAAGATGTTCAACCCTCTAAATCCCTCAAACTTTTCAAAGAAAAAAAAAAAGAAGACCTCATCCTCTCCAGAAACAAACTCAAGATGCTCATCTTCAAATAAACACCACCCTCAGAAGCTATGTCAGTAAGAATCCTGTTATGCCCACAAAAGCAAAACTCGACAGTCAAGTAAACACTGAGTATTTCAATCTCAAGAAATCTCAATCCAGGAGAGCACAAATATCCCCTTTTCAAGCTCCGAGACAGAAGAATTACAAGCACAGAGCAGTCTCTGATGATTCTCCAGACTCAACCATCTCCAAAAGGTAAAGACAAGGTATAATTCTTACCAAATCAAATCAAAATATTTCAAAAAGCGAAAGCTCTTCCCTTTTTTATTTCTTTTTTTCAAAAGTTAAAATCAATTTTGAATTTTAAAATTTTCAAAGACTTTTTCAACTCTAGTTTCAACATCCATTCCAAAACACAAAAGCCCTTGCTTTCTTTCAAATCCAAAATTTAATTTTCAAAAGTCAAAACACATTTAAGGCTTCGTCTACAAAAACTTTCAAATTTCAAAGTTAATTTCAAAACTTTTTCTACAAAAATTTTCAATTTCAAAAAAAATCAAAGCTCTTACTTTCTTTCAAATTTAAAATCAATTCTCAAAAGTCAAATAAGTTTTTCTAAAAATTTTCCTTCAAAAAGTTTCAAATTTCAAGTCAATATGAATATCCTAAACGTTTTGTTTTCACAAAAAAAAAAAAAAAAAGAGACATCAAAAGCTTGAAGTTGAAATGAATTTTCTATACGTTTTGTTTTCGACGGTTCAAGTCTCAAGTCAATATGAGTTTTCTATACATCTTGTCTTCGACAGTTTAAGTTTCGAATCAAAATGAATTTCCTAAACATTTTACCTTCAACATTTCAAATTTTGAGTGAAATTACATTCTCTAAACATGTTTCCTTCAACAAAACAAGTTTCAAGTCAAATCAATTTCAAGGTTTTTCAATCTTTTCGAATTCTAGGTTTTCCAAACTTTTTCCTCCAAAAAGTTTCAACTCAAAATCAATCTCTAGATTTTTCAAAATTTTTCTTCAAAAAGTTTGACTTCAAATTATTTCTCGGTTTTTCCAAAAACTTTTTCCTTCAAAAGCTCTATTTTCCAATATTTTTTTTTAATTTTCTAGCTTTTGCCTAAAAAAGCCTAGCTTTCCAAAGTTTTCAGGTTTCTTGAGCTTTCTCCTTCGAAAGCTCTGTTTCCAGAGTTTTCAGGTTTCTCTAGCTTTCTCCTTCAAAAGCTCCATTTCATAAATTTTTGTCCATCAAAAGCTCCATTTTCAAAATATTTCTCGGGTTTCTTGAGCTTTTTCCTTCAAAAGCTCTGTTTTTCCAAAAGGATTCTGGGTTTTCAAGCTTTCTCTTCGAAAAGCCTAACTTTTAGCTTTCTCCTTCAAAAGCTCCGTTTGTAAAGTATTTCTCAAGTTTCCCTAACTTATCCTTCAAAAGCTCTGTTTTAAAAAAAAAAAAAAAAGGGTTTTCAAGCTTTTGCCACAAAAAGCCTAGCTTTCCAAAATTTCGAGTTTCCTGAGCTTTCTTCTTCAAAAGCTTTGTTTTTAAGGTATTTCTTAGGTTTCTCGAGCTTTTTCCTTCAAAAGCTTCATTTTAAAAACTTTCGGGTTTCCAAGCTTTCACCTAAAAATGCCTAGCTTTTCAAAATTTTTGAGTTTCCCGAGCTTTCTCCTTCAGAAGCTCCGTTTTCAAAGTATTTCTCAGGTTTCTCGAGCTTTTTCTTTCAAAAGCTCCATTTTAAAAAAATTGGGTTTTCTAGCTTTCGCCTCAAAAAGCCTAACTTTCCAAAATTTTTGGATTTCTCGAACTTTCCCCTTTAGAAGCTCCATTCTCAGAACAGTTTCTCGGATTTCTCGAGCTTTTTCCTTCAAAAGCTCTGTTTTCCTAAAAATCTCGGGTTTTCAAGCTTTTGCTCCAAAAAGCATACCCTCAAAACGTTTTCAGATTTTCAAAACTTTCTCCCCAAAAAGTTCAATTCAAAAATCAAATTCTAGGTTTTCAAGCATTTCTCCTCAAAAGTTTCGTCCCAAGTTTTAAGGGTTTTCCAAATCCAGATTCATCCATTACAGAAGGCCATTTCAAATAATCAACTTCAATTTCAAAATCATTTAAAAAGAAAATTCCTTTTCAAAATTCAAAAACCCTGAATCTCCCTAAAGGAGTGTCATTCCATTGGTCGGAATGTCGATTCAGGAAGAATTAATTTCAAAATAAAGTTTTCAAAATTCCAGAATTCAAACAATCTAGTTTTCAAAACTAAAATTCCAACAACTACGGTCCCTCTGACTGCCTCACAATTAACATGGGATCCTCCCTTATTATTTTTCTGCCTTCGACAAGCAAAGACAGAAAAAGAGGGGAAGCTATAAGCACCCCATTTTTATCTGCTTGGCAATCTCCTGCCCGACCGGACCCAATTTTTAATCACAACACATGCAAGCCCAAGATGGGTTTTTCAAACTCCAATCCAGTCAAATAGTCGCTTCCCGGGCCCACAAATCCCAAATGAAGCCATAAACATCATTCTAGGCAGCTTTCTGGGACTAGGCGGTCTCGGAAACTAACGCCATCTAAGTAACTTCTTGAGATTGAGCGATTTCAGGGACCAACACCTTATCAAATTCCTGGCGGTTCACTTCTGGCACTTGCTAGCCCGCTAATGTAGAATGTCCATCATTCGGTAGTTCTCCGAGACCAGGTGTTCTCAAAGACCAACACCACCCTCACAAGTAGCTTTCTAAGACCAGGCATTCTCAAGAACCAACACCACCCTACAGGTAGCTCTCAGAGACCGGGCGGTCTCAGGGACCAACACCGCACAAGTAGTTTTCCAAGGCCGGGCAGCCTCGAGAACCAACACCTAGGTCAACACCCGCGCTTGCTAGCCCGACTTGGTGAAAAATGACCAAACTTGCCCCTTAGGCCTCCAGGCACATTTTGAGAAAGTTCAAAATCTCTCAAAACGGTAAGTCCACCCATCCAAAATGTTACTAAACTGTTATGCGCACTCCACACGCCGTCCGGTCCAATTCCGACTAACTCTAGTCAAAATGAACGTTTTGCCCCTAAATGCCCCAGTGCTGCACAAACCCCACCGAACTGTAAAAGACTCTCACAAAACCATTCCTGAATTACCTAGAACGCTTAACATAGCACTCTAATCCATTTCTGACCATTTTCAACCAAAACCAACCAAAATGACCATTATGCCCTTGACAACTCGAACGCGCCCCAAAACAACACCGGTCTAAAAATTTTGAACTGCAGGTCTCGTCATACACCCCTGTTTAATGTAAGGAAGACCTCACGACGCTAAACACCCACAACTGGATAAAATTTCCCTTCAGCGTCTCACAGACGCTCTGCCAAAATTGCCTTTTCTTTCGATTCCCTAGTTATAACGCACAGTCAAATGACTTGAGAAATGCGTAAACTAGGGAATTCCCAAAAGCTCACCCATAGGTCTTTCCATTGATATGGCTCAATTGGATAGATCGCTCCCCGAAGCCCTTCATCGTATGGCTCGAAAACTACAACTTTCAGTAACCCTTGGAGCGTCTCGCAGACGCTCCGCCTAGATTGACTTTTCCCCCCAATTCCCTAATTGCAATGCACCGTCAAACGACTTGAGAAATGCGTAAATCAAGGAATTCCCAAAAGTATTTCCAGAATACTTTCCATCGGTATGGTCCAATCGAAGAGATCGTTTCCTAAAGGCCTTGATCACGTGACACGAAAAATAGCTACTTTCGAACCCCTGCGGAGCATATCACAGACGCTCCGTAGAAATGTAATTTTATGCACATTTCCCGAGATAATATCCCACACTTCCGAACACCATTCCAACTTCTCAAAAACATGAAAGTTCACAAGAAATCCTAGGAGAACACCCCAGGTCCAATCGATTTCTCAAAAATCTTCCTGGTTGGCTCAATTATCGAGGCAAAGTTTAAACGAACACTCCCGGTGACGAAGCGTATGCTACATGCGCCTAGATTTTGATCAAATTGACCAAAGTTCAATCAACTGTCAAGATTTAGCTAGTATGAGGGGTGCCACGCGACATTCTAGCAATGGAACAGTATTGGCACATGTGCTACGTGTGCTAAGGCCAATTTTGGCCAGGCACATGTAGCACATGTGCTAGGCTTGTCCCAGGTTGTCTATAAATACCAGCCTGCCCCTTTGTATATTCCAGAACCGAAAATTGACACGAAGCTTTGCTGAAACTACTCCAGAACCTCAAATTTCTATATACATCCCATTCCTCCAACACTTAGGCAAGATTCTACCTCTCCCTAACCCATACACTTCACCTACATAGCCAACCATTTGGAATTTGATAAGGTCTTGGTCCCCGAGATCATCCAATCTCGGGAAGCTACCTGAATAGCGTTGGTTCCCGAGATCACTCGGTCTCGAAAAGTTGCCCTGAATGCTTAGGGGCATGATGGTCTTATCGGCTTCAATTAAGCCTTATAGGCCCCAGAAGTGACCAGCTGATTGGAGCAGACTTTGAAAGAGCCAGTTTGGGCTTGATAGTGTTGTAACGTTTTTATTGGAAGACTGATGTGGATCGGAGATTGCCTAACCGGCAAAAATGGGGTGCTTAGAGCTGCCCCTCTTTTTTTGTCTTTGCTTGTCAAAGACAGAAAATGATAAAGGAAGGATCCCATTTGACTGTGAGGCAATCGGATTGCATTGAAGGCAAAATGTAGTATTTCTTTTACATTTTTGTCTTCCCCGACTCTTCTCTTTTCCCTCCTAGCCTACTTAGGTTATTCTCTATTTTAATCTCTATCTTCAACCCCCCTTTCTTGGATGGTTGAAGCCAAGAAGGCTCTTAGTTCATGCCTAGAGGAAAGCTAGTGAGAGCCACCGTGTAGGGGGATCTCTCACTAACCTACTTTAAGATAGTATGGCCTAGGAGCCTCTTGATTATGTGGTGTAGCCTAAAGCCTTGTATAGACTCATGACCCCCTTGCATTTTGCTATCTTGATCATGTCTTGTGTACTTGGCTTCATTTTCATATTTATAACCATGTTCTACAAAGCTTGCATTATTCTTCTTTACATGCTAATTTCAAGCTGCATATTCCTTTCAAAAGGGTTCTAAGAGTTAGTCCCTTCAAGCTAAGGATGAAACCATAGAAGTCATGCCTTAGAAAATCCCCCACTAACCCCTAACTCACAATTTTGCATCATTACATTTCAACTCGCATAAAAGTTGTTTTCAAACTCTTTAATTTCTAAGTTTTCATTCTCTCAAGTTTAGTGGTTGAAATGGCCCCATGGAACCCTCTCTTGAATGGTCTCCCTTTACATAGGCTATAAGAACCCTAACTTGTTAGAATGGTTTCCTTTAAAAAACGGTGTCCAAAATCTTTTTCTCAAAAATGGTCTTCAAAGGTTTACTCTCTCCATCTTTGCATTTAAAATGGCTTTTCAAAAGTTGTCATCATTATGTTGAATCTTGAAATCCCCACACTTGTCGTGATAAAGGTTATAATGGCCCCAAGAAAACCTTATTTGGAATGGTTTTCAAACACCAACCATGTAAACTATATTCTTGGCTAGAGCCAAGTTTTCATGGAAGTGATCTTCAAAAGGGTTGTCAACCAAAGTCCTTTGCATAACATGAGTTGTTTTCCAAAACTCTTTCCAAAAGTACACAAAACCACCTTTCAAAACCATCTTCCAATTGAACCCTAGGTTAACTTGACCTTAGTTGTCCAATCCTAGGTTAACTTGACCCTAGTTATTCAACCCTAGGTTAACTTGACCCTAGTTGTCCAACACTAGGTTAACTTAACCCTAGTTAGTTAACCCTAGGTTAATCTAACCCTAGTTAGTTAACCTTAGGTCATCTTAACCCTAGGCTAACCTAACCCAAGTTAATAATCCTAGGTCACCTTAACCCTACATTAACCCAACCTTAGTTAGTTAACACCTAAGTCACAACCAAACCCAAGTTAGTTAACCCTTGGTCACCTTAACCCTAGGTTAACCTAACCCAAGTTAATTAACCTTAGGTCGCCCCTAACCTTAGGCCAACCCAACCTAGGTTAGTATACTTAAAGGTTCCAACTCCTAGACCCCTTTTAAAGGTTCTTCATATTTAAAACTACTCTCATAACCCATTTTTTCAAAACCCCCTACTCTCTTAAGATTTCATTAAACTGACTCCACAACATTTTCAATTACTCTTACATTTTATCTTTCAAAACGTTTTCAAAGAACTTACAATCCTAAGGTGTCCCTACCTTCTCATGGTTTGGGATTCCAAGGGAGAGTGATATATCAAGAACAACCTCCAAAGTTGTCCATATTAGAACTCCAAAGTCCTAGGTGATTTCAAAAACCTTTTTCGAAAACCTTTTTAACATTCCAAGATCATACCTCCAAGGTTTCCAAACAAAACTTCAAGGCATTTTCCAAACTCTCTTGAGTTATTCCAAAAGCACTTCCAAAACTCCCTTAAGTTGTTCTAAATACATTTTAAAACCCCATTTTCGAAAGATTCAAGTTCTATTTCAAAACACTCCGACACCCGATTTCAAACCAAAACTCTCAAGTTCTCTTCTTTCAAAGACCACAAAGTATCTTCAAACTTCTTCCAAACCTCAAAGGGTCTTCACATCTCTCCAAAGACCTCAAACAGTCTTCAAAACATTCCAAAAGCCCTAACGTGCCTATTTTCCATTGGGCTCTAGCCCGAACTATGAATGACCTGATTCTCGCCAAATGAGATACGTAGGCGACCTAAAATGGTGTGGTCATAACTTCTATTTCAACTCCAATCCCCTTTCCAAAAATTTCAATCAATTCAAAGTTTCTATCTCAAACCCCTTTAAATCTCCCATGTTTTCAAACTTCTTCCAAAACTTGTATCATGCACCATTCATCTGAAAAGTGATGACTAAACCCCATTTTTAAAATTCTAAAGTGGATATTAAGTGGATAATGGTAACCAGTTATTCTAGTGAGTGAACAAATGGTGATTAGACATGTAGGTACCGAAAGGGCGGGGTAGGGTGATGATCTAAGGATATCTTTCCTACACGTAACCAACCCCTGGACCATAGATTTTTGTTTTCGAAAGACTAAAATGGAGTTATTTTCAAAAATGGCTTAAATCTTTCCAAAGGTTGCTATCGCGCCCAGATTTTTTGCACTCGAGGAATACACACACAAGCGGAAAAAATACTATACTCTCTCGATAGAACTCACCCTCCTAGAAGAATGAGTGCGAATAGGTTTAAATGAAAAATTAATTTGAATAAAGGGTTTTTAAAAAAGATTTGGGGTCATCACCTAACTTGATTAAGATGAGTTAGGTCACCTAAAAACTAAGTACAATCAGAAGACTGCACTTACGGGTTTTGAAAACGATTTTGAAAATACTTCCTCAAGAGAGGCTTTTTAAGAAAACAGGTTGTTTGGCAACCTTTAGAAAACATGTAAGCCCTTTTTTAAAAAAAACTCCTTTTTGGTTTTTCGAAATTAGTGATCCTAGGTTCGGAGGTTGGTTACGTGTAGGGAAGACGCACTAAACTATCACTTTACCCCGCCCTTGTGGTCTATTCACCCTAGATTCACCTATGAGAGTCTTCAACTAACAAATGTCCAATCCTATCCACTTTAGAAAAGAGTTTTTGAAAAGAAATTTAACATGATGCATGATATGCAAGTGCAATAGAAAGATTGATTTGGAAGTAGATTTGAAAATAGATTTTTGGAATTGGAAATTTGGAAATAGATTATGGAATTGGAAATTTAAAAAGAGTTTTAGAATTTGAGATTTAAAAAAGGTTGTGGAATTAAATATTTAAAAAAGGTTGTGACCGCACCCATGAGAGTTGCCTACGTATCCTATTTTAGGTCAGTTGTAGTGCGAACAAGAGTCTGATTGAAAATTGAAGATTTGATTTGAAAAAGAGTTTAAGTTGGAATTTGGATTTAATTTGAACTTGGAGTAGAAGATTGGAATTTGGAATTTTGGAATTGAAAAGATTAGACTTTGATTTGAAAAAATTGAGATTTAGGAAGCCTAGAGCTAGGAAAGAGGGAACTTAGGAAAGAATTGAGATTTAAGAAAGATTTGATTCGAATGTTGGACTTGGAAGATTAGGGAAAGATTGGATTTAGGAAATGTTAGAATTAGAAAAGTTTTGAAATAGGAAAGTGTCATTTTAGGAAAGTTCCGTTTTAGGAAAGTTTTATTTTAGGAAAGCTTTGGATTAAAAAAGTTTCATTTTAAGAAAGGCTCTGAAATAAGAAAGGTTTTGTTTTAAGAAAGTTTTGAAATTTGAAAATTTTGAATTTGAAATGTTTTGAAATAGGGAAGTTTTGAAAGTAAGAAAGTTTTGAGTTTAGAAAGTTTTAGATTTGGAAAGATTTTAACTTTAGGAAAGTTTAAAATTTTAGAAAGATTCAAAGTTTGAGTTTTAGAAATTCTTGAAATTAGGAAAGTTTTGAGTTTAAGAAAGATTTGAAAACTTAGATTTGAAAAGTAAAAAGTTGGAAAGGTATGGAATTAAGAAAGGGTTGAAATTAGGAAAGATTTGGAAGTTTAAAGTTTAAGGAAAGATTTAAAAGTTCAAGTTTTGGGAGCTTAAGGTTTAGAAAGGTGTGAGATTAGGAAGGAATGGATTAGGAAATGTTTAGACTAGGAAGGATTGAAATTTCTATTTTTCTAAAAATGAAAGATTAGATTTTGTTTCTAAAAGAGACGTTTTGATTTTGTTTCCAAAACCGGAGGATTGTATCGAGTTTTCTAAATGGGAGATTGGATTTGGTTTCCTAAAAGGAAGATAGGATTTGACATGGATTTGGAAGAGGAAGTTTTAGAAACCCTAGATTTGAAAGACTATAGTTTTGACGTAGAAAATAGGTTTTGGAAACTTACGATTTTGATGTAAAAGGGAGATTTTGGAAACCTAAGTTTTAAGGCAAGATTGAAAATCGTGTTTTAAGGAAAGAAATTAGGGTTTCCTAATCGTTGGCTCTAGGAAAGAGATTTTAGAAAGTGAGTTTTTGGGAAAGAGTGGTTTTTGGAAAGAGATCTTAAAAATGAGTTTTTAGAAAGTGAACTTGAGAGGAGTTTTAGAAAGAAGATTTTGGAAGAAACTTTTAGGAAAGAGTTTTTAAGAAAGAGATTTAGGGAACATTTTTAGAAAGTGAATTTTGAGGAGAGTGTCTTGGAAAGGAGCTTAAAGAGGAGTTTTAAAAAATAGATTTTTGGAAGGAGTTTTCAGAAAGAAATTTTGGGAAGGAATTTTAAGAAGGAGATTGGAGAGAGTTTTCAGAAAGCATGTTAGAAAAGAGATTTTTAGAAAGAGAAATTTAAAAACAGAGTTTATAGAAAGTATATAAATTATCTCACTTTCCTAAAGCAATTCTAACCATAAGAAGACTAGAACCACTTTAGGATAGTGGTTTTGAAAACAACAAGGATTTGAAAATATGCACCATATTGGTCACTTTAAATGTAACACTTTCCTAAAACAACCCTAGCCATGGAAAGGCTAGAATCACCCTAGGATTGTGATTTTGGAAAAAAAAGTTTTGATGCAAGTTTGAAAACGATGTTAATGCAAGTTTTGAAAACGAATTTGAAAATGAATTTTCGAAGAATGCAAGATTATGATATGCACAATGCAAGTTGGGGTCGTGAACATACAAGGTTGAAGGCTTCACCACATAATCAAGGGGGCCGAACCCACGTGGTCTCCGGTTAGACTAAAAGAAAGCCCCCGACATAGTGACCTCCAATAGCCTAATCCTACACATGGACCGGGAAGTTCCTTGTTTCAAACATGGAAGAAAAAGGGGGAAGAAGATGGGGGATTAAAATAGAAGAAAACCTAAGTGGGTTCGGAGGGAGAAAAGAGAGGGGGAAGATGCGTAAACTTAAATAGAGAGCCTACCTTATATCTTCTTTATTTGCTTTGCTTTGCGCGCTTTTTCTTTCTTGCTTTGTTTCAGTCATCGCCTCAGTCTTCGTCTTGATCTTTGAGAGCTTCGGGTTGCAGCACTTCAAGTCTTCAATGAAGGTTTTGGAGGCTAGTGTATGTGTGTATATGAGTGTGTATGAGTATATACGAGGCTAAGGTTTGTGTATGAAGGATAGGGTTTGGAAAACCTAAAGAAGACTAGGGTTTTGGGTGGCCACGAGCTCTGTATATCAAAGAATAGGATTTTTAAACTAAGTTTGCAAACCTCTTTCATACTGAAGGAGGCTCTGTATTTATAGAGAGAAGAATGACTTGGCGCCTTTTGCAGTGGAGCCAGGCCAAAAAACCTTTTGGTGCCACTAGGAGTGGTGCCAAGCCAAATTTTGGTTTGGCGCCACTACAGCCACTTAGAAAAGTTTTTAAGTTGGCAAGCAGTGTATCTTCAGAAGATTTGGGCGTCTGTACTAGTGACTACCATGCAATTTTTAGCCTAGGTTCACTAGAAGTGACTCTGAAAAGTTCGAGAATGATCTGAAAGGGCCGGGAATGACCCAGAAGGCCAAAAAGGGATAAGAACCCTTAGAATAGGGTCCCAGGGGTAATAGACTTGAAAAATGATGACAAGACTTGTCGGGAGGGTGGACAGGGCCATCAGGGGCAAAACGGTCAACCGGGCTAGAAAGCTACCGAGACGGACTCAAAATGTCCAGGAAGAAGACTCGAGACTTGGAATAATTATTTAGAATGTCCCAGGAGGTTACCGGATTGATACCCTGAGCCGGTGTGGTCGGAAAAGGCGACCGGCCTACTAGAGGCAAAACTGTCATTTTGCACCGAATTTGTCGGAATTGACTCGGAATGATCCGGAAAGATAATGGAAGGTCGAGAATACTATAAGAAACATTCTCAAGAGATTACCGGTTTGATACCCAGAGCTGGTGTGGTTCCCGAGGCGTTCGGATGCCTAGGGGCAAAATGGTCATCTTGACCGAAAAGTTTCGGAAATGGCCCGAAACTGACTAGAAGGCACCTAATCATGCTGGATTGCCTCTAAGACAATCTTGGAAAGGTGGACTTACCGTTTTGAGGACTTAGGTATTTTCTCAAAAAACGTGCCGAAAATGGCCCTGGGGGCAGTTTGGTCATTTTTCATCAAAGTGGGCTAGCAGGCACCGGTGTTGACCTGGGTTTTGAGTGTTTTTGCCACTCTAACGGCAGTCCTGTGATACAAGGGTTTGTTGGCAATTTCCTATATTGACCTATTTTTGAGTATTTTCGCTACTCTAATGGTTGCGATGTTTGCGTGTACTTCCGCTACTCTGACAGTTCACGATCATTCCCGGGACTGCCTGATCTTGGGAAGTTGCTAAATGGACTTAGCGCCTGAGGAATTAACTTTCTCGAAAGGAGTGCCGAAACAGACATTTTTGCATTGGCGGGCTAACAGGCGCCAAAGATGGACCTTTCTACCATCTCGGATACTTGGGGTCTAATCCTAATTGACGAGTTTGAAGGGACTTACCATTTCAAAGAGCTTCTTCGAAAATGTGCCGCATTAAAGGGTCTTACCACCTTGAGGAATCAACTTTCTCGAAAGGTGTGCCGAATTTAATTGGAATTGAAATTGGAATTGGAAAGGGGACTTATCATCTTCGAGAAGACGTGCCTATGGAAATTGGACCGAACAATGCCCCCAAGAGCATTTTGGACATTTTGCCTTTATTTGGGCCCAAAGGGCCTGCAAAGCGATTGATTGACAGGATTAAACTTGGTGAGTTGATTTAGATTGGAATACTTCCATATTGACTTGAATACAAGTTTGGATGGACTGGAGACTACCGAACGGGCAAAAATAAGGTGCTTACAGCTACTCTTTTTTTTTTTTTTTTTTTTTCTATATTTGCTTGTTGAAGACAGAAAATGATAGAGTAAGAATCACATGTTGACCGTGAGGCGGTCAGAGGGACGGATCTTGGAAATTTTGGAAGACGGGATTGTAGAAACAAATATTAGGCCCGAAAGGCCTTTGAAATCGAGTTTTGGCGAGAAAAAGAGTAAAGCTGCCCAGAATTGGCTACTAGCGCCACTAGCAGTGGCACCTTTGGAAGAAATAGCTTGGTGCTACTGCTAGTGGCGCTAGGCTTGGGAACAAAACAGGAACATTGATGGTTCGAGCACTTGCGGGATTTTGGAAAATTTTTGCAAAACCGAGATGCATTGCGAGGAAAACGAGGGATTACCGGAAGTAGACCATGTCGCCAGAAAAGAAGTTTTTGCCAGTGAACTCCAAGAGGTGAGTTTTTGAGTGTATGTTGATTTTGATGTGTAGAATGTCGTTTAACTCATGTGAATAATGAAAATTGATATTTTGATATGTTTTGAACACTGTGGTGAAGTTATTTTTGCATTTTAGTGCTTGTTTGATTGAATTTAAGTGATTTTGCGTGTTTATGTGAATGTGGTTTCTACAGGAATTGGGAGTTTCTTCCTACAGGCTTGGGTGTTGAGTTTTTTGGATAGATTTTTATACTGTGAGCATTAAAAAATGTTCTTAACAACTGTGTGAAGTTTCATGATTTTTTGAAAACTTGGCAATTTTTTATTTTTTAAAAAATAGAAAAATACTTTGGAAAATTGAGAAAATTTAGGAAAATTTAGGAAATTGATGAAATTTTAGAGTTTAAAATTTAGAAAACTTTGGGGATATTTTAGAAAAAATTTGAAATGATTTTGAGAAATTTTAAGACATCTTTGAAAACTATTAACTTATCGAAAAAGAAAACATGTGCTTTGAAAAATTCAAACATTTGAAGATTATGCGCAGGTGTTGATGTTATGTGATTATGACGTTGTGAAGTGTACGGTTTATGTTTTGTGTTGATGTGGTAGGTGTTGTAGGGACCGTTTTTCAAGCGGAACTCTGCCAAAATTTTCGAAAATTGGAAAAGAGTTGGAAAAGGTTTTGAATAAAATATTTTTGAAGGAAAAAGACAGAAAACCCTAGAAATTTTAGAAAATTTGTTTTGACTCCAGGTTGACAAATCAAAAAGTGTAAGAAATTCATTTTGACTCGAAACTTGACCTTTTAAATCAAAATGTGTAGGAAATTCATTTTGACTTGGAAAAGGAGTTAAGATCAAAATATGTAGGAAATTCATTTTGACTTAGAATTGTAATCTTTTTATTATTTATTTATTTTTTGTTTGCTTTTATTATTTATTTACTTTACTCTATTATTATTTATCTACATGTTCTGTATACTAACACCTCTTACCTTGGCTTACCTTTTCATGACGGTAAACACGGGTGATGACGGTTCCGAGTGAAGATGCCACTCTGGGAAGGCGGCCTGTATAATTCTGTTAGCAGCTCTAGTCAGTCTAGGGGTAGTTGGTGATCTACTGGACAAGCGTCGTCTAGTTAGAGTAGACGGGGGAGTAGGCCACCTGTGGACCTCTTTCCTCCGGTTGAGCAAGCCTTTGCAAAGGAGATTGGCGCTGAGGAGGAGGTATTAAGTCTTGGGGATGAGGTGACTGGTTATGGGAGAGCCTCCTCCAGACATAGACACACAGATGCTGATTTGGGGTACCTGGAGATACTGGACATCCCACCACTCGAGGATCTTGCTTATCACCCCAGTATATATTCTAGACAACATTTGCCCCCTCTGCGGGTACACACACCTTTTAGAGGGGCTGTTCATTAGGTATTTGTGACCATGCAGTAGGTTGTCCCATCATATCGTGCTTTCTTGGCTAAGATCGGATTTGGAGCTTTCATGGGATTATAAGCTAACCGCCTGAACAGACATCTCGTGCTGACACTGATTGAGCGGTGGTTTAGAGAGACAGGGACCTTCCATTTTGTTGGCTTTGAGTTGGGTCTCACCCCCTTGGATTGGGCGATCATCATGGGGCTTTCCTTCGTCGGTCGGCGGATCACTTTGCAGTCAATTAGTAGAGACGAGGCATGCATTCTGCTGGACCTGCCCTCTCCCGAGCGTTCTACTTTCCCAGTTTCCTGGCTCAGTCGGGATGATCGTACCTTTGCTGCTGAGCCATTCCCTACTTAGCGCGACATCATAAGGTGGCGACTTGTTCTGTATATCATCTTCAGCTGCTTTTTCAACAACAATAAGTTGCTCGTGCCTTTTCGGTTAGTGAGCATAGTAGCTGATCTTGGGGCTTTACCTGAGCTAGATTGGGGATTCTTCTCCTTTGACTGCTTCCTTCGATCGATGCGGGTCCGGACTTCTTCCCGTTAGGGCAGCATAACTAGTTTCTGGCCCTTTCTTGTCTGGTGGAGCTACGAGTACCTGCCTGTTCGTCGTCCTATGGTTATTGAAGACGACTTTTATCCTCATGCTTTGAGGTGGGCTCGTGACCTAGTGGCCTAGCGATCTGACATTACTGACTTTGTGGCGCTACGGGCGAACCTAGAGTTGATTGAGGCAAAGGACGTGACTTGGCGGCCCTTCATTGGATCGGTTCATTATGAGACAGTGTGGTACTTGTTTCCATTATCCCTGTCAAGGGCTGCTTTTCTCAGTGACGATACTTGGGAGTCCAATTCAGGAGAACGGCACTAGCGGCAGCTTCGTGAGGAGTTCCGATCAACAAGAGATCTACTAGAGTATATGTTTGGAGCTTTGGTGGCAGGAGTGCCTATCCCCTATCAGGAGCGCCTATCCCCTATCAGGAGCGGCAGCCGAGTGCCGAGTTCTTGCTTCCTCCGGATACGAACTATGCTGCACACTGTGGGGCTCATTCTGTCGGCGCCTTCACCCAGTTTGAGGTAGTAGTCGGTGGATATGCTTTGGGCCAGGAGGTGGTTGACTTGTGGCACAGTGCCGGAGGATATGTGCCCCAGGCTGAGTTTGCTACTATGAGGGACCAGAGGGATCGATACCAGTTGGAGCGAGATCAGTATCAGGCAGAGGTGGCTTCATTGACGGCTCGGTTAGCCCAGATGGGAGGTGGCGGGGTATGTCATCTTTTCCCTCCTTCTCGCTCTGCTGTTGTTTAGTTCTTCCTTCATGTGGCTGATTTTGGTTCTATCATTTTTTGCAGGATGCTGGTGCTTCGAGGAGCTATCCGCCTCCTCCAATGCCGAGTTTCGGGGATTTCAATCTAGATGACATTGATTTTGACCTTTGACAGATGCCCCTTGTGGAGACTCTGGTCTTCTTTTGCCCCTTATCCCTAAGATGTATTTATGTTAGACAGTTTTATTTTGCAAGTTTTGTACAAAGATGGATATTTGTGGTATTTAGATGCATGGATGGGCAGAGACATTTATGATTGATTTTTTATTATTTTATTATTTTTATTATTTTTTTTCAGCTAAGTATATGATCCGATGCACATGTAGAAATGATGATGTTGTGTATCTATTACATGAGTTGACATTAAACTGTGTTGGTGACTTTTGTTTCTATAAGGAGTTATATCCTATGTATGCAAAGCTCATGACGATTCTTTTTTTTTTTTTTTTAAGAAAATGCATGCACATATTAGAGATATTCTAGCTAAATGGAATGACAAGGGAGGCTGTCGAACTTGGTATTTTGGAACGATAACTCCTTCCTTTTCGGGGGCCTGGCTTCTCCTTTCACTGGACCTTAGCTTAACTGGATGATAGCATTTCCTACCTTTTCCAACCCTTTGATCGCCTCTGACTCTCTGCCTTGGGGTTAGTGTATAGGGTTTTTGGGCTGAAACTCTCAATTCTCGGGGTTTTAGCAACAGCCTACCTGACCTTTAGCAGAGTGATAAGCAGCCAATCTTTCAATCCAAGAAGACTTTGCTTTAAGACCGTAATGCAGGCTAGGTTATGGGGTTTTTGGAACAATGGGATATGTAGGCCTGAATTCTATGTTGTTTTCAACGGAATTTAGATCGATACTATCCTTAACTCTTTTTCTTCCAGTAGGGTTAGCATCCGTTCTTGGCTCCGGCAGCGTGTTCTGCTCATTTAGATCAAGCAATCCGTTTTCAATCGAAGTGGACTTTAGTAAGGTTGTAATGTAGGCCATGGTTTTGGGGTTTTGCAAGAAAGGGTAAAGGCTCGAACCTATTGTTTCTATTGGGTTTCTTTGTAGCCTAGGATCACCTTTAAATTTCCTTATTGCTTTTACTATATACTTCTCAGGGTGAAAATGACTATTTTCTTTCACCCTATGCTTTTTGAGATAAACATGACTCTCTTTTTTTTCGGTCTTCTTATTATGACTTACAAGATGGCACAATCATGGTTTTCTTAGATTTTCATTTTTTTTTTTGGCCTCTTGTCCTTTGCTTTTTTTTTTCTTTTTATCTCTTTTCTTTCTTTTTATGAAATGAATAATTCTTCAATGCTTTTTTTGTAGACCTTTTCCTTAGCAATTTAATCTAACCCAATGTGGGCGGTGATCCTTAGGTTGGGGTTTTTCTCAAAGAAGATAAATGACTCAACGGGTTTGGCAAGGGGTTACTTTTGACTGTATGGAAAATGAAATGAGGGCTTCTCTTCACTTTGAACTAGATTGCTTGATCTATAAAGCTTTTGCTACTATCTTATCATGACAGAGGTGGATACCACTCGTAGAGTTCTCAACTATTGTCTGCCCTAATGTGGAGAGGACAGTCTTGGATCGGGGTTGACAAGAAAAACTTCATTTGTTCTGAGGCTCTAGGGGTTAAGCAAGGGAATGTAAACACTTTTTCTTTTACATAGGGAAATGAAAGGTGGCTCCTCTTCATCTTGATAGTCTGGCCACGCATCGCTTAGCTTTGGAGTCTTGCAAGTGTTGCCTCTGGGTAGTTTTCTCACTCATCCTTGTCATCTCTCTCTTTGGAAAGCTAATCATTTGGCGAGTGGTTAACTCATGATCTCATCCCTTCAAGTCAGATCATTCGATAAGATCAACCAAGCCCCATGTGTAGGACGCATTCACCATTCACAGGAGAAATATAAGATAACAGCAATGTAAGGTAATGGCTTAAACTAATATTTCACTACTTTATGAAAAACATGGAGGTCTTTTAGAAGGTAAGTGCAAACATTTAATTTAAAGACAGAGAGTAAAGGAGATAGAAAGAAAGTGAGTGAGAACAGCCCTCTCTTGAACTCTCTTGACGGGAGAGTCCTTCTTCTTTAGTATGGCTTTGGGACGATGCCTACATCTTTAAAGCTCTGCTTGCTACTTATCTCCGGAAAAAAGACTAGATGCCCACGGGAATAGTTGAGGTTGGTGAAATTGTCGATCTCCTCCTCCTTTATTGATGCAGACATGATCATGCATCCCTTAAGATCTGTAACTGCCTCATGGTGTTTCTTCCCTTTCTTAGCTTCCCTTTCTTCGAGTCTAGCTTCCCCTTGTTCTTTATTTGCCCCAAATGGATAGGTCCTTTTACTTTCTTCCAGCTGAATTGACTTAACCCGAGCCCTAGGTTTCTTGCTTTTGCACTTGGCCGTGCTTTGCTGCCCCTCAGGTGTGTGTAGCAGCAGGTTCTCATCATTGAGTTTAAATGGCTTCTGGTTAACTTTGTGGGCAGATTCATCTATGAGTTCATCTTTAGAGACCGGCATTTTATTAGGGTTGCGCCATGACCAGGCATGATACTGTTCCTCATTTCCCTATTCTGTTTCCTCCTCATCCTCATAATGTATCTGTTGGCATGTGGCGAACTAGACCTTGTTGTTACCAAACTTTGTGATGGCATTGACGGTGTGATCTGGCAGAGGGTCCGTAGTGGCATTCGGAGGAGGATTCACTGGTCGTAAGCTGATGATCTTGTTATTTATCAGGTCTTGAATCTTATGCTTGAGGGTCAAACAATCTTCAGTGTCATGTCCTTGGCCGCCTGAATGATACTTACAGCTTGTTGCAGATTCAAAGTAATGAGGCAGAGGATTGGGCCGGGGTCGAGCAGGTATAGGTTTTAGATATCTAGCCACTGAGAGACCAAAATAGACCGTGGTTTGTGAACACGCGAGTTTAGTAAATATCCATTTTTTTCTCACTTGTTCGCCTAGGCTGAGGAAGTGTTGCAGATGTTTTTGAAGGTTGGGAACCAAGTTTTGGTGAGGTCACAACCGGGCTGATGGTTTGGGAATTGAAAGGACTTCGGGTTTTATATTTCAAAATGGGATGATTTTCGGTGTCAGGGCCAAATGGGTTGGGCTGGTATCTGTAAGTGAGATTATATAATCTAGGGGTTTGGTTAGAGGTTGTTTTGGAAGGCATCGGAGGAAGGCCCTTGGCCTGGGGAGGTCGTTGGTAAGCAATGGTCGGGGCATAGTCCTGGTCTTCCTTCTTCGTCCTTTTTTGTCCATCATAGGTTTGGGCTTGTGAGGACTTTGCTTGCTCATAGGTTGCATGGGATAAGAGTGAAGAGAGTATGCCTTCTATTTTGGTCATCCTATGTCTGACTCTTCTCGCCTCTGCTAGTAGTAGAGTTAAGGTTTCGAGAGTGAGTGATTCCATGGGCGTTTCTTAGCTTTTGGCCGGTAATGATGGGGGGACAAGGAGAGGTACCTTGAAACCAACAAAGGAAGAAGTTAGTGTCTTATTTTGACAAGCCTTTATGCCATGCATGTCCTAAGGATGCCCCTACTCGAGGAAAAACTAATTATAATATGTTGGCTCACTTTTGGAGATAGGGGATTTGCCCATGTATGCAAACACCTTACCGCCAAGTGGGGGGAACTTCATCCATTCATATATTCACCCATCCATTCGTTCGAGGAAAATGAAGAAATACATTTAACTTTGGGTTTAAGATACAAAAGAATTGAAATACATTTTAATAGGGGGAAGGGGAAACACTTTCTTTTGGAGTTCCACCTATCTAATTTTACAAAAGAAATCCTAAACTACTCTTGAGTCTTCAGATTCACCTTCATTGGATTTGATGTCGAGGAGGTCACTGAGAAACCTTGTTGATCGATTGCCCCTTGTCTTCTTGGCAACCCTATCTCCGTGAGCGTAGAGGGATTGGGGCCCCTCTTATGAGATGAGTTAAAATGTATGCAATGATTCCTTAGGGCTACGTGAGAACCCTTAGGGTTTGGGTAGGTTTAATGCAAGGGAGAGTGACCTTGGTGTCACTCTCAATGGGTTGATCATATGTATGAGAATGCAGTGACTTGAGTTACTTTGGAACTCTTGTCTTGACATGGGATATTGAATGCATAAACATGGATATGCAAAGAGTATAAGGAGAGAGAATGCAATAGCAAGGTAAACGTGCATGCATGAGCAGTTAGATAGTCATTATAACAGTAAGAATACTGTCATTATAACAACAGGAATAGATAGGTATAAATGAAAAATAAGAGCAATTGCCCTTTCCTCAATGGTTTTGAAAACGATGCTCGTGTCTTAAATCTGGCAGAGGTTCGGCTATGCATGGTGTCTATATGAGCATGAGGTTGAGGGTTGTCTAATGCGTCCTAAAAAAGCTCGGTCCTCGAATCTTCAAACCTAGGCCCACTCCCCGAGGTGGTGCCATAATCGGTTGGTGATCTAAGCGGGGGAACCATCAAGAGGCCATAGGCAAAGAAACTGACACAACATCTTGCCCACAACCAATATACCGTTCCCCCTTTCTAACTAGAAGAGTCATATCAGGGTAAAAATACAAGTATGCAGAATGCAAGTGCAGGTGCAGGTGCAGTGTGTGTGTGTGATTTTTTAAAGCGGAGAAAAGAGCCCAACAATTCCCATCCATCCTGTTCATCACATTCATGCATAACAGTTAATAAAACAATGTTGTAAACAAAAGTGCACCAACAAAACAAAGATGCACGAGTTAGTATGTGAATGACAATCTTAATACAAGATAATATGAATGGAATTAAATGTATATTTTTTAAACTAACTTTGAAATTTTGATTTTCAAAATTGAAAGTGGATAGAAGTGGACAAGTTAATCGAAGACTCTACATGGGTGAAGGATGAAGAGACATGACTATGACCTTACCCTCTAAGTGTCCCTAGTGGAGTCGCCAGCTGTCGCTCCTAAATTTTTTGCACTTGAGGAATACACACACAAGCAGAAAAAATATTGTACTCTCTCGTTAGAACTCACCCTCCTAGAAGAATAAGTGCGACTAGGTTTAAATGGAAAATTAATTTGAATAAAGGGCTTTTAGAAAAGATTTAGAGTTGCCACCTAACTTGATTAAGGTGAGTTAGGTCACCTAAAAACTAAGCACAATCCGAAGACTGCACTTAGGGGTTTTGAAAACAATTTTGAAAATACTTCCACAAGATAGGGTTTAAAAAAAAAACAGGTTATTTGGCAATCTTTAGAAAACATGCAAGCCCTTTTTTGAAAATAACTTCTTTTTGGTCTTTCGAAATCAATGATCCTAGGTTCGGAAGTTGGTTACGTGTAGGGAAGATGCACTAAGCCATCACCCTTCCCCGCCCTTGCGGTACCTACATGTCTATTCACCCTAGATTCACCTATGAGAGTCTTCAACTAACAAATGTCCAATCCTATCCACTTTAGAAAAGAAATTTTGAAAAGAAATTTAACATGATGCATGATATGCAAGTGCAATAGAAAGATTTGATTTGGAAGTAGATTTGAAAAGACTTAATTTGATTTTAGAAAAGAGATTTGAAAGATAAATTTGAAATAGATTTTTACAATTGGAAATTTAGAAATAGATTATGGAATTGGAAATTTGAAAGAAGTTTTGGAATTTGAGATTTGAAAAAGGTTGTGGAATTGAAAATTTAAAAAAAGTTGTGACCGCACCCATGAGTGTTGCCTACATATCGCTTTTGAGGAATCAGGTCAGTCGTAGTTCGGATAAGAGTCCGACTGAAAATAGAAGCTTTGATTTGAAAAAGAGTTTAAGTTGGAATTTGGATTTAATTTGAACTTGGAGTAGAAGATTGGAATTTGGAATTTTGGAATTGAAAAGATTAGACTTTGATTTGGAAAATTTGAGATTTAGAAAGCCTAGAGCTAGGAAAGAGGGAACTTAGGAAAGACTTGAGATTTAAGAAAGATTTGATTCGAATGTTGAACTTGGAAGATTAGGGAAAGATTGGATTTAGGAAATGTTCAAATTAAGAAAGTTTTGAAATAGGAAAGTGTCAATTTAGGAATGTTCCGTTTTAGGAAAGTTTTATTTTAGGAAAGTTTTGGTTTAAGAAAGTTTCATTTTAAGAAAGGTTTTGGAATAGAAAAGGTTTCGTTTTAAGAAAGTTTTGAAATTGGAAAGTTTTGAATTTGGAATGTTTTGAAATAGGGAAGTTTTGAAAGTAAGAAAGTTTTTAGTTTAGAAAGTTTTAGATTTGGAAAGATTTGAAGTTTAGGAAAGTTTAGAATTTTAGAAAGATTCAAAGTTTGAGTTTTAGAAATTCTTGAAATTAGGAAAGTTTTGAGTTTAAGAAAGATTTGAAAATTTAGATTTGGAAAGTCAAAATTTGGAAAGGTATGGAATTAAGAAAGGGTTGAAATTAGGAAAGATTTGGAAGTTTAGAGTTTAAGGAAAGATTTAAAAGTTTAAGTTTTGGAAACTTAAGGTTTAGGAAGGTATGAGATTAGGAATGAATGGATTAGGAAATTTTTAGACTAGGAAGGATTGAGATTCCTATTTTCCTAAAATGAAAGATTAGATTTTGTTTCTAAAAGAGACGTTTTGATTTTGTTTCTGAAAACAGAGGGTTGTATCTAGTTTCCTAAATGGGAGATTGGATTTGGTTTCCTAAAGGGAAGATAGGATTTGACGTGGATTTAAAAGAGGAAATTTTAGAAACCCTAGATTTGAAAGACTATAGTTTTGACGTAGAAAATAGGTTTTGGAAACTTATGATTTTGATGTAAAAGAGAGATTTTGGAAACCTAAGTTTTAAAGCAAGATTGAAAATTAGGTTTTAAGGAAAGAAATTAGGGTTTCCTAATCGTTGGCTCTAGGGCTTGACTTGGGTTCCAAGGAAAAAGATTTTGGAAAGTGCGTTTTTGGGAAAGAGACGTTTTTGGAAAAAGATATTAAAAAGGATTTTTTAGAAACTGAACTTGAGAGGAGTTTTAGAAAGCAGAAAACCCAAGTGGGTTCAGAGGGAGAAAATGTGTAAACTTACATAGAGAGCCTACCTTGTATTTTCTTTCTTGCTTTGCTTCGGTCTTCGCTTTAGTCTTCATCTTGATCTTCGAGAGCTTGTCTTGATCTTCGAGAGCTTCGGGTTGTAACACTTCAAGTCTTTAATGGAGGTTTTGGAGGCTAGTGTATGAGTGTATATAAGTGTGTATGAGTATATAGGAGGCTAGGGTTTGTGTATGGAGGCTAGGGTTTGGAAAACCTAAAGAAGACTAGGGTTTTGGGAGGCTACGAGCTCTGTATATCAAAGAATAGGATTTTTAGACTGAGTTTGCAAACCTTTTTCACGCTAGAGGAGGCTCTGTATTTATAGAGAGAAGAATGACCTGACGCATGTTGCAGTGGCGCTAGGCCAAAAAACCTTCTAGTGCCACTAGGAATGGCGTTAGCCACTTAGGAAAGTTTTTAAGTCGTCAAGCAACGTATCTTCAGAAAGATTGGGCGCCTGTACTAGTGACTACCATTTAATTTTTAGCCTAGCTTCACTAGGAGTGACTCTGAAAAGTCCGGGAATGATTTGACAGGGCTGGGAATGACCCAGAAGGTCAGAAAAGGACAGGAACCCTTAAAATAGGGTCCCGGGGATAATTGACTTGAAAAATGATGACAAGACGTGTCGAAAGGGTGGACCAAGTCATCAAGGCAAAACGATCAACCGGGCTAGAAAGCTACCGGGACGAACTCAGAATGTCCTAGAAGGAGACTCAAGACTTGGAAACATTATTTAGAATTTCCCAGGAGGTTACCAATTTTATACCCAGAGCTGGTATGGTCAGAAAAGGCGACCGGCCCACCAGGGCCAAAACTGTCATTTTGCACCGGGTTTGTCGGAATTGACTTGGAATGATCCGGAAAGATAATGGAAGGTCGAGAATACTATAAGAAGCATTCTCGAGAGGTTACCGGTTTGATACCCAAAGCCAGTGTGATTACCGGAGCGTTCAGATGCCTAGGGGCAAAATGGTCATCTTGACCGAAAAGTCTCGGAATTGGCCCGAAACAGACTATAAGGCACCTAATCATGCTGGATTGTCTTTAAGACAATCTTGGAAAGGTGGACTTACCGTTCTGAGGACTTGGGTACTTTCTCGAGAAATGTGCCGAAAATGGCCCTAGGGGCAATTTGGTTATTTTTCACCGAAGTGGGCTAGCAGGCACCGGTGTTAACCTGGGTTTTGATTATTTCCGCCACTCTAACGGTGGTCCCATGATACAGGGGTTTGTTGGCAATTCCCTATATCGACCGGTTTGCGAGTATTTCCACGACTCTAACAGTTGCGATGTTTGCGAGTACTTCTGCTACTCTGACGGTTTGCGATCATTCCCTAGACTGCCTAATCTTGGGAAGCTGCTAAATGGAGTTAGCGCCTGAGGAATCAATTTTCTCAGAAGGCGTGCTAAAACGGACATTTCTGCATTGGCGGGCTAGCAGGCACCAAAGGTGGACCGTTCTACCATCTCGGAGACTTTGGGTCTCGTCCCGGTCGACGGGTTTGAAGGGACTTACCATTTCGAAGAGCTTCTTCGGAAACGTGCCGGATTGTAGGGTCTTACCACCTTGAGGAATCAACTTTCTCGAAAGGTGTGCTGGATTTAATTGAAATTGGAAATGGAATTGGAATTGGAATTGGAATTGAAAAGGGGACTTACCATCTTCGGAAAGACGTGCCTATAGGAATTGGACCGAACAATGCCCCCAAGGGCATTTTGGACATTTTGCCTCTATTTGGGCCCAAAGGGCCCGCAAAGCGATTGATTGATGGGATTAGACTTGGTAAGTTGATTTAGATTGGAATACGTCCATATTGACTTAAATACAAGTCTAGATGGACTAGAGACTACCAAAAGGGCAAAAATAGGGTGCTTACAGTTGCCAAACAACCTGTTTTCTTAAAAACCCTCTCTTGAGGGAGTTTTTCAAGACCCTTTTTCAAAAATCCTAAGTTTAATCTTCAGATTAACACTTAGTTTTAGGTGACCTAACTCACCTTAATTAAGTTAGGTGGCGACTCCTATTTTTTTAAAAAAACCCTTAATCAAACCAATTTCAATTCAAACCTAGTCGCACTCTTCCTTCTAGGAGGATGAGTTCAAGTGACAAAGTTCCGTGCTTTTGTCTCCAAGTCGAAAGGACCTTGGACCTAAAAATCGGGGCGCGACAATATTCAGGTAGAGAATGCAAGTATACAAATGCTTATGCACAATGCAGTGTATGTGTGAAATTTTGAAAAGCGGAGGAAAGGGTCTAACAACTCTCATCCATTCTGTCCATTCCATCCTATTCATTCATGACATACATAGCAGTTAATATAACATGAAATAAAGTTGTGAACAAAGGTTCACCTAAAAAAATAAAGATGCAAAAGTCAGTACTTGAATGACAAACTTAATGCAAGATTGAATAATTGAATGTAATTGAATGCATGTTATGACAATGCCCTAACCCTCTAGGCGTCCCCAGTGGAGTCGCCAGCTGTCGCACCCCGATTTTTCGCACTCGAGAAAAACAAGCGAGAAAAACATAGTTCTCTCTAGTTAGAACTCATCCTCCTAAAAGGACGAGTGCGACTAAGTTTGAATTTGAAAATTGATTTGAATAAGGTTTTTGGAAAAAATTTGTAGTCACCACCTAACTTGATTAAGATGAGTTAGGTCACCTAACACTGAGTACAATCCGAAGATTACAGCTAAGGTTTTTGAAAAAAGTTTTGAAAACTTCATCAAAAGAGGGTTTTTATGAAAGTAGGTTGTTTGGTAACCTTTGGAAAATATTTAAACCCTTTTTGAAAATAATGATCTAGGTATGGAGGTTGGTTACGTGTAGGGACGAGTGCGACTAAGTTTGAATTTGAAAATTGATTTGAATAAGGGCTTTTGGAAAAAATTTGTAGTCACCACCTAACTTGATTAAGGTGAGTTAGGTCACTTAAAACTAAGTACAGTCCAAAGATTACACCTAAGGTTTTTGAAAAAGGTTTTGAAAACTTCCTCAAAAGAGGGTTTTTAAGAAAAACAAGTTGTTTAGCAACATTCGAAAAATATTTAAGCCATTTTTGAAAATAACTCTACTTGGTCTTTGAAAACAGTGATATAGGTTTGGAGGTATATTACGTGTAGGGAAAACGGACTAAGCCATCACCCTACCCCGCCCTTGCGGTACCTATATGTCTATTCACCCTAGGTTCACTCATTTAGAAGCTTTGATTGACAAATGTCCAAATATATCTACTTTGAAAAGAACTATGTATGATGCATGATATATAAGTGCGAGGAAAGGTTTGACTTTGAAAATAGATTTGAAAATAAAGACTTAACTTTGAAAATAGATTTCAAAAGAATATTTGAAATTTGAAAGAACAATTTAGAAATTGGAATAGATTTTAGAATTGGAAACTTGAAATAGATTATGAAATTGGAAATTAAAAAAAGTTGTGGAATTGGACATTTGAAGAAAGTTGTGAAATTAGAAATTTAAAAAAGGTTATGACCACACCCATGAGGGTTGCCTACGTATCCTTTTGTTGGGAATCAGGTCAGTTCTACTTTGGACAAGAGTCCAATCGAAAATAGACAATTTGAAGTTTTGAAAAGTTTAATTTGAAAAGATTTGATTAGAAAAAGAGTTTGATTTTGAACTTTGAAGGAGAGACTTGAAATTTAGCTTTGAATTGACTTTGATTTGAAATAGGACTTGAGGATTTAAAATTAATTTTGATTTGAGAAGATCGAACTTGGACTTGATTTGAAAACATTGAGATCTTGAAAATATTTTGACTTAGATTGAAATTGGAAGCCATCTTGGTTTCGGACTTGAGTTTTAAAAAAGAGTTGAAGCTTCTTATCTTTAGAGTTAGGGTTGAACTAGGGTTTAGGTATCCTAGAACTTAGGTGACCTAAGGTTGAAGTATACAATTGAATTGGAAAGATCTGATTTGATCCTGAAAAGTTGGATTAAGGAAAGTTTTGATTTTAGAAAACTTAAAAGTAGGAAAGATGGGATTTAGAAAAGATTGGAAACGGTTTGATTTGATTTAAAAACACTTGACTTGGAATGGTTGAAAAAGATTTGACTTGAATATTTAATTTGAAAAAAATTTAGAAAGTTAGGGTTTAAGAAGGATTGAATTTTGAAAAGTTTTGAATTAGAAAAGTTTCAAAATAGGAAAGTTCTATTTAAGGAAAGGGCCAAATTAAGAAAGTTTTGTTTTAGAAAAGTTTTCATTTTAGGAAAGAGTTACTTTTGGAAAGATTTGAATTTGGAAAGTTTTAAATTTTGAAAGGTTCGAACTTTGGAAAGAATTGGAAGTTTGAATTTAAGAAAGATTTGAAAGCTTGAAATTATGAAAGGTTTGAAAGTTTAAAATTAAGAAATATTGAAATTAGGAAAGATTTGATAACTTGAATTTAGAAAGTTGAGATTTAGAAAGGTTTGAAATTACAAAAGATTAGAATTAGAAAATATTAGAATTACGAAAGATTTGATAGTTTGAAATTTAGAAAGTCAGGATTTGGAAAGGTTTGAAATTAGGAAACATTTGACTCCTATTTCCTAAAGTAGAAGATTGGACTTTATTTCCAAAAATAGATAATTTGATTTTGTTTCCAAAATTGAAAGATTTGATTTGGGTTCCTAAATTAGAAGATTTGATATGACATAGAATTGAAAAGGTTGAATTTTGAAAATTTTGGATTTGAAAATCTTTGATTTGGTGTTAAAAAAAAAAAAGGTTTTGAAAAACTATGATTTGATGTAGAAAATAATTTTGGAAACCTATTATATTATGCAAAATAAGAAGTCATGATTTTAAGAAAGGGAATTAGGGCTTCCTAACCATGGAGTCTAGGGCTTGACTTGGACTCCAAGAAAATGAGATTTTGAAAAGTAGATCTTTTGAAGAGAGTGTCTAGAAAGGAAACTCAAAGAGAGTTTTTAGAAAGTGAATTTTTAAAGAGAACTTTTGGAAAGGAGTTTGAAAAGGGTTTTTGGAAAATAGATTTTTGAAGGGAGTTTTTAAGAGTTTATAGAAAGTGGATTTTTGAAACGAGCTTTTGGAAAGTATTTTTGAAAGCAATTTTGAAAGGAGTTTAAATATGGTCTTTTTAAAAACCTTTTGAATATCTCAATTTCCTAAAACGATTCTAACTATGGAGAGATTAGAACCATTCTAAGTAAATAGTTTTGAAAACAGTATGGATTTGAAATATGGACCAATTTGATCACTTTGAGTATCACACTTTCCTAAAACAACCCTGACCATGGAATGGCTAGAATCATCCTAAGATTGTGGTTTTTAATGAAAAACAAGTTAGGGTTTACACCTAAAATATGAACCTTGATGGTCACAATAAATATAACACTTTCCTAAAGCAACTCTAACCATGAATTGGCTTGATTTTCTTGAATTGCTTAATTTGGGGCAATCCGGTACGATAAAAGGCAAAACAAAAAAAAGATTCGAATCACTCTAGGAGTGTGATTTTGAAAGATAATTTTGATGCCAACTTTGAAAACAACTTTTAAAGAGATGTATGAATACGATATGTACAATGCAAGTAAGGTTGTGAACATACAATGTTGGCGTCACCACATAATCAAGGGGGCAAATCCACATGTTCTAAGGTTGAATTAGAAGAAAGCCTCCGACACGGTGACTTTCAACCATCCTTCCTACACATGAATTGGGAATTCCCTTGTTTCAACCATGCAAGAAAGGGGAAAAAAAGATAGGGGATTAAAATAGAAGAAAACCCAAATAGGTTAGGAGAAAAAAGAGAGAGGGGAAAATATATAAACATAAAGAGAGAGCCTACCTTGTTTTCTTCTTGATTTGCTTACTTTACTTGTTTTGATTTGCTTGATCCTTGAGAACTTCCCAGTTGTAGCACCTTGAGTCTTCAATGGAGGCTTTGGAGGCTTATGTATGAGTGTATGGAGAGTATTTATATAGGGGGAGGCTCTGTATTTATAGACACAAGATTGACCTAGCGCCTGTTGTAGTGGCGCCAAGGGAAATTTCCTTCTGGTGCAACTTGGAGTGGCGCTAGGCTAGTTTTTGGCTTAGCGCCACTGCTAGTGGCACCAACCACTTAGGAAAGTTTTAAGGTAGGCAAGTAACGTATCTTTTAACCCTTGATACGTAAGGCAAAAGATTTGGGCGCCTGTATTAGTGACTACCATGCAATTTTTAGCTTGGCTTCCGTAAGAGTGACTCCAGAAGGTCCGAGAATGTTTCAGAAGGCCAAGAATGGTTTGGAAGGCCAAAAATGGGTAGAAATACTTAAAATAGTGTCCCAGGGGTAACGGACTTAAAAAATAAGGTCGGAATTATCGACTACCTATTAGGGGCCAAACGGTCAACTAGACCAAAAAACTACAGGAATAGACCCGAAATGATTCATGAAAGGACTTGAAGGTTAGAAACACTATCTAAAGTGTTCCAATGGAATGCCAGTATGATATCTAGAGCCGGTGTGGTTGAAAAAGGCGATCAGCCCACCAGGGGCAAAACGGTCATTTTATACTGAAAATACTTTTAGAAGCATTATCGGGAGGTTACTGGTTTGATACCCAAAGCCAGTATGGTTCTCGGAGGCGCTCGGATGCTTAGGGGCAAAATGGTTATTTTGACCGGATGGTCTCGGAATTAGTTCAAAACCGACTAGAAGGTATCTGAACATACTGGATCGTCTTTGGGACGATCTTGGAAGGGTGGACTTGCCACTCTAAGGACTTAGGTATTTTCTTGAGAAGCATGCCAGAAAAGGCCCAAGGGGCAATTTGGTCATTTTTTAACTTTCTCAAAAGATGTGCCAATAACGAACATTCTTCATTAGCGGGCTAGCAGGCGCCGAAGGTGAACCGTTCTATCATCTCAAGGATTTGGGTTCCATCCTAGTCGATGGGTTTGAATGGACTCACCATTCCGAAGAGTTTTCTCAGAAAACGTGTCGGACTGGATGATCTTACCGCTTGAGGGATCAACTTTCTCAAAAGGCATGTCAGATTTGATTTGAATTAGAATTGGACTTGAAATTGAATATGAGATTTAAATGGGCACTTATCATCTTTAGGAAGACGTGCCAACTAGAATTGGACCTAGCAATGCCCTAAAGGCATTTTGGTTATTTTGCCTTTATTGGGCCCGCGAAGCAATTGATTGATTGGATTGAACCTAGAAAGCTAGTTTTGACTTAAAAGTGTCTCTGTCAGTTTAAATGTGAGTCCGATTAGATTGGAGATTGCCAAGCAAGCAAAAATGGGGTGCTTACACCCGTCCTGGTAAAAAATGACCATTTTGTCCCCAACAGGCCTGGCACATTCCTCGAGAAAGTACAAAGTCCTCAAAACGGCAAGACCACCTTCTAGAACTATCCCTAGATGATTTGGCATGTCCAGAGCCATCCAGTCAAGCCAAGTCCTTTCCTAGAAGTCTCCCGGTCAAAATGATCATTTTACCCCTAGGCATCCAAATGCCCTAAGAAATCACACCAGCTCTGGGTATCAAACCGGCAACACCCCAGTCAACTCTAGTCAACCCTAGCTAACTCTGGTCAACACTAGTTAGCTCTGGTCAACCCGATCGACCCCAGTCAATCTTGGTCAACCCTATAACTCCCGAGATGAGGTGACCGCAATTCAGTCACTCGCTTCAATTATACCAACTTTGGGAATCAAATCGGTAACCCTCGGGACACTTTCTAGAGTATTCCCTTCCATTTCTAGTTGGGCCCCGCCATCCGGCACCTTCCTTTTTTGAACTAGAACCTCCTTGCTCCACTTCGAGTGAAGCATGACCATTCTTTAGCCGTGTGCCACTAATAATGGTGCATAACCCCCCAAAATCAGTTACGAGGCAGCCTTTTTTCAACCGTTCATTAATGCCCCGTGCACCACTCTTAGTGGCGCATAGTCAAATTTAAGTCATGCGCCACTCATAACCTCCTTGAATTTACACTAAAAATACAAACCTCTCCATTCATTGTTTAGGGTCCAAAAAAAAAAATATCCAGAAACTCTCCCTCTCTCTTTAGACAGCTCTCAGAGCCTTCTATCTCTCTCTCGAAGTCTTGTCGACCGAGCCCGAGCCCAAACTTCCGAAGCCCCAGCTTCCGAGCTCCACCGAAGGTTCACCCCGCTGCCCGGAAGCTCCCGAAGTCTTCCCCAGTCCAAGGCTTAAGCCTCCATCAAGGAAAGAAGCAACGAAATAAGTAATCTCTACTTTTCCTTTTCGTACTCCCCCACTTTCTTTTCTCCCTCCGAACCCACTTGGGTTCTTCTCTTTTTTAATCCCCTGTCCCTAAACCCCCCTTTCTTTCATGCTTGGAACAAGGGGATGTTAAGTCCATGTCGAGAGTAAACAAGAGGAGATTACCGATCGGGACTCTCTTATTGGCCCTCACTTGCTTCACAGCGTAGCCTTAGGACCCTTTTGCAATGTGGTGATACCTAGCCTTGTATGTTTCATGCCTTTATTATCGTTGTCATGCATTTGCATTCTCGTCATGTTTTTACTCCTCCAAACCATTTTCAAAGTAGTTTTCTCAAAATCACAATTCTAGGTGGATCCTAACCCTCTCATGGTTAGGGTTTTCCTAGAGAAGTGTGACATTTTAAATGACTCCCGTTAGCCTAAATTTGCTTCTTTTCAAAAACCCGGTCTCGGAACGATCCTAGTCTTTTCATGACTTGGGTTGTTTTGAGAAGTGTGCAACATTCAAAATAACCCAAAAAGGTCTACAGTTTTGGCCACGTGCCTTTATTTTTCAAAGCCACAAGCCTAAAGCAATTCTAGACTTTCAATGGCTAGAATGGCTTTAGGTAAAGTACGATATTCATTTGGATGTATAAAATCCAAGTTAGGGTTTCGAGGTCTAAAACATGTTTTCAAAAGTCTTGGTTTTCAAAGCATTTACAAAACTCACATTTGATAAACCCTCGAAGTCCAATCCTAAGAAAATTCCGTTTTTGCCCACTAGAAAACTTCCATTTTTCAAGTCAACATCATATCTTTTTGAAACCCTCAAAATCCTCAATTTCAAAATCAATCGAAACTTCTCTTTTCCAAACTTTCCTTTTTAAATTGATCGGCTCAAAACCTTTTATTTCAAATCCCTCAAATCTCTTCTTTTCCAAACCTTCCAATTTTAAAAACTAAATCAACTCCTTCCATTTTGGAAACAATCCAAACTTATCAACTCCTTCCATTTTAGAAACAATCCAAACTTGTCTTTTCCAAAATCAAATCAAATCTTTTCAAATTAAATCAAATCAAATCTCAATCTTCCTAAAAAGGAAACATTTTAAAAATCAAATATTCCTGAAAAAGAAACTTTTTCAAATCTCATCTTCCTGAAAATGAAACATTTCCAAATCAAATCTTTATAAAAATGAAACATTTCAAAAATCAAATCTTTCTAAAAAGGAAACATTTTCAAATCAAATCTTCCTAAAAAGGAAACATTCTCAATGTCCAATCTTTTCTAAAAAGGAAACATTTTCAAACTCAAAATTTCCTGAAAAGAAAACTTTCTAGAAATAGAAACCCATTTCAAAATTTCAACTCTTTCGGACTCTTAACCGAACTACGACTGACCTGATCCTCTTTAAGGAGGTACGTAGGCAACCCTTCATGGGGTGCGGTCATAACCTTTTTCAAATTCCTAATTTCATTTTTCAAACTCTAATCCTTCTTTCAAACTCTTTTTTAACTTTGTTTTTGAAAGTTTTTCTAAGTGGATAGTATTAAACATAGGTAACTGGTGAGTCTTAATTAGGTGAGTAAAAGGTGAATGGACGTATAGGTACTATAGGGGTGGGGTAAGGTGATAGTCGTAGGACATCTTCCCTGCATGTAACCAACCCCCGGACTTAAGAATTCCTGTTTCAAAGATCAAAATTGGAGTCAATTTTCAAAAGGGCTTTCCAATATTTGTAGGTTTATTAAACAACCCTACCTTCTAAAACCCTCTCATAAGGACGTTTTTCAAAAACCTTTTCCAAAACCTAAGTTTAACCCTTGGGTTTTACTTAGTGTAGATGACCTAACACATCTTTAAATATGTTAGGTGGCAACTCGAAAGATCTTTTCAAAAAGCTTTAATCAATTCCATTTAAAAAATTCAAACCATGTCGCATTCGTCCTTCTAAGAGAACGAGTTTAACGAGAGAACACCATACCAATTCCCCCTGGGCCGAAAGGGCCCAACGTCCGAAAACAAGGCGCAACAAAGACGAAGGAGGATCAATTGTGGTGCAAAAACTTGAGCAGAAAATAGGAAAAACCCCAAAAGGGATCGAAAAAATTCCTAAGAACTGGGGCAAGTCGATTCCTGTCAATGAAGTGGCAATCAAGGATTCTAGGTGGTGTCATGGTGCGGCTGGACTCTTTATCGCTTTGCAGTCACTACTTGACCATAATAGCAAGGATCTTGATTATATTTTGTTTATCTTGTTTATATATGATTGTTATCCTTTGTGTTCTTATTGTTATGTTAGTAGCATCGGAGAACATGGATAATAGATAAATGACTTTTAAGTTGTGTTTTAATTATATAAATTTAAAATTTTAATTTTTGGTTTATAAATGTGCAACTATAGAGTAAAATTAATTTTCATGTTTTAATTTAAATATTTTTTGCTAAATTAAGGGAATTTTGAATTTTATTTGCTACACATATATGAGTCACCAATATTGAAATATTATATTTATTAGATAATTAAACACATGATTATTTTCCTAATGTATTAAATATCTAAGTGGGTGACGGAATTTATTATGTATAAATCACATAGTCTCCATCACTAGTTTATAAGTGAAGTAATTTGTTCTATGTGTTGATTTTAGCACCAACCTCCCCATCGGATGAAATAAGTTGCAGACTTATTGAGTATAAACTCTAGTAGTTGTTAGTATTGTGTCAACTCTCCATTTGAGTAACTCATTACGGAACAATAGATTTAGAATTAACTTGCCTAGATAGTAAAGTTAATAGGTCTTGACCTATTTAGATAAATGTTTAATAGTAGACAACCTCCTATTAAGACATGCTATTTACGGTATACTAGGCTACTGGCGAATTATTTTAAAATATTGGTAAAGGGAACCATATTTTAATGAATGAATTCTAAGTTTATTATTGGTTATCATATTTTTTTATAATATGTGATTATCATGATTAAAATGGCTTTCAATCCACTTGCTTTAGTCTCAAAGAAAATAAACTGATTGAATCAAATTATATTAACTAAAAAAATAATTTGGATATTGTGTTAACTATGGAACAGTACAAGTTTGTGCTCACAGAGTTCTGTCTGCAGCAACCTGGTGAGGGGGGCAACCGATGAGGAAACCAGGGCTTGCTAGAAGTGGACAAATGTTAATGAGATGCCGCAGTGTTACATTTTGCAATCCATGTCAAATGTTCTACAACATTAGCATTAGGCTATACCCACTACCTATAAGAAATGTTTGAAGAAATGTTTGAAGAAATGTTTGAAGATAAGAATCCATTATGAGCCTCAAAGAAATGTTTGAAGATAAGAATCATACTGCTAGGTTGGTTGCCATGAGAGACCTAATGAACATGACTATGGATGAAGGGACTTTAGTAAGGGATCGTGTTTTGAAAATGATGAGTCTTCTTAATGAACTATAGATCCTTGGAGCTAAAATCGATAGGGAAGCCCAAGTTGATGTCATTCTCCTGTCGCTGCCTAATTTCTTTAAGCAGTTATGCCTGAACTACAATATGAATAAGTTTTCTTATTCAATGACAGAGCTTTTTAAAGAGCTTGAAGTAGTTGAGGGCCTCATCAAGAAGCCACTTATTACCCTAATTGCTAAGAAATGTTCTACTTCTAAACCGAAAGGAAAAAAGAAGCTGGAAAAGGTTCAAAAAATAAAGGTGGTTCCTCTAGCACCTCATGGGCCTCAAGGAGGAGTGAAAAAGCCCAAGGGCAAGTTTTTAGCTACAAGCAGTCGGGGCAGTCGAAGTTACAATGTCCAATTTACCTAGCCAAACAGGACAACAAAGATAAATCTCATTCCCTAGTAGTTGAAATTTGTTTAGTGGTGTTATCTACCGGTACTTAGTGTGTAGATACGGGAGTCACTAATTATATATACAAATCTTTGCAAGGGTTCCACCAAACCTGCTAGCTTAGTGATTGAGAGATTTACATCGTTATGGGAGATGGCACGAGAGTGTCAGCAATTGCAATAGAAGAAATTAGTATTTCTTTTGGTAGATATATGATTTTAGTATTAAAAGACTTTTTATATACCTTCCATTAGAAGGAATTTGATTTCAGTTTCTAGATTAGTTGACAATGGATATTCCATTTATTTTAGTAACTCAGTTGTTATTATGTTAAATAAACATTTTGTCTATTCTGGTTTACTGGTGGATGATCTTTATATTGTTAATCATATCTCTCCTACACTACAACTAATTGAACTAAATAACACTAATACACTACCATGTAAGAGAAAGCAACCTTTTGAATTTAACCAAACCTATCTTATGCACATTCGCCTAGGCCATATTAATCTGAGACAAATTTTCAGATTGGTTAATGATGGGCCATTAGGTTCATTGGAAGTGGACACACTGCTAGTCTGTAAATCTTGCTTGGAAGGTAAGATGACCAAGCAGACAAAAACAATAGGTTGTAAACACCCCATTTTGCCCGCTCAGCAATCTCTGGCCCAACCAAACTCACATTCAAACTGACATAGACAAATTCAAGTCTAAACCAGTTTTTCAAACTCAATCTAGTCAATCAATAGCTTTGCGGGCCCGCCAAGCCCAATTGAGGCAAATTACTAAAATGCCATTTCGGTATTGCTTGGTTCAATTCTAATTGGCCCGTCTTACTAAAGACGGTAAGTTTGTATTTTAACTTCAATTCCAACTCCAATTCCAATCCAGACCAGTCAACCTCAATCTGGCACGTCGTTTGAGAAAGTTGATCACTGAAATGGTAAGTCCATGTCGCGCCCGAATTTTTCGCACTTGAAAAAAAGACAAGTGAGAAAACCACAGTACTCTCTCATTAGAACTCATCCACTTAAAAGAATGAGTGCAACTAGGTTTGAATTGAAAATTGATTTTGAATAAGAGCTTTTGGAAATGAATTCGAAAACTTCCTCGAGAGAGGGTTTTTAAGAAAATAGGTTGTTTGGCAACCTTTGAAAAAATTTAACCTCTTTTTGAAAATAACTCCATTTGGTCTAGCAGAGAGTTAGTGGTCACATTGGGGGTTGGAGCAGGGTTTACCGGTTGAAGATCTATAGTCTTGTTGTCGATTAAGTCTTAGATTTTATGTTTAAGGGAGAAGTAACTCTCAGTGTCATGCCCTTGGCCACCTGAATGGTACTCGTAGGTGAGGGCGTTGTTAAAGTTTGGGGGTAGGGGACTTGGCAATGGACAGGCCGGAATGGGTTTTAGGATGTTATTCTTTAGGAAGTTATCGTAGGGTTCAGTTTGGGTGCAGGCTAAGGCGTCAAAGTTACGGAAGCATCGGGCAGGCCTATTGAAATTAGGTCGTGTCGCGGTAGGGCCAATGTTGGGTGCTTGAGCAGGCATGCTTAGAGTGGGCACGGGTAGGATAGGGTGAGACTAAAGTGGGGGACGATATTGGGGTGGCTGAACAGGTAGGATGGCAGACACCTCACTTTCTTCTATGATTACTCCCCTTGTAGTGGCCACCTTCTTGGTTATGTTGGCCGAGCTTTCTCCAATTTTTGCATAGGGATCGGTGATCCTCCCCGTCTTAAGGCCATTCTCTATCATTTCCCCTTACATGATGAGCTCAGAGAAGTTCTTCCCTACGCTGGTGCAAAGCTTCTTGTAGTATATGCCTTGGAAAGTGTGCACAAACAATTGCACGCACTCCTTTTCATCTAGTAGGGGATTGACTTGTGCAGCAACTTCCCTACATCTCAGGGCATAGCCCTTGAAGCTTTCTTTCTCACATTTACTCATCATCATTAGGGACCATCGATTGGTAGTGAGGTCGATGTTGTGATGGTATTGGGCTTTGAATGCATTGACCAGCTCAATCCAAGTGGTGATCTTCCTTAGGTCTAGATAGGTGAACCATTGTAGAGCAGACCTAGTGAGATTGTGTTGGAACAACTGCATGAGGAGCTTCAGATCGTTGCCATGACCACTCAGTGTCCCGGCATAAATGCGAAGATAAGCAATAGGGTCACCAGTGCCATCATACTTCTGGAGGTCAGGCATATTGAACTTAGTAGGTCTCAGGTGATCTGGAAAGAAGCAGAGCTTGTCATAGGAAGTAAACTCATAAGTGTCATGGCCATGGAAACTACGCAGTGAATCCTCTAGCCTTTAGATTGTTAGTCTAAGAGGGTCTAGGGGAGTCCTCTTTACGACTGGTGAGAGCAATATGGTTTCCTCCTCTTCAGTGTTGATCCCCTTGGCATCTTCCTTATTCCTTCCAGTATTGTCAGATTAAAGCACGATCCTTAGGTTAGCGGGTTCGGGGTCTTTGGAAGAAGTCATGGACGACGATGGGATCACAACAGCATCTTTCATGGCCATGTTTTAAGTGAGCTTGAACATTTCATCAATCTTGGTACTTATTTCGTTGACCTTCTCTCGAGAGACTTGGGATGACTCTTCAAGGTTGGCAGCCATAAGTGAGGCTTGTCGAGTGATAATGGGGTCTCTAGGTGGATGTTGACCTTTCTTGGGAGCAATGTTGACTCAGTGCAGGGTGATCTCTGTAAATGAAAAAGAAAGAAGCAGAAAAACATGGACACAAATCGCAAGTTAGTTTTTAGTTTTTAGAGAGCCCTATACAAAGCATGCCCTAAGGTGCCTCTATTTGAGAAGAAGACTAAACATAATGAATTTGGCTTACTTCTTGGAGATAGAGGGTTTCCCCCTGTATGCAAATACTTTACCGTCAGATGGGAATCTTCTTTCATTCGTACGTTCAAAAGAAAGGGATACATAGAACTTTGAATTTCGAATACAAAAGAAAATAGAGTACACTTTAATGGGGCAGAGGGAAATATTTTTTATTTGGACTTCCACCTATCTAGTTTTACATATGAAATTCTAAACTACTCTTGAGTCTTCGGATTCGCCTTCTTTGGATTTGATGTCGAGGAGGTCGCTGAGAGACCTTATTAATTGGTTGCCCCTTATCTTCTTGGAAATCCTATCTCCGTGAGCATAGAGGGATTGGGGCCTCCCTTATGGAATGACTTGAAATGTATGCAATGATTCCGCAGGGTTACGTGGGAACCCTTAGGGTTTTGGTAGGTTTAATGCAATGGAGAATGAACTTAGTGTCACTCTCTTTGGGTTGATCATATGCATGGAGATGTAGTGACTTAAGTTACTTTGGAACTTTTGTCTTGACATGGAAAATAGAATGCATGAACATGGATGCATAGAGTAAAGAAAGACAGAATGCATTTGTAAAGTAAACATAGATGCATGAGCAGTTATACAGGCAGTAAGAGTACAATCATTATAACAATAGGAATAAACAAGTATAGAGGAAAATAAAAAGCAGTCGCTCTTTCCTCCATGGTTTTAAAATCAGTGTGCTTGTCTTAAATTCGGCAGAGATTAGGCTATGCATGGTGTCTATATGAGCATGAGGTTAAGGATTTACTAATGCGTCCTAAAAAGGCTCGGTTCCCAGATCTTCAAACCTAGACCCACTCCCCGAGGTGGTGCCCTGATCAGTTGGTAATCCGAGCAGGGGAACCATATTGATGCTGTAGGCAAAGAAACTAACACAACATCTTACCCACAACCATTATACCATTCCCCCTTCTAACTAGAAGGAACGTATTAGGGTAAAGAATGCAACTATGCATAATGCAAGTACACACGCAGTACGTGTGTGATTTTTGAAAATTTGAAAATCTAGACTTAGGAAAGATAGGACTTAGGAAAGACTTGAGGTTTAAGAAAGATTTGATTGGGAAGTTTGATTCAAAAAACATGGAGAGTTGGAGTTTAGGAAAGATTAAATTTAAAAAATCTTAAAATTAGGAAAGTTTCAAATTTAGGGAAGTGTTGATTTTGGAAAGATTTCAATTTAGAAAGTTTGATTTAAGAATGACTTGAGATTTAGAAAGCTTCAGAATTTTTGAAAGATTTGGAATTTAGAAAGTTTTGAAATTTAGAAAGGTTGGAATTAGGAAATGTTCGAATTTAAAAAAGATTTGATTCTTATTTTCTAAAGTTGAAGATTTAATTTTATTTCCAAAAAGAGAAGATTTGATTTGGTTTCCAAAAGCGGAGGATTGGATTTTGTCTCCTAAGTTGGAGATTGGATTTGGTTTCCAAAGTTGAAAAATTAGATTTGACCTAGAATTGGAAAGGATGAGATTTGGAAAGCTTGGATTTGAAAGTTTATGATTTGATGTGAAAAAAGAAAGTTTTGGAAACCTCTGATTTTGATATAGAAAATAGTTTTGGAAACCTAGGTTTGGATGAAGTTGAAAACTAGGGTTTCCTAATCATGGGTTTTCGGGCTTGACTTGGACCTCAAGAAAAAGAGATTTTAGAAAATAGATCTTTTTGGAAAGAGTGATTTTTAGGAAAGAGATTTTTGGAAAGAGTGTTTTTAGAAAGTAGAACTTTTGAAGAGAGTTTTTAGAAAGGGATTTTTGGAAAGAATTTTTAGGAAAGTAATTTTTGGAAAGAGTTTTTAGGAAAACAAGTTTGGAAAGTGATTTTTGAGAGGATTTAAAAAGAGATTTTGGAAAGTAAGTTTGAAAAGCAATTTGGAAGGGGATTTGAATGTGGACTTTTGCATGCCTCTAAAAATATCTCACTTTACTAAAACGATTCTAACCATAAGAAGATTAGAACCATTCTAGGATTGTGATTTTGAAAATAACAAGGATTTCAAAATATGGGCAATGAAAGTCACTTTAAATGTAACACTTTCCTAAGCAACCTTAACCATGGAAAGGCTAAAATCACTTTAGGATTGTGATTTTCAAAACAAGTTTTGGAAAAAGAAGATTTAATGCATGTTTTGAAAACGATTTTCGATACAGGTTTTAAAAACAAGTTTGAAAACAAATTTTGGAGAGATGCATGATCATGATATGAACAATACAAGTTGGGGTCATGGACATATAAGGTCAAAGGCTTCACCACATTGAACCCATGTGGTCTCCAGTTAGACTAAAAGAAAGCCCCCAACATGGTGACTTTCAATAGCCTAATCCTACACATGAACTGGGGAGTCCCTTATTTCAAGCATGTAAGAAAGGGGGGGGGGTAGAGGATGGGGATTATAATAGAAGAAAATCTAAGTGGGTTAGGAGGGAGAAGAGAGAGGGGGGAATTACGTAAATGTAAATAGGAAGCCTACCTTGTGTCTTCTTTTATTTGCTTTATTTGCTTTGCTTGCTTTACTTCGATCTTTGCTTTGATCTTCAAGAGCTTTCAAGTTATAACACTTCAAGTCTTCAATAGAGGCTTCGGAGGCTAGTATATGAGTGTATGTGAGTGTATGGGTGCTAAGGTTAAGTGTATAGGGGCTAGGGTTTGAAGAACCTAAATAAAACTAGGGTTTGGGAGGACTACGAGCTCAATATATCGAAGAGCAGGGTTTTTGGACTGTGTTTACGGACCCTTTTCACGTTAGAGGACGCTCTGTATTTATAGACAGAAGACTAAACTGGCGCTTACTGTAGTGGCGCCAGTCAAAACTTTATGCTAGTGGTGCCATCTTTTGGCTTAGTAGTGGCGCCAGCCACTTAGGAAACTTTTAAGGTTGGCAAGTAACATATCTTTAGAAGATTTGGGCGACTGTATTAGTGACTACTTGCAATTTTTAGCCTGGCTTTACTAGGTGTGACTCCAAAAGGTTCGGGAATGATTTAAAGGGTTAAAAATGGCCCGAAGGGCCGGAAAGGGACAAGAACCCTTAGAATAGTGTCTTGGGGGTTGTAGACTTGAAAAATCATGTCAGGATGTGCTGGAAGGGTTGATCGGGCCACTAGGGGCAAAACTATCAATCGGGCCGGAAAGCTACCGAGATGGACTTGGAATATCCTGGAAGAAGACTCAAGGCTTGGAAACATTACCTAGTATGTTCCAAGAGAATATCGGTTTGATGCCCAGAGCCGGTGTGGTTAGAAAAGGCGACCGACCCACCAGGGGTAAAACAATCATTTTCTATCAGGTTTACCGAAACTAACTCGGAATGATCCAGAAATGCATCGAAAGGCCAAGGATACTATCAAAAGCATCCCCGGGAGGTTACTGGTTTGACACCAAGAGCTGGTGTGGTTAGAAAAGGCAACCGGCCCACTAGGGGCAAACCAGTCATTTTGACCGAAGGGTCTCGAAATTGGCCCTACATCGATTGGAAGGCACCTAATCATACCGAATTATCTTTAGGACAATCTTGGAAGGGTGGACTTACCATTCCGAGAACTTAGGTACTTTCTCGAGAAACATGTTGGAAAGCCTTAAGGGTAGTTTGGTTATTTTTTACCAAAGTGGGCTAACATGGATTGGTGTTGACCTGGGTTTTGAGTGTTTTCGTCACTCTAACGGTGGTCCCGTGACATAGGAGTTTGTTGGTAAATCCCAATGCTGACCTATTTACGAGTGTTTCCGCCACTCTGACGGTTGTGATGTTTACAAGTGTTTCTGCCCCTCTGATGGTTCGCATTCATTCCAGAGACTACCTAATCTCGGGAAGCCACTAGGTGGACTTATTGCCTGAGGAATTAACTTTCTCGAAAGGCGTGCAAAAACGAACATTCTTTATTGGCGGGCTAGTAGGTGGTAAAGGTGGACCGTTCTACCATCTCCGGGACTTGGGGGTCTCATCCGAAGATTTTTCTGAAAAAATGTGCTGGGCTAGAGGGTCTTATCACCTGAGGGATCAACTTTCTCGAAAGGCATGCCGAATTTGATTTGAACAAGAACTGGACTGGAATTGGATTTGAACTGGAACTGAGATTAAAAAGGGGACTTACCGTCTTTGAGAAGACATGCCCAACTAGAATTGGACCAGATAATGCCACAAGGGCATTTTGGTCATTTTGCGTTTCCATATCGACTTGAATACAAGTCTGGACAGACTAGAGACTACTAAGCGGGCAAAAATAGGGTGCTTATAGCTGCCCCCCTTTTTTCTGTCTTTGCTTGTCGAAGACGGAAAACAACAGAGTAAGAGTCTCATGTTGACCGTGAGGCAATCAAAGGGACGGACTTTGAAGATTTTTGAAAACTAGAGTTTGAAAGTGGAGATTTGGCCCAAAAGGCGTTTGAAATCGAGTTTTGGTGAAAAAAGAGCAACACTGCCTGGAATTTGACACTAGCGCCACTATTAGTGTAGCCTAGCTTAAAATTGCCCTGGCGCCACAGCTAGTGGTGCCAGGCCAAAAACGAAACTAGAAAAATTTTCTAGTTCGAACACTTATGGGATTGTGAGATTTTCTAAGAGTGTGGAAGCTTTTGCGAGGAAAACGACTTGGACATTGAAGGAGTGCTCCATAGGGACCATGAAGGATTGCCGAAAATAGACATCGTCACCAAAAAAGTCACCGGAAGAGAAGATTTCGCCGGAGAACTTCAAGAAGTGAGTTTTTGATTTTATGTTGATTCTGATGTGTAGAGTTTTGTTTGAGTTATGTGAATAGTGGAAGCTGATGTTTCAATACGTTTTGAACATTTTTGTGAAGTTATTTTTGCATTTTGGTGCCTGTTTGATTGGATTTGAGTGATTTTGTATGATTATGTGAATGGTTTCTGCAAGAATTGGGGGTTTATCTCTACAGCTTTGGGTGTTGAGTTTTTTGGCTAGATTTTTATACTACGTGCCTTAGAAAAATGTGCTTAATACCCGTGTGAAGTTTTGTGATTTTTTTGAAAACTCGGTGAATTTTTTGATTTTTTGAAAAATAGAAAAATACTTAGAAAAATAGAAAAAAATTGAGAAATTATTAGAGTTTGCTGTTTAGAAAAATGCAGGAATATTTTAGAAAATATTTGAAATGATTTTGAAAAATTTTGGGATAACTTTGAAAACTATTGATTTGTTGAAAAATAAAACAAGTCTTTTGAAAAACTTAGAAATTTGAAAAATGTGCACGGGTGTTGGTGTTATGTAATTGTGATGTTGTGAAGTACATGGTTTGTGTTTTCTGTTGATGTCGTGGATGTTATAGGCACCATTTTTAAGCAGAACTCTGCCAAAAATTTTTGAAACTCAAAAAAGGGTTGGAAAATCTTTTTAAAGGAAAAAGATATACAACCATTGACGGCGGGGCCTTTTTGGCGAAGAAAGCCCCGAGAAACTAAGGGGAGCCTAAAAATATCGAAAGAAATATTTAGAAAGACTTTTGAAAATGCAAATTTGAATAAGAACATATTTTGTAAGATTTAAAAATGGATTTTGACTTTGGAAAACTCGGGACTTTAATGAGAATTTTGGAAGATTGAAAACTTGAGAGTTGAGTTTGAAGAAAACTTTGTAGAGGAAGAAGTTTTAGAAAACCTTGATTGGAATAGAAAAAGCTTGGGATGGATTTTGCTTGGAAAATTTCAAGATTTAATTTTGAAATTCGATTTTGAATTAGAAATCATTTTGAAATTTTGGACAAAATGTATAGGAAATTCATTTTGACTTCAAACTGGAAAATCAAAAAGTGTAGGAAATTCATTTTGACTTGGAACTGGAATTTTAAAATCCAAATGTATAGAAAATTCATTTTGACTCGAAACTGAAATATCAAAATGTGTAGAAAATTCATTTTGAATTGGAATTGGAATTTTAAAATAAAAAAGTGTAGGAAATTCATTTTGACTTGGAATTGGAATTTTAAAATCAAAATGTGTTAGAAATTCATTTTGACTCAAAACTGAAAAATCAAAATGTGTAAGAAATTCATTTTGACTTGAGATTTGAATTTTTAAATCACAATGTATAGAAAATTCATTTTGACTTGAAATTTGACTTTTTGAGAAATAGAGTTTTGGAAACTCTTGAAGTTTATTTGGAATAGAAATCTTTTTGACAAAAAGGTTTCGAGATAGATTCGAAATTTGATTTCAAAAAAAACTTTAGAACTTGATTTTGAAACAACTTTTGGAAAGAAATACTATGAGCATTAGGAATTTATCTTTAAGAATAAATTTTTGAAAGAAATAGTTAGGAAACCTTTTTGAGAGTTGATTTTTGAAAATAAAATTTTGAAGGAAAAACCTAAGAAGAAAAACCCTTTGAATTGAGTGGATTTTATTGAGACTCATTTTTTTTGTTTATATTTGATCTTTGGTTGTCATTATTATTTTTTTTGCTTTTTCCCTTTTCTTATCTTCTTTTGAACTGCATAAACCATGTATTAACACCTCTTACCTTGGCTTACCTTTTAGGATGGCGGATGCGGGCGATGACGATTCTGAGAGGAGACGCCGCTCTGGGAAGGCGGCCCGGACAGATTCTATCAGCAACTCCAGTCGATCTAGGGGTAGTCGGCGATCTGCTGGTCAGGCATCTTCTAGTTAGAGCCGACAGGGAAGTAGACCACCAGTCGACCCCTTCCCTTCGGTTAAGGTAGCTTTCAAGGAGGAGATAGGTGTTGATGACGAGGTGTCGGGTCTTGGTGATCAGGTGGCCGCTTATGGGAGTGCCTCCTCTAGACATAGACAAACGGATGTTGATCTTGGTGACCTGGAGATACTGGATTTTCCATTACTGGGAGACCTTGCCTATTATCCCAGCGTCTACTCGCGATAGCATTTGCCCCCTCTACTGGTACACACATCTTTCAAAGGGGCTGTTCATCTTGTTTTCAGTACTATGTAGCGGGTGGCTCCATCTTACCGAGCTTTCTTGGCAAAGATTAAGTTTGGGGCCTTTATGGGATTACATGCTAATCGCCTGAATAGACATCTAGTGTTGGCTCTTATTAAGAGGTGGTTCAGAGATACCGGGACCTTCCATTTTGTGGGCTTCAAGTTGGGACCCACTCTATTGGATTGGGCTATCATCACGGGGCTTTCCTTCATCAATCAGCGGATCACCTTACAGTCAGTCAGTAAGGCTGATGCGTGTATTTTGCTAGACTTGCCCCCTCCTAAGCTTTCTGCCTTTCCAGTCTCTTAGCTTAGTCAAGATGACACCACATTCGCTGTTAAGCCACCACTTGCCCAACGAGACATAATGAGGCAGTGACTTTTTTTGTATATCATCTTCAGCTGCTTTTGCAACGAACAAGTCGCTTGTGCCCTTTTAGTTGGTGAGCATAGTAGCTGATCTTGGAGCTTTGTTTGAGCTGGACTGGGGGTCCTTCTCCTTCAGCTACTTCCTTTAATCAATGCGGGCCCAGACTTCCTCTCGTTGGGCAACGTGACTAGTTTCTGACCTTTTCTTGTCTGGTGGAGCTATGAGTACCTACCAGTTCGTCGCCCCATGGTTATCAAGGATGACCTTTATCCTCGTGCTTTGAGGTGGGCTCGTGACTAGGTAGCCTAGCGATCGGAGATCACTGATTTTGTGACGCTACGGGCAAACCTAGAATTGATCGAGGTGAGGGACGTGACTTGGTAGCCCTTTATTGGGTCGATTCATTATGAGACGGTGCGATACTTGGCCCCGTTGTCCCTATCGAGGGCTTTCTTTCTCAATGATGATTCTTGGGAGTCCTATCTAGGGGATCGCCACTGGCGCCAGTCTCGTGAGGAGTTCAGGTCAGTAGGAGATCCACATGAGTACATGTTTGGAGCTTTGGTGGATGGTGTTCCTATTCCTTATTAGGAGCATCATCCAGGTGCCAGTTTCCTGCTTCCTTCGGATACAAACTATGCTGCACACTTTGGGGCTCATTCTGTCAGCGCATTCACCTAGTTTGAATTAGTAGTTGGTGGATACGCCGTTGGCTAGAAGGTGGTCAACCTATGGCGCCAAGCGGGTGGATACATGCCCCTGGCTAAGTTTACCGCAGTGAGAGACCAAAGGAACCGGTTCCAGACAGAGCAGGATCAGTACCAGGCAGAGGTAGCTTCCTTGATGGCCCGGTTAGCCCAGATGGGAGGTGGCGGGGTATGTTGTCCTTTCTCTCCTTCTTCTTTTCGCTCTACTGTTGTTTAGTTATTCCTTTACCTTACTAATTCCGATTTTGTCTTCTTTGTAGGATGCCAGCGCTTCTAGTAGTTATCCACCCCTCCAGAGCCAGGTTTCGGAGATTTTGATCTGGAGGATATCAATTTTGATCTTTGAAAGATGCCCCTTGTCGTAAACCCTGATCTTCTTTTGCCCCTATCCTAGAGATGTATTTATGTTAAACAGCTTTATTTTTGTAAATTTTGCACAGAGATGGATGTTCATGATTTAGATAGTTAAATGCATGGACAGGTAAAGATATTTATGGTTTTTACAGCTAAGTATATAATTAGATTTATGTGCATGGATGATGATACTGTATATTTGATATTGAACTGTATTGGTGACTTCTGTTTCTACAGGGAGTTATGTCCTATATATGCGAAGCTCATACCAATTTGTTTTTTTAATGCAAATGCATATACATATTATAAATATACTAACTAACGGAATGACAAGGGGTGCTATCAAACTCGGTATTTTTGGAATGGTAACTCCTTCCTTTTTGGGAGTTTGGCCTCTCTTTTGGCTCAACCTTACCTTGATTGGATGATAGCACTTCGTACCTTTCTCAGCCTTTTTGACCACCTCCGATTCTCTACCTCGGGTTTAGTATATAGATTTATTAGGACTGAAACTCTCAACTCTTAGGGATTTGGGCAATAGCCTACTCAACCTTTGGCAGAGCGATAAGCGACCAGTCTTTCAATCTGAGTGGACTTTGCTTTAGGACCGTAATTTAGGCTAGGTCATAGGGTTTTTTAAACAACAGGATTTACAGGCTCGAATTTGATGTTGTTTTCCGCAGGGTTTAAATCCATACCATCCTTGACTCTTTTTTTTTTTTGACAGAGTTAACACCTATCTTTAGCTTTTGCAACACATCAGCCTCATTTAGATCAAGCAATCTGTTTTCAATCAGAGTGGACTTTAGTAGGGTTGTAATGTAGGCCATGATTTTGGGGTTTTACAAGAAAGGGTAAAGGCTCGAACCTATTGTTTCTGCTGGGCTTATTTGTTACCTAGGATCACCTTTAAATTTCCTCCTTTTACAAAGGGAGTTGACCGTTCTTGCAACTTTTGATCTTCTAATGGAATTGTCTGACATTTTTCCCTTGACTTCTGGTTTTTCTCTATGCTTTTAAAGATAGTACAAACATGATAATTTTTTTTTTTTTTTGTGGGCCTCTTGCCCCTTGGCAACTCTTTTCCTTTGCTTTTTTTTTTTTCCATTTCTTTTCTTTCCTTGTTATGAACGAACATTTCTGTACCCCCCCTTCTCTCTTTTGTGTTTTTTTTAGATCTTTTCCATCACAATTCAATCTAACCCATTGTGGGCGGTGATCCCTAGGTTAGGGTTTTCTCGAAAGAAATGTAAATGGCTCAACAAGTTTGACAAGGGTTGCTTTTAATTGTATTAGAAAATGAAATGAGGGCCTCTTTTCACTTTGAACTAAACTGCTTGATCCATAGAGCCTTCAATATTTCCCCCAGCATGATAGAGGATGGAGGACATTCCTAGAGTTCTCGGTTATTGTCTACTCCAGTGTGGGGGGGACGATCTTAGATTGGGGTTGACAAGGAATATTTTGCTTTTTGCGAGGCACTAGGGGCTAAGCGAAGGGAAAATAAACATTTTTGTATTTTGCTTTTTCTTCTTTTCTTTTATAGGGAGAATGAAAGATGGCTCCTCTTCATCTTGATAATCTGGCCACACATTGCTTAGCTTCGGTGTCTTGCAAGTGTTGCTTTGGGGTAGTTTTCTCACTCATCCTTCATTCTCTCTCGTTTTGTGGAAAGTTGACCAATCAGCGAGTGGCTAGCCTATGCTATCATACCCCTCAAGTTAGATCCTCCATAAGATAGACCATACCCCTTGCTTAGGAAGTATTCACCATTCACAAGAAGGATATAAGACAATAGCAATGTAAATAAAAAGACTTAATCATTTTATTGTATCAGTGACAAGCATATAGTTCTCTTTAAAGGAATAAAAATGCAGATATTAATTTAAGGATGAAATGGAAAGGGATAGAAAGAAAGTGGGTGAAAACACCCTTCTTTTGTATGCTTTTTATGGGGATCCTTCTAGTTGGGCTTTGAGATGATGCCCACATCCTCGATGCTCCATCCACAATCACGGCTTCCAGCCAAGGCAAGGCAAGCGAAAGCTTCTTCTAGAACTCCGAGCATGTTGGCAGTGATGACGCAGTTGTCGGCTTCATTGACCTCCTTAGCGGTAGGCTCTTCCATAAACATGATGGCTAACTCATCTCCTTCCAACTCGAATGGCCTTATTCGTGCCTTTGGCTCTTCTAGCTTCCAGCCCATGTCTTCATAATCACACTCGGTCACGAGCCCAGGATTCTCCAATAAGTGAAGTTCAACTGCGGCATACTTCAGGTGTAGAAACTGAACACCCCATCCATCAACAGTCACGTTTTCAACAAGATTCTCTTTTAGAAGTATTGGCTCTACAACTGGCCAATTAGAAGAATCAAGCACCTCATTAGGGTTGTAGGGATAAATCGAGCATAATGGGGGATTCTTCTTCCAGTCATCCTCTTTATCAGCCTCACAATCCTCCTCGGAATCCTCAGCCATGGGCTTATCCAACTCTCCCTCGTCTTCTATTTCTACTAGTATCATATTGACGGTGTGGTCCAGCAAAGGGTTGGTAGTCACATTGGGGGTTGGATCAGGGTTTACCAGTTGAAGATCAATAGTCTTGTTATTGATTAAGTCTTGGATTTTATGTTCGAGGGAGAAGCAAATCTCAGTGTCATGCCCTTGGCCGCCTAAATGGTACTCATAGGTGAAGGCGCTGTCAAAGTTTGGGAGTAGGGGACTTGGCAATGGACTGGCCGAATGGGTTTTAGGATGTTATTCTTTAGGAGGTTATGGTAGGCTTCAGTTTGGGTGCAAGCTAAGGCGTCAAAGTTACGGAAGCGTCAGGAAGGCCTACTGCAATTAGGTCATGTCCTGGTAGGGCCAATGTTGGGTGCTTGAGCAGGTATGCTTAAAGTGCGCTTGGGTAGGATAGGGTGAGACTAAAGTGGGGGACAATATTGGGGGTGGCTAAATAGGTAGGATGGCAGACACCTCGCTTTCTTTCTTGATTACTCCCCTTGTAGTGGCCACCTTCTTGGTTAAGTTGGCCGAGCTTTCTTCAATTTTTGCATTGGGATTAATAATCCTCCCCATCTTACGACCATTCTCTATCATTTCCCCTTGCATGATGAGATCAGAGAAGCTCTTCCCTATGCTGGTGCAAAGCTTCTCGTAATATATGCCTTGGAAAGTGTGCACAAACAATTACACGCACTCCTTTTCTTCTAGTGGGGGATTGACTTGTGCAGCGGCTTCCCTCCATCTCAGGGCATAGCCCTTGAAGCTTTCTTTCTCACCTTTACTCATCGTCATCAGGGACCATCGATCAAAAGTGAGGCCGATGTTATGACGGTATTGGGCTTTGAATGCATTGACTAGCTTAATCCAACTGGCGTTCTTCCTTACGTCTAGTCGGGTGAACCATTATAGACCAGACCCAGTGAGACTGTGTTGAAACAACTGCATGAGGAGTTTCAAATCGTTGCCTTGACCACTCAGTGCCTTGGCATACAAGCGAAGATGAGCAATAGGGTCACCAGTGCCGTCATACTTTTGGAAGTCAGGCATTTTGAACTTAGTAGGTCTCGGGCGATCTGGAAAGAAGCAGAGTTTGTCATAGGAAGTAAACCTATAAGTGTCATGGCCATGGAGACTTTGCAGTGAATCCTCTAGCCCTTGGATTTTTAAACTGATAGGGTCTAGGGGAGTCCTCTTTACAATAGGTGAGAGCAATATGGTTTCCTCCTCTTCAGTGTTGTTCCCCTTGACATCTTCCTTGTTCCTTCCAGTATTGTCAAATTGAAGCACGATTCTTGGGTTAGCGGGTTCGGGGTCTTTGGAAGAAGTCATGGACGACGATAGGATTGCAACAGAATCTTTCATGGCCATGGTTTAAATGAGCTTGAACATTTCATCAATCTTGGTCCTTATTTCGTTAACCTCCTCTCAAGAGACTTGGGATGACTCTTCAGGGTTAGCAGCCATAAGTGAGGCTCTTTATTGGGTGATAATGGGGTCTCTAGGTGGATGTTGACCTTTCTTGGGAGCAATGTTGACTCAGTGCAGAGTGATCCTTGTAAATGAAAAAGAAAGAAGCAAAAAAACAAGGACACAAATCGCAAGTTAGTTTTTGGTTTTTAGAGAGCCCTAAGCAATGCATGCGCTAGGGTGCCTGTATTTGAGGGGAAGACTAAACATGATGAATTTGGCTCGTTTCTTAGAGATAAGAGATTTGCCCCTATATGCAAATACTTTACCGTCAGATGGGAATCTTCTTTCATTCATACGTTCAAAGGAAAGGGATACATAGAACTTTGAATGTAAAATACAAGAGGAAATAGAGTACACTTTAATGGGGGAGAGGGAAACATTTTTCTTTGGACTTCCACCTATCTAGTTTTACATATGAAATCCTAAACTACTCTTGAGTCTTCGGATTCGCCTTCTTTGGATGTAATGTCGAGGAGGTCATTGAGAGACCTTATTGATTGATTGCCACTTGTCTTCTTAGCAATCCTATCTCCGTGAGCATAGAGGGATTGGGCCCTCCCTTATGGAATGACTTGAAATGCATGCAATGATTCCTTAGGGTTACGTGGGAACTCTTAGGGTTTTGGTAGGTTTAATGCAATGGAGAGTGAACTTGGTGTCACTCTCTTTAGGTTGATCATATGCATGGAGATGCAGTGACTTGAGTCACTTTGGAACTCTTGTCTTGACATGGAAAATAGAATGCATGAACATGGATGCATAGAGTAAAGAGAGAGAGAATGCATTTGTAAAGTAAACATAGATACATGAGCAGTTATATAGGCAGTAAGAGTACAGTCATTATAACAATAGGAATAAACAAGTATAGAGGAAAATAAAAAACAATCGCCGTTTCCTCCATAGTTTTGAAATCAGTGCGCATGTTTTAAATTCGGCAGAGGTTTGACTATGCATGGTGTCTATATGAGCACGAGGTTGAGGGTTTACTAATGTGTCCTAAAAAAGCTCAGTTCCCAGATCTTCAAACCTAGGCCCACTCGCCAAGGTGGTGCCATGATCGGCTGGTGATCCGAGCGGGGGAACCATCAGGAGGCCGTAGGTGAAGAAATTGACACTGCATCTTGCCCACAACCATTATACTGTTCTCCCTTTTAACTAGAAAGGACATATCAGGGTAAAGAATGCAAGTATGTAGAATGCAAGTGCACACGCAGTGTGTGTGTGATTTTTGAAAATTGAAGGAAAATAACTCTCATCCATTCTGTCCAATCCGTACATTCATAATATGTAGAGCAATTAGCAAGAAATAAAACAAAATGTAAATAAAAATCCACCTATAGAACAAATATGCAACAGTTAGTATGCAGATAACAAACTTAATGCAAGATAATATGAATGGAAATAAATTAGATGTATATTTTCAAAAACAACTTTAAAATTTTGATTTTGAAAATTTTTGAGTGGATAGGATTGAACAAATTAATTGAAGACTCTACATGGGTGAAGGGTGAAAAGACATGACAATGGCCTAACTGTCTTCTAAGTGTCCCCAGTAGAGTCGCCAGCTATCACACACCAATTTTTTGCACTCGAAAAAAAGACAAGTGAGAAAAACACAGTACTCTCTCGTTAGAACTCATCCTCCTAGAAGAATGAGTGCGACTAGGTTTGAATTGCAAATTCATTTTGAATAAGGGTTTTTGAAAAAGATTTGGAGTCGCCACCTAACTTGATTAAAGTGAGTTAAGTCACCTAAACCTAAGCACAATCCAAATATTACACTTAGGATTTTTGAAAACGATTTCGAAAACTTCCTCAAAAAAGGGTTTTTAAGAAAATAGGTTGTTTGGCAACCTTTGAAAAAATTTAAGTCCTTTTCGAAAATAACTCCATTTGTTCATTCAAAAACAGTGATCCTAAGTCCGGGGGTTGGTTACGTGTAGGGAAGACGCACTAAGTCATCACCCTACCCCGCCCTTATTGTACCTACATGTCTATTCACCATAGGTTCACTCATTAGAGTCTTTGATTAATAAATGTCCAAAACTATCCATTTGATTTGAACAAAGAAGTTGACATGATGCATGATATGCAAGTGCAAGAATAAGACTTGATTTTGAAAATAGATTCGAAAGAACTTGATTCGATTTGAAATGGATTTGGAAAGATGGATTTGATTTTGAAAGAAAAGTTTTAGAATTTGAAAATAGAGATTTGAAAATAAATTTTTGAAATTGGAAGTTTAAAAATAGTTTATGGAATTGGAAACTTGAAAAAGTTTGTGAAAATGGAAGTTTGGAAAAAGGTTATGACTGCACCCACGAGAGTTGCCTACGTATCTCTTTTTGAGGAATCAGGTCAGTTGTAGTTTGAACAAGAGTCTGATAGAAAATTTGATTTAAAAAGAGTTTGATTTGAAAAAGAGATTTGATATGAAAAATGGTTTGATTTGAACTTTGAATAGAAGATTTGAAATTGAACTTCGAATTGACTTAGATTTGAAATTGAACTTAAGGATTTAAAATTGATTTTGATTCGGAAAAATAGAACTTGGAAGAAGAACTTGGACTTGATTTGGAAAGATTGAGATTCGAAAACATTTTGACATGAATTGAAGTTTGCAAAACCATCCTGGTTTAGAAAATAACTTTCAGAGAAGAGTTGGGAGCTTCCTAACTTGAAGGTTAGGGTCGAACTAGGGTCTAGACATCCTAGGACTTAGGGTAACCTAGGGTTGAAGCATGTAATTGAATCGAATTTGATTTGAACTTAAGAAGCTTGATTTTGAAAAGTTTGATTTTGGAAAACCTAAACTTAGAAAAGATAGGACTTAGGAAAGACTTGAGGTTTAAGAAAGATTTGATTGGGAAGTTTGATTCAAAAAACATGGAGAGTTGGAGTTTAGGAAAGATTGAATTTAAAAAATCTTGAAATTAGAAAAGTTTCAAAATAGGAAAGTTCCACTTTAAGAAAGTTTCATTTTAGGAAAGTTTCGAATTTAGGAAAGTGTTGATTTTGGAAAGATTTGAATTTGAAAAGTTTGATTTAAGAAAGACTTGAGATTTAGAAAGCTTTAGAATTTTGGAAAGATTTGGAATTTAGAAAGTTTTCAAATTTACAAAGCTTGGAATTAGGAAATGTTCGAATTTAAGAAAGATTTGATTCCTATTTTCTAAAGTTGAAGATTTGATTTTATTTCCAAAAAGAGATGATTTGATTTGGTTTTCAAAAGCGGAGGATTGGATTTTGTTTCCTAAGTCGGAGATTGGATTTGGTTTCCTAAATTGGAAGATTAGATTTGACCTAGAATTGAAAAGGATGAGATTTGGAAAGCTTAGATTTGGAAGTTTATGATTTGATGTGAAAAATGGAAGTTTTGGAAACCTATGATTTTGATATAGAAAATAGTTTTGGAAACCTAGGTTTGGATGAAGTTGAAAACTAGGGTTTCCTAATCATGGGCTCTAGGGCTTGACTTAGACCTCAAGAAAAAGAGATTTTAGAAAATAGATCTTTTTGGAAAGAAAGATTTTTAAGAAAGAGATTTTTGGAAAGCGTGTTTTTAGAAAGTAGAACTTTTGAAGCGAGTTTTTGAAAAGGGATTTTTGGAAAGAATTTTTAGGAAAGTGATTTTTGGAAAGAGTTTTTAGGAAAGAAAGTTTGAAAAGAGATTTTTTAGAGGATTTAAAAAGAGATTTTGGAAAGTAAGTTTGAAAAGCAATTTGGAAGAGGATTCGAATGTGGACTTTTGCAAGCCTCTAAAAATATCTCACTTTCCTAAAACGATTCTAACCATAAGAAGATTAGAACCATTCTAGAATTGTGATTTTTAAAATAATAAGATTTAAAAATATGGACCATCAAAGTCACTTTAAATATAACACTTTCCTAAAGCAACCCTAATCATGGAAAGACTAAAACCACCTTAGGATTGTGATTTTGAAAACAAGTTTTGAAAAAAGAAGATTTAATGCAAGTTTTGAAAACGATTTTAAATGCAAGTTTTGAAAATAAATTTTGGAGAGATGCGTGATCATGATATTCATAATGCAAGTTGGGGTTGTGGACATACAAAGTTAAAGGTTTCACTACATAATCAAGGGGGCTGAACCCACATGGTCTCCGGTTAGACTAAGAGAAATCCCCCGACATGGTGACTTTCAATAGCATAATCCTACACATAAACCGGGGAGTCCCTTGTTTCAAACATGCAAGAAGGGGGGTAGAAGATGGAGATTAAAATAGAAGAAAACCTAAGTGGGTTAGGAGAGAGAAGAGAGAGGGGAGAATTGCATAAACGTAACTAGGAAGCCTATCTTGTATCTTCTTTTATTTGCTATGTTTCCTTTGCTTACTTTACTTTGATCTTTGCTTTGATCTTCAGGAGCTTCCAAGTTACAGCACTTCAAGTCTTTAATGGAGGCTTCAGAGGCTAGTATATGAGTGTATAAGAGTGTATGTGAGTGTATAGGTGCTACGGTTAAGTGTGTAGGGGCTAGGCTTTGAAGAACCTAAAGAAAACTAGGGTTTGAGAGGACTTCGAGCTATGTATATCGAAGAACAGGGTTTTTAGATTGTGTTTGCGGACCCTTTTAACGCTGGACGAGGCTCTGTATTTATAGACTGAAGATTGAACTAGTGCTTGCTGTAGTGGCGCCAGGCAAAACTTTACACTAGCACTACTAGGAGTTGCGCCAGGCCATCTTTTGGCTTAGCACCACTAGTAGTGGCACCAGCCACTTAGGAAAATTTTAAGGTTGGCAAGCAACGTATCTTCAGAAGATTTGGGCACCTGTATTAGTGACTACCATGCAATTTTTAGCCTGGCTTCACTAGGAGTGACTTCGGAAGGTTCAGGAATGATTTAAAGGGTCGGGAATCGCTCGAAGGGCCAGAAAGGGATAGGAACCCTTAGAATAGTGTCTCAGGGGTTGTAGACTTGAAAAATAATGTTTGGATGTGTTGGAAGGATTGACTGGGCCATTAGGAGCAAAACTATCAATCGGGCCGGAAAGCTGCCAAGATGGACTTTGAATATCCCAGAAGAAGACTCAAGGCTTGGAAACATTACCTAGAATGTTCCAGAAGGTTACCGGTTTGATACCTAGAGCCGGTGTAGTTAGAAAAGGCGACTAGCCCACCAGGGGTAAAACAGTCATTTTGTATCCGGTTTATCGAAACTGACTCGGAATGATCCAGAAATGCATTGGAATGCCAGGGATACTATCAGAAGCATCCCCGAGAGGTTACCAGTTTGATACGCAGAGCCGGCGTGGTTAGAAAAGGCGACCGGCCTACCAGGGGCAAACCGATCATTTTGACCGGAGGGTCTCGAAATTGGCCCGACACCGACTAGAAGGCACCTAATCATGTCAGATTGTCTTTAGGACAATCGTGGAAGGGTGGACTTACCGTTTTGAGGACTAAGGTGCTTTCTCAAGAAACGTGCCAAAAAGCCCTAAGGGCAATTTGGCCATTTTTCACCAGAGTGGGCTAGTAGGTATTGGTATTGACCTGGGTTTTGAGTGTTTCTATCACTCTGACGGCAGTCCGTGACATAGGGGTTTGTTGGCAATTCCCAACATCGACTTGTTTACGAGTGTTTTCGCCACATTGACGGTTCGTATTCATTCCAGAGATTGCCTAATCTCGGGAAGCTGCTAGGTGAACTTATCGCCTGAGTGTCGTGCCCAGATTTTTCGCACTCGAGGAATACACACACAAGCGGGAAGAATACTGTACTCTCTCGTTAGAACTCCCCCTCCTAGAAGAATGAGTGCGACTAGGTTTGACTTGAAAATTGATTTAAATAAAGGCTTTTTGGAAAACAATTTGGAGTCGCCACCTAACTTGATTAAGGTGAGATAAGTCACCTAAAACCTAAGCACAATCCGAAGACTACACTTAGGGTTTTTGAAAATGATTTTGAAAATACTTCCTCAAGAGAGGGTTTTTAAGAGAATAGGTTATTTAGCAACCTTTGGAAAATATTTAAGCCCTTTTTAGAAAAGTAACTCCATCTTGGTCTTTCGAAATTAGTGATCTAAGTTCGAAGGTTGATTACGTGTAAAGAAGACGTACTAAGCCATAACCCTACTCCGCCCTTGCGATATCTACATGTCTATTCACCCTAGATTCACCTATAAGAGTCTTCAACTAATAAATGTCCAATCCTATTCACTTTAGAAAAAAAATTTTGAAAAGACATGATGCATGATATGTAAATGCAATAGAAAGAGAGAGTTTAGAAAATAGATTTGGAAAAGAGGAATTGAAGTTTGAAATTGGAAAGAAAGTTTAGAAATTGAAATTGAGGATTGAAAACAAATTTTTAGGATTGGAAGTTGGAAATAGATTATGAAATTGGGGATTTGAAAAGAGTTGTGACCGCACCCATGAGGGTTGCCTACGTATCCCTTTGGAGAAATCAGGTCAGTCGTAGTTCGGACAAGAGTTCGATAAAAAATAGAATATTTGATTTGAAAAAAGAGTTGAATTGGAACTTGGATTTGATTTGAATTTAGAATAGAAGATTAGAATTTGGATTTGGAAAGATAGAACTTAGAAGAAAGATTTGGACTTGTTTTGGAAAGATTGAGAATTGGGAATCCTAGACTTAGGAAAGATAAGATTTAGAAAGGACTTGAGATTAAGAAAGACTTGACTTAGAAAAGATTTGAGAAAAGATTTAACTCAAGTGTTGGACTTGGAAAATTAGGGAAGTTTGGATTTAGGAAGGGTTCAAACTTGGAAAGTTTCATTTTAGGAAAGTGTCATTTTAGGAAGGTTTCAAATTAGGAAAGTTTCAATTTAGGAAAGTTTTGATTTAGAAAAGTTTTGAAATAGGAAAGTTACATTTTAGGAAAGATTTCATTTTAAGAAAGTATTGGAATTGGAAAGTTTTTAGAATTTAGAAAGTTTTGAAATAGGAAAGTTTTGAAAGTAAGAAAGTTTTGAGTTTAGAAAGATTTAGATTTGAAAAAATTTGAAGTTTATAGAAGTTTAGCATTTTAGAAGGATTCAAAGTTTGAGTTTTAGAAATTCTTGAGATTTAAGAAAGGTTTGAGATTAGGAAAGATTTGAAGATTTACATTTGAAAAGTTAAGATTTGGAAAGATGTGGAACTAGGGAAGGGTTGAATTAGGAAAGATTTGGAAGGTTAAAGTTTAAGGAAAGATTTGAAAGTTTAGGTTTAGAAAACTTATGGTTTAGGAAGGTAGGAGATTAGGAAGGATTTGAATTAGGAAAAGTTTAGACTAGAAAGGATTGAAATTCCTATTTCCTAAAACAAAGGATTGGATTTTGTCTCTAGAGAGAGATGGTTTGATTTTGTTTCCAAAAAACGGAGGATGGGATCTAGTTTTCTAAATGGGAAGATTGGATTTGGCATGGATTTGGAAGGGGAAGTTTTAGAAACCCTAGATTTGGAAGACTATAGTTTGAATATAGAAAAGGGGTTTTGGAAATATGTATATAGTTTTGATATAGAAAACAAGAGGTTTTGGAAACCTAGGTTTTAAGGCAAGATTGAAAATAATGTTTTTGGGAAGAAAAATTAGGGCTTCCTAATCGTGGGTTCCAAGGTTTGACTTGGACTCTAAGGAAGGAGATTTTGGAAAATGAGTTTTTGGAAGGAAATCCTAGAGAGGAGTTTCTAGAAGGTGAGTTTTGAAGAAAGAGGTTTTGAAAAGATTTTTGGAAGGAGATTGTTTGAAAGAGATTTAGGGAGCGTTTTTAGAAAGCGGATTTTGAAGATAGTGTTTTGAAAAGGAGTTTAAAAAGAAGTTTTGAGAAATAGATTTTCGGAGGGAGTTTTTTAAAACAATTTTGGAAAGGAGATTGGAGAGAGTTTTTAGAAAGTATATGAAACATCTCACTTTTCTAAAACGATTCTAACCATAAGAAGGTTAGAACCACTTTAGGATAATGATTTTGAAAACAACAATTTTGAAAATATGGACCATATTGGTCACTTTAAATGTAACACTTTCCTAAGGCAACCCTAGCCATGGAAAGCCCAGAATCACCCTAAGATTGTGATTTTGAAAACAAGTTTTGAAAAGAAGATTTTGATGCAAGCTTTTGAAAACGAGTTTTGATGCAAGCTTTAGAAAACAAGTTTAAAAACGAATTTTGGAAGAATGCAAAATCATGATATGCACAATGCAAATTGGGGTTGTGATCATACAAGGTTAAAGGCTTCACCACCTAATCAAGGGGGCCGAACCCACGTGGTCTCCGGTTAGACTAAAAGAAAGCCCTTGACACGGTGACCCTCCAATAGCCTAATCCTACACATAGACCAGGAAATCCCTTGTTTCAAGCATGCAAGAAAAGGGGGGGGGGGAGAAGATGGGGGATTAAAATAGAAGAAAATCTAAGTGGGTTAGGAGAGAGAAGAGAGGGGGAAGATGCATAAACTTAAAGAGAAAGCCTACCTTGTGTCTTGTTTATTTTGTTTTGCTTTGCGTGCTTTGCTTTTCTTGCTTTGCTTCGATCTTCACTTCAGTCTTCGAGAAATTGTCTTTGATCTTCAAAGCTTTGTAGTTGCAGCAATCCAAGTCTTTAATGAAGGGTTTGAGGCTACTGTATGAGTATATAAGAGTGTGTATGAGTGTATAGGAGGCTAGGGTTTGTGTATAGAGGCTAGGGTTTAGAGAACCTAAGGGAGACTAGGGTTTAGAGAGACTACGAGCTCAGTATATTGAAAAGTAGGTTTTTTAGACTGAGTTTGCGGACCCCTTTCATGCTGGGGGAGCCTCTGTATTTATAGAGAGAGGGATGACCTAGAGCCTGTTGAAGTGGCGCCAGGCCAAAAAACCTTCTGCCTAGTGGTGCCAGACCAATATTTGGCTTATCGCCATAACTAGTGGTGCCAGCCACTTAGGAAAGTTTTAAGGTCGGCAAGCAACGTATCTTCAGAAGATTTGGGCGCCTGTACTAGTGACTACCATGTAATTTTTAACCTAGCTTCACTAAGAGTGACGCTGGAAGGTCCGGGAAGGATTTAAGGGACCGGGAATGGCCCGGAAGGCCCACAAAGGGCAGGAACCCTTAGAATAGGGTCCCGGGGGTAATGGAATTGAAAAAAGATGTCATGGTTTGTTAGAGGGGTTGACCGAGACATTAGGGGTAAAACGGTCAACCGAGCCGAAAAGCAGCCAAGACGGACTCAGAATGTTCTGGAAGAAGACTCAAGATTTGGAAACATTATTTAGAATGTTCCCAAAAGGCTACCGGTTTGATACTTAGAGCTGGTGTGGTCAGAAAAGGCGACTGGCCCACCAGGGGCAAAACAGTCATTTTACACCGAGTTTGTTGGAATTGACTCGGAATGATCCAAAAAGATAATGAAAGGTCAGGAATACTATAAGAAGCATTCCCGGGAGGTTACCGGTTTGATACTCAGAGCCGGTATGGTCCCCGGGGTGCTTGGATGCCTAGGGGCAAAATGGTTATCTTAACCGGAAAGTCTCGGAATTGGCTCGAAACTGGCTAGAAGGCACCTAATCATGCTGGATCGTCTCTAGAACGATCTTGGCAGCGTGGACTTACCATTCTGAGGACTTAGGTATTTTCTCAAGAAACGTGCCGAAAATGGCCCTAGGGGTAGTTTGGTCATTTTTCACCAAAATGGGCTAGCAGGCACCGGTGTTGACCTGGGTTTTGAGTGTTTCTGCCACTCTGACGACAGTCCCGTGATACAGGGGTTTGTTGGTAACTCCCTATATCGACCTGTTTACGAGTACTTTCGCAACTCTGATAGTTGCGATGTTTGCGATCATTCCCAAGACTACCTGATCTCGGGAAGCTGCTAAAGGGACTTAGCGCCTGAGCTTGGAAGGCATACCAAAATGGACACTTCTACATTGGCGGGCTAGCAGGCGCCAATGGTGGACCGTTGGTATGCTGTCGCAGGCACCCAAAAATAAAACTGATACCCAAAAAAAAAATATGTAGTAGTGCAAGTAAGGATCGTTCCCACGAAGAGTGTTTAGCCTAGTTTTATGCTATGTGAACAAGGATTGGGGGGTTTTGGATTTAATAAAAACAATTTGAATAATAACAACTTTGAGACAATTCAGATTAAAGTGTTGAAATCAATCAGAAGAACAAGCCTTGGTCTAGGTCAACATCCACCATCGGAATTTTTTTCCTATCTCTCCTTAGTTGTAGTTAATCAGAAGCAAGCGATCTGATTAACCCTAACTTTTAAACAACCCAGGAAGCACACAAGGTTTAATCTAGCAGCAGCCTTAAAAATTAGAAAGATCGATGAAACTAAACAACACAAGCACACGCGGTTACATTTAATTTAGTCGAATTCCCTTCCTAAGATATAATAATTCCCAACATAGTAAATCATTATATCTTAGTTGCTTTACAAATCAGAGGAATCAAACAATTACGGATTTGATATCTAACTCAATAGTAGAATGCAATGATTAATAAACTAGTAGGCCTCCTAGCGATTAAACAAGACAATCATGAAAATAGCATAGAACAACATTCGATACTCAAAGCATAAATCGAATAATGAAAACAAATTAGATCTCACAGTTTATTATTAATTCCAAGGTTTCTGTCTCTTTTAACCAAGATTCAAAGTTTAGCCACGCAGGGCCATGAAAACAACTCAAATAATAATCTAGAATAATCTAAAAAACGACCAACCCTAGAAACAAAACAGTCACAGCTTTTATAGGCATCTGAAAATCTGCAGCTGCGTTAAACCGTTCGAATGCCCTTGATATCGTTCGAACGCATCGGACTACCATTCGAACGGTACGTCGAACGCACTTCGAATGGTAAAACCTACTCTCTGAATCTTTCGAATGCTCTTCAAACCTGAACTTGACGTGTGCCCGTTTGACGTAGCATTTGAACGCATCTACTATCGTTCAAATGCCTCTTGGGACCGTTCGAACGCTCCTTCGAACATTGCGTGTATTTTTGCTCAAATTTGTCCCTTTTAAGCTAGGATCCTCTTCCTGGGCATTCCATAGCACCCTGAGTCAAAATATAATAATAGTGAGTATCTTTAGGTACCAAATAAGTATAAAAGATTAAACAGTACGAGATAAAAATATGATATTTGCATTCTTATCAAATTTCCCCACACTTAACCTTTGCTCGTCCTCGGGCAAAACTCAATCTCACTTTCTTGATATATCAAACTCTCAACAAAGAACAACCAAACTCTTCAAAACTCATAACATATCATGAACAACATTCCCAAACAACTCACAATCACTTAGCAAGCATTTCCACTTAAAGATGGAGTAAACTGAATATGTAGACCCTCACAGAAATAAACACTCTACTCTCATGTATTTAAAAGGTATGTGTATCACTCAAATTTATTTCAATGAAAATGATCTACCATAGGCTCGCATATCTTTCTCATTCTCTACCACTAGGATCACATACATAACACAAATCATAAGGACTTTTCAAGGGTTATAACGGGGTTTAGGATCAAGGTGGAAAATATTTGGGAATGTAGCTCAAAAGCCATCGAAACTAGTGGAGCAAAAATGACTCAACTCAATTTCGAATATATAAAACATGTAAAACCAATCACTCCATTCAATAGCTTCTATCTTTGTATAAATCCCATATAAACAGACCCATCTCTTAGAATTTTAGAAGGAATTATGAACATGGATAATTTCTAACATTAAAAGCAATTTCTTCCATCACTTCCCTTCTCTTTTTTCTTCCTTTTTGCTCTTTCTTTTTTTTCTTTGAAAATTACATCAATAATGGAACTCGTGAATTGAGAATAAAAACATGTTCCTTTTCACCAACCATAGCCCTACCACAATTCCGGACATTCCCACAATTATTTCTCGCACACCCATACATATCATAAGGATGAGCAATGCTCCACTAGCTCTATGGCTTGGGTAAAGGCATTATGTTTTTTTTTTTTTCGGGTTTAAAGCTTGTAATGTGGGTTCACAATAACGACATATCAATCTCAAAAGGGTTCACAAAGAGAAAAATTAATTACAAGGTAGGCTATTCGGCTTATGTAGCTTATAACAAAGATAGCCTTAATCATGTTCATGTATGCATGTGTCAATATGATCTCAAAGAGAATCAAGAAAAGTTCTAGAGAAACAAATCCATGGAAGAATATCTCACATGAGAGAAAATAGTGACTGATATGGATGTGTTAGTCTAAAGGCTCAAAATCTCACCGACTTTTGTCTACAAAATTCAGTCACTCCAATCTCAAGTAAAATAACTAAACTAATTAATTCTAAGTTGGAAGATTACTTATTCAATCATGTTATGAATTCTTCAAGCTTAATTGAATCTTGTTATTTAATTATTTATTTATTATTATTTTTTTTTGAAAAAGCAAATAAAACACAAAAACACAACCTAAATTTCCCTCCCCCACACTTAAAACTTACATTGTCCCCAATGTAAAGTAAAATGCATAGAAAGGGCAGAAATAATCAATATATAAATGCGAATATAAGAAAAGAAAAACGAACTTCCCTTGGGTTGCCTCCCAAGCAGCGCCTTTGTTTATTGTCGTGGGCTCGACTCAATGCTTCCTTCTTTAATCCGTACAAATGGGATCTTCAAGGTCCAATTTCTCCACATTCTCTACTTGGAAACCTTCATGGAATTGCTTAAGTCGATGGGCATTCACATTGAACACTTTGGAAGTGGCTAAGCTTTGAATTTCAACTGCATCATGAGGAAAAATATTAGTAACAAGAAAAGGTCCAATCCAACGAGAACACAACTTACCCGGAAACAAATGAAGTCGTGATTGTAGAAGAGGACTTTCTGACCAACTTTAAACTCCTTCCTAGAAATTATCTTGTCATGAAAAGCCTTCGACATTTCCTTGTAAATCCTTACACTCTCATAGGCATCATTGCAAATTTCCTCTAACTCTTGTAATTGCAATTTCCTATATTCTCCACTTTCATCCATCTTCATGTTAAAACTCTTGATAGCCCAATAAGTTTTGTGTTCTAGCTCAACTGTAAGGTGGCATGGTTTTCCAAACACTAATCGATAAGGTGACATACCAATAGGCATTTTATATTCAGTCCTGTACGCCCACAAAGCATCATCCAATCGTAAGCTCCAATCTTTTCTACTTGGATTGACTGTCTTTTCAATGATGGACTTGATCTCTCGATTTGATACTTCTGCTTGTCCACTAGTTTGCGAATGATATGAAGTTGACACCTTGTGCATTACATGATACTTTCTCAATAAAGTCGCCACAGTTCGATTGCAAAAGTGAGTACCTCAATCACTTATTAGAGCTTTTGAAATTCCAACCTGAAGAATATGTTAGATTTGATAAAATCTGCAACAACTTTAGAATCATCAATCCTGGTGGCTTTAGCTTCCACCCATTTCGAGACAATCAACAGCAAGCAAGATATAAACAGAACTGAAAGATACAGGAAATGGTCTCATGAAATTAATGCCCCAAACATCAAAAATTTCACAGAATAGTATGGGATTTTGTGGCATCCCATTCCTATGGGATATATTACCTGTCTTTTGACAAGGATTGCATGACTTACAATAAGAATATGAATCTCGAAATAAAGATGGCCAATAGAACCCACATTTTAGCACTTTTCTTGCTGTTCTCTTGGCTCCAAAGTGACCTCCACAAGCATAAGAATGACAAAAGGTTAAAATAGACATGATTTCATTTTCAAGCACGCACCTTCTGATCACTTGATCCGCATAATGCTTCCATAAGTATGGGTCATCCCACACATAGTATTTGGCATCACTCTTGATCTTATCTCTTTGAGCCTTAGACAAACTAGGAGGTAGTATGTTAGTAACCAAATAATTTACAATATTTTCATACCAAGGTAATGTCACACTTGCGGAGAACCATTGCTCATCGGGGAATGTTTCCTGCAAATGAAGTTCATCATTGACATAAGCTAAACGACTCAAATGATCGGCGACACGATTTTCTGTCCCTCTTTTATCTTTGATCTCCAAATTGAATTCACTCAAGAGAAGTATCCATCTAATTAATATTGGTTTTGCCTCTTTCTTCGTCATCAAATAACGAATAGCTACATGATCAGAGTAAACAATAACTTTGGTACCAAGTAAATAAGATCGAAACTTTTCTAAAGCAAAAACAACAGCTAAAAGTTCTTTTTTAGTAGTAGTATAATTTCTCTGAGCATCATTCAAAGTTCTTGAAGCATAGTAAATTGCATGA
>CM065394.1:2637500-2832500 GCA_033060915.1 Euryodendron excelsum | reverse complement strand
TCGAATTCGTCCCTTTTAAGCTAGGATCCTCTTCTTGGGCATTCCATAGCACCCTAAGTCAAAATACAAAAATAGTGAGTATCTTTAGGTACCAAATAAGTATAAAATATTAAACATTACAGGATAAAAATATAGTATTTACATTCTCATCAACCGTTCTACCATCTTAGGGACTTGGGGTCACGTCTCGGTTGACGGGTTTGAAGGGACTTACTGTTTCGAAGAAGCTTTCTTCGGAAAATGTACCGGAAAGGATAGACTTACCATTTCGAGGAATCAACTTTCTCGAGAGAGGGATTAGAATTGGAATTTGAAATGGGGACTTACCATCTTTGGGAAGATGCACCTACGGGATTGGACCGAACAACGCCCACAAGGGCATTTTGGTAGTTTTACCTCTATTTGGGCCTGGTGGGCCCGCGAAGTGATGAATTGACGAGATTAGACTTGAGAAAGTTGATTTAGATAGGGAATATGTCCACATTGACTTGAATATAAGTCAGGACAGACTGTAGACTGCCGAACGGTAAAAATGGGTACTTACACTAAGGAATTAACTTTCTCGAAAGGCATGCTGAAACAGACATTCTTCATTGGCGGGCTAGTAGGTGCCAAAGGTAGACCGTTCTACCATCTCGGGGACTTGGGGGTCTCGTCCTGGTCTACGGGTTTGAAGGGACTTACCGTTCTGAAAATTTTTCTTGAAAAATGTGTTAGGCTGGAGGGTCTTATCGACTGGGGGATCAACTTTCTCAAAAGGCATGCCGAATTTTATTTGAACTGGAATTGGACTAGAATTGGATTTGAACTGTAACTGAGATTGAAAAGGATACTTACCGTCTTCGAGATGACGTGCCCAACTAGAATTGGACTAGATAATGCCACAAGGTCATTTTTGTTATTTTGCCTATATTTGGGTTAGATGGGCCCGTAAAGTGATCGATTGACTAGATTATGTCTGTAAAACTGGTTTGAACTGGAATGCGTCCATATTGACTTGAATACAAGTCTGGACGGACTGGAGACTACCGAGCCGACAAATATGGGTGCTTATAGTCCATTCAGTCCAGCACATTTATTGAGAAACCTCCACATAATGATAAGTCTCTTCAAACCTGTCGAGCGGGATGGAACCCAAGTCCTAGAGATGGCAGAGCGATTCACTTCTGGCGCCTACTAGCCTGCCAATATAGAATGTCCTCTATTCGGCACGTCTTTTGAGAAAGTTGATCCTTTAGATAATAAGACCATCTTACAGCTTCCTAAGATCAGGCAGTCTCCAAAATAAACGCACACTGTCAAAGTGACAAAAACACTCACAAACATCGCAACCGTCAAAGTGGCAGAAACACTTGCAAATAGGTCAACATTGAGAATTGCCAACAAAACCCCTATGTCAGGGGACTAAACACACCTCTTGGTTGTGACACATTTACCGAAGGATGGGGTAACTTTGGAAACTAACTGGTCACACACCGTCAGAGTGACGGAAACACTTAAAACCCAAGTCAACACTAGTCCATGCTAGCCCACTCTGGTAAAAAATACCAAATTGCCTCTTGGCCCTTTTGGCACGCTTCTTGAGAAACTACCTAAGTCCTTAATGTGGTAAGTTCACCATTTCCAAGGATTATACCAAAGACAATCCGGCATATTCAAGTGCCTTCCAGTCGGTTTCAGATCAATTTTGAGATCATCTGCTTAAAATGACCATTTTGCCCCTAGGCATCCAATCGCCTCCAAAAACCACACTGGCTTTGGGTATCAAATTGATTACCTCCTGAGGATGCTTCTAATAGTATTCCTAATCTTCCAATGCCTTTCTGGATCATTCCGAGTCTATTCCGGCAAGCCTAATGCAAAATGATTATTTTGCCCCTAGTGGGCCGGTTGCCTTTCTAACCACACTGGCTTTGGCTATCAAACCGGTAACCGCTCGGAACACTCTTGATAGTGTTTCTAACCTTCAAGCCTTCTTACAGGTCACTCCGAGTCCATTCCAATGTTTCCTCGCCCTTAGTGGGCCAGTTAACCTTTTCAATTATTCTGGTATGGTTTCTTAAGTCTGTTACCTTTAGGACACTCTTTCAAGAGTTCCTATCTATCACCAGCCTTCTGGATCATTCTCAAACCTTCTAGAGTCACTTCTAGTGGAGCCAAGCTAAAAATTGCATGGTAGTCACTAGGATAGGTGCCCAAATCTTTTGTCTTGCATCCCAAGGGCCAAAAGATATGTTTCTTGCCGCCTTAAAACTTTCCTAAATGACCGGCACGACTAGTAATGGCGCCAAGCCAATAAATGGCCTGGCGCCACTCCTAGTGGCACCAAGGTTAAAATTGCACTGACACCACTGCAACAAGCGCCAGTTCCTATTTCAATTGCCTATAAATACAGACCTCTTCCTGTATAAAAAGGGTCCACTAACTCACTCTAGAAACTCTGGCTCTCTAAAAACAGAGCTCGAATTCTCTCAAAACCCTAATTCTCTCAAGCCTCCTCAAATCCTAGCCTCAATACATCATATACAATCAAATACAAGCCTCCAAACATCCATTGAATACCAAGTGCTGCATCTTCAAAGCTCGCAAAGTTCAAGTCAAGTAAAGCAAATAAAGCAATCAAAGCAAGAAGAAGACAAGGTTGGTTTTCTATTCACTTTTATGTAATCCCCCTCTCTCTTTTCTCCCCTAATTCACTTAGGTTGTCTTCTATTTTAATCTCCATCTTTAAACTACTCTTCTTGCATGCTTGAAATGAAGGGACTTCTCGATTCATGACTAGGAAGGGTTGTTGAAGATCACCGTGCTGGCGGTTTTCTTCAAGTTCGACCTAAGATGGTGTCGGTTTGGCGCCCTTGATTATGTGGTGAAGCTCAACCTTGTATGTTCACGTCTCTGTTGTATTGTGGTTGTCATGCTCATACATTGCATTCAAAGTTGTTTTCAAACTTGCATCAAGGTTCTTTTTTAAAACTTGCATTCAAAATTTGTTTCTTTCAAACTTGTTTTCAAGATCATACTCCTAGAATGATTCTAGTCATTTCATAGTTAGGGTTATGTGAGGAAAGTGTTATATTCAATGTAACCATCAAGGCCTAAATTTTGGGTGTAGACCCTAAATTGTTTTTATCAAAATCACAATCCTAAAGTGATTCTCACCATTTCATGGTTAGGATTGTTTCAAGAAAGTGTTACATTCAATGTGATCATTATAGTCCATATTTCAAACCCTATTTGTTTTCAAAATCACTACCCTAGAGTGGTTCTAATCTTTTCATGGTTAGAATCATTTTAGGAAAGTGAGATATTCAAGAGACTTGCAAAAGTCCATATTCAAAATTCTATCTAAATAGTTTTACAAATTTACTTCCTAAAAACTCTTTTCAAAGATCTACTTTCCAAAACCTCTTTGTCTTGAAGTCTAAATCAGGCCCTAGAATCCATGATTAGGAAACCCTAATTCCTTTTTTAAAATCAAGGCTTTTTATTTTGTCTCAAATCATAGATTTCCAAAACCCTTTTTCCACCAAATTATAGATTTTGAAATCCAAGATTTTCAAAGCTCAACCTTTCCAACTCCATGTCAAATCAAATCTTCCAATCTGAAACCAAATCAAATCCTCTAATTTTGAAAACAAAATCAAATAATCTATTGTTAGAAATAAAATCCAATATTCAACTTTAGGAAATAGAAATCAAATCTTTCATAATTTCACACTTTTAAACCTTTTCTTAATTTCAAACTTTCAAATCTTTCCAAATTTCAAATCTTTCTAAATTCAAAAATTTCCAAATTCAAATCTTTTCAAAATCAAAACTTTTCTAAAATAGAACTTTCCTAATTCAAAACTTTTTAAAATCCAAATTTCTAAAATCAAACCTTCCTATTTCAATTATATGCTTAAACCCTAGGTTACCTAAAACCTAGGAGGTCAAACCCTAGTTCAACCCTAACCCTAAAGTGAGGAAGCTTCAACTCTTTTCTAAAACACTTTTCTAAACCAATATGATTTTCAAACTTCAATCTAAGTCAAGATAATTTCAAAGTACAACTTAATCTTTCCAAATCAAGTCCAAGTTTTATTTCATGTTCAATTTCAAATAAATATCAACTTCAAAGTTCAATTTCAAATCAAAGTCAATTTCAAATCATCAAGTTCAATTTCAAATTAAAGTAAATTCCAAGTTTGATTTTGAATAAAAGTCAATTTTAAATCAAAGTTCAAAGTTCAATTTCCAATCTTCCAATCAAAGTTCAATTCAAACTCTTTTCAAGTTAAACTTTTCGAAGGCCCTAAAATGTCTTTCCAAATCAAATAAGACCTTAAAGTCTCTATTTTCAATCAAACCCTGAGTCTGAACTATGATTAACCTAATTCCCAACAAAGGGATACGTAGGCGACCCTCGTGGGTGCAATCACAACCTTTTTTAAGCCTCAAATCCTCTCTTCAAATCTATTTTCAAAATCAAAATCATTTTTTTGCACTTGCATGTCATGCATCATGTCAAACCTCTTTCTAAAATTCTCAAATTGAATATAATTGGACAATGGATAATTGAAGAGTCTAAATGAGTGAACCTATGGTGAATAGACATGTAGGTACCGCAAGGGCGGGATAGGGTGATAGCCTAGTGCATTTTTCCTATACGTAACCAACCTCTGAACCTTAAATCACTATTTTCAAGAGACCAACACAGAGTTATTTTCAAAAAAGAAAAAAAAAGGCTTAAATATTTCCAAAGGTTGCCAAACAACTTATTTTCTTAAAAACCCTCTCTTAAGAAAGTTTTTCGAAACCTTTTAAAACCCCTAGGTTAATCATCGGATTGCACTTAGTTTTAGGTGACCTAACTCACCTTAAGAAAGCTAGGTGGTGACTCCAAACCTTTTTTCCAAAAGCCCTTATTCAAATCAATTTCTAAATTTAAACCTAGTCACACTCGTCCTTCTTGGAGGACAAGTTCTAACGAGAAAGAACTATGTTTTTCTCACTTGTATTTTCCCGAGTGCGAAAAATCGAAGCACGACAGTTGGCGACTCCTATGGGGACGCTTAGAGGGTTAGGCCATTATCATGACTTTTTACCCCTCACTCGTTTAGAATTTTCAATTAACTTGTCTAGTTCTATCCACTTCAAATTTTCAAAATTAACATTTTCAAAGTTGTTTTAAAAAACATGCCATTAATTCATATTCAATGATTCTATCTTGTATTAAGTTTAGCATCATGGTACTAACTTTGTGCATTTTCTTTTATAGGTAGACCTTTGTTCACATTTTATTTTTTTGTGTCATATTAATTGCAATGTATGTCATAAATAAATAGGATGGATGGGAGTTGTTGGGCCCTTATTTTTCAAAATTCCACCTACACACTGTGCATGCACTCACATTTTCATATTTGCATTCTATACCTAGTTACGTCCCTTCTAGTTAAAAGGGGGAACGGTATATTGGTTGTGGGCGGATGCTGTGTCAGTTTCTTAGCCTACGGCCTCTTAATGGTTCCCCTGCTCGGATCACCAACCAATAATGGTACCATCTAGGGAAGTGGGCCTAGATTTAAAAATCTGAGAACTGAGCCTTCTTAGGAAGCATTAGTAAACCCTCAACCTCATGCTCATGAAGAAACCATACATGGCCAAACCTATGTCAAATTTAAGACACGCACATCTATTTCAAAACCATGGAGGAAAGGGCGACTACTTTACTTTCCTTTTTCCTTGTCTATTCCTGCTATTATAATGCTTATATATATGCTCATGCATGCATATTTACTTTACAATTGCATTCTCTCTCTCTATACTCTTAGCATACACATACATGCATTTAATACTCCATTTCAAGACAAGAGTTCCAAAGTAACTCAAGTCACTGCATTCTCATGCATATGATCAACCCATAGATAGTGGCGCCAACCTCACTCTCCCTTACATAAAACCTACCAAAATCCTAAGGGTTCCCATACGATCTTAAGGGCTCATGGCATACATTTCAAGTGATTCCATAAAGAAGGGCTTTAATCCCTCTATGCTCATGAAGATAAGGTTGCTAAGAAGACAAAGGGCAACGAAACGGCAAGGTTTCTCAAAGACCTCCTTAACATCAAACTCAAAAAAGGCGAATCTGATGATTCAAGAGTAGTTTAGGATTTTAAATTTAAAAGTAGCTAGTGGGAGGTCTAAAGGAGAATGTTCCCTTTCCCCCGATTAAAATGTACTTTGATTTTTCTGTGTTCAAACTCAAAGTTCAATGCACTCTTCTACTTTCTGTGAATGACATGTATAAATGAATGTAAGTTCTCAATTAATGGGAAGGTATCTACATATAGGGGCAGACCCCCTATCTCCAAAAAGAGGGCCAAATGCATCATGTTTAGTCTCCCTTTCAAGAAGGGACACACCTAAGACATGCATTGCATAAAGCTTTCTAAATATCAAAAACTAACTTGTGACTTGTGTCCATGTTTTTCTTTTTCATTCGCAGATGTTACACCATAAAGAGACACCATTGCTCCTAAGAAAGATTCTTAGCCAACTAGCAACCCAATCATTACCCAACAAAGAGCTTTACTAATGGTAGCCAACCCTGATGAGACTTCCCTAGTCTCACGAGAAGAAGTCGACGAGATAAGAACTTAGATTGACGAAATGTTCAACTCGTCCAAGCCATGGCAATAAAAGATGCTTCTTCAACCCCGTCATCATCCATGGCCTTCCCTAAAGACTCCGAAATTGTCAACCCAAGAGCTGTGCTTCAATTTGACACAATGGGAAAAAGCAAAGAAGACTCCAAAAGGGCCAACATCGAAGAAGAAGAAACTATATTACTCTCACCTGCTGTGAAAAGAGCTCCCCTAGACCCTCTCAATTTAAAAATCCAAGGGTTGGAAGACTCACTACGAAGCCTCCCTATGAAGAACTATGCTTCTTCTCGAACCATCCAAGACTGGCCAAGTTTAAAATGCTCGATTTCCAAAAGTACAATGGCATTGGCAACCCCACAACCCACCTTCCCCTCTATGCTAGGGCATTAAGTCGTCAGGGAACGATCCAAAGCTCCTCTTGCAACTTTTCCAATATAGTCTTACTGGGTTCGCCGTACAATGGTTTGCTTGACTCGATCTAAGGAAAATCACGACTTAGATCGAACTAGTCATTGCATTCAAAGCCTAATATCATCATAACATAGATCTCACTTCTGATCGGTGGTCCTTGATGACAATGAGTAAGGGAGAGAAAGAAAACTTCAAGAGCTATGTCCTTAGATAGACAGAAGTAGCAGCATAAATCAACCTCCCTTTAGAAGAGAAGGAGTATGTACAACTATTGGTTTATACTTTCCAAGGCATATACTATGAAAAGTTTTGCACAAGTGTACGGAAAAGCTTTTCTGAGCTTATCATACAAGGGGAGATGATAAACAACGGTCTCAAAACGGGAAGGATTATGGATCCCTATGTGAAACTGGAGAAAATTTTGCCAACATAGTCAAAAAGGTGGCCACTGCAAGGGGGTAATCATGAAGAAGAGTGAGGTATTTGCCATCCTGCCCATTCAACCACCACAATACCATCCACCACTCCATCTAGTTACATTCTACAGTACCTATACCTACCTTAACATGCCTGCACAAGCACCTAACTTTGGCCCTGCTAGGGCACGTCCCAACTTTAATAAGTCAGTCTGACGCATCTGTGCTTTTGATACCTTAGCCTGCACCCAAACAGAGGTCTACCATAACCTCTTAAAGAACAATATACCGAAGTCCATACCAGCCAGTCCATTGCCAAGTCCTCTACCTCCAACCTTCAATGGCGCCCTCACTTGCTAGTATCATTCGGGAGGGTAAGGGCATGACACTGAAAGTTGCTTCTCCCTTAAGTAGAAAATTCAAGACCTGATAGACAACAAGACCATTGAAATACAATCGATGAACCCTACTCCTACCCCCAAATGTAACCACAAATTCTCTACTGGACCACACTACTAACCTGATACTAGAGGAAATAGAAGAGGATGATGAGCTGGAAGAGGTTATGATTGAAGATTACGATGGAGATTGGGAAACTGATGAAGAGAGTGACTAGGATGAGCAATTCCCATCATGCCTATCTATCTCCATAATCCAAGTAAAGTACATGATCCTTCTGACTGGCCAGTTGAGAAGTCCATACCCGTGGAGGAGATCCCCACAAAAGACATGACCGCTGATGGGTGGGGCGATGAATTCCTACACCCTAGGTATACCGCGTCGTAATGCCACCTATCAAAACTTCCTTGGCTGGCAAATGAATTTGATTACTAAGATATGGGCTGGGGACTTGAAGAGCCAAAAGTACAGACAGAGCCATTCGAGCTAGAAGGGGGTGAGTTGGCCAAACTGTTTCTCAGAGAAGCCGCGAAGGTAACAAATGAAAACAAATGGGTCAATAAAGCTGATAACTGCACCATCACCGTCAACTCACCCAGAGCCCTAAAAGAAGCCCCTGCTTGCCTCATTTAGCCCAAAGATCTCAATAATGGATGGAGCATCAAGGATATGGGCATCATTCCAAGGCCCAACTAAAAGGGTTCTCTAAAAAGTGTACAAGAGAGGGGTGTGGTCACTTGCTTTCTGAAAAGAGAGAGGATAAGGATGAGTGAGGAAACCATTGAAAAGCAGCACTTGCCAAACACCCAAGCTAAGCGATGAGTAGCCAAACTATCAAAATGAAGAGGAGCCATCCTTCATTTTCACACAAATATTTCTTTTTGTTTAACCCACCAGTGCCTCGCAAAAAGCAAAAGATTTATTATCGGCCCCGATCTAGAACCATCCCACCACACTGGGGCAGACAGATAACTGAGGACTCAACAAAGAATGTCACTTGTCTTCCATCAAGCTAAAGCAACGTGACGACTCTATGGATTAAGCAATCTGGTTCAAAATGAAGAGGGGTCCTCATTTCATTTCCATACGGTCAAAAGCAACCTTTGTCAAACCCATTGAGCTAATTACATTTCTTTCTAAGCCGTAACCTAGGGATCACCATCCTTAATGGGTTAAAATGAAACACTAAAAGAAAATCTGAGAGAAATGAGTTATATAAGTATCCACCTCACAAAAAGAAGAAAAAGGAAAACAAAAAGGAAGAGCCATCAAGGGGCAAGCAACAAATAAAAAAAATATTAGAAGTTCAACAGGCAAGCTACAAGAAAGAACAACTCATTTCATGCCATCTTGTAGAGCATGCAATAAAGGAAAGAAGAGAAATCTAAAGGTGATCTTAGACGATAAAGAAGCCCAGTAGAAGCAATAGGTTCGAGCCTTTACCTTTTCTTACAAAAAATCAAAACCATGGCCTACATTACAACCTTAAAAAAGTCCTTTCTGATTGAAAAGGGATTTCTTGATCCAAATGAGATAGACATGTTGCCAAGGCTAAGGAAGGACATTAGGGCCAAACCCCACTAAAAGACCAACCAAGAATTATGTGGATCTAAACCCTACTAAAAGCAATATTAAATTTGAGCTTGCATATTCCATTGATTTTCAAAACTCCATAACTTAGCCTACATTATAGTCCTAAAATAAAGTCTTCTCAAATTGAAAGACTGGCTGCTTATCGCCCTGTTAAAGTTCGGGTAAGTCGTTGCCTAAGCCCCCGAGGGTTGAGAGTTCAAGCTAAATGATCCCAAACACTAACCCAAAGTAGAAAGTCAGAGTCGATCAAAAGGATGAAAAAGGTACAAAATGCTATCATTCAATCAAGGTAGGGTTGAGGTAAAGGAGAGACCAAGCCCCTAAAAAGGAAGGAGTTGCCATTCTAAGGATGCAAAGCTCGACAGCATCCTATCCATTTTGTTAACTGGTGTATTCCTCGCATGTGCATGCATTTCTATAAAAATTTTGGCATAAGCTTCGCATATATAGGACATAGCTCCCTATGGAGACAGAAGTCACCAATGCAATCTAATATCATATTTAAAACATGCAATAAACGTACATCATTAACATCATGATATTCCTAACTGTATCCTTGTTCATGCATCTATCTATATATCTAGCTGTCTAAATCATAAACACTCATCCTATTTAAAGATTACAAATAAAATGGACTAACAGAAAACTAAATGCATATCCAAGACATTGCATGGAATAGAAGCTGGGCCTATGATAAAGGGCACTCGTTAAGAGTCAAAGTCAATGTCTGGATTAAAATCTCTAAAACCCAACTCAAGAGTGTTGCGCTCAGATTTTTCGCACTCGAAGAATACACACATAAGTGGGAAAAATACTATATTCTCTCGTTAGAACTCATCCTCCTAGAAAAATGAGTGCGACTAGGTTTGAATTGAAAATTGGTTTGGTAAAAGGCTTTTGGAAAACAATTTGGAGTCACCACCTAACTTGATTAAAGTGAGTTAGGTCACCAAAAAACTAAGCACAATCCGAAGATTACACTTAGGGTTTTTGAAAAAGGTTTTGAAAAACTTCCTCAAGAGAGGGCTTTTAAGAAAATGGGTTGTTTGGCAACCTTTGGAAAAATTTAAGTCCTTTTTGAAAGTAACTCCATTTGGTCTTTGAAAATAGTGATCTAGGTTTGGAGGTTGGTTACGTATAGGAAAGACGCACTAAGCCATCACCCTACTCCGCCCTTGTGGTACCTACATGTCTATTCACCCTAGGTTCACTCATTAAAGTGTTTGATTAATGCCCATCCAAAACTATCCACTTTTAGAAAAGAACTTTGAAAAAGAAGTTTAACATGATGCATGATATGCAAGTGTAATAAGAAGATTTGATTTTGAAAGTAGATTCGAAAAGAAGATTTGACTTTGAAATGGATTCAAAAAGATAGATTTGATTTTGAAAGAAAGTTTTAGAAATAGTGATTTGAAAATAGATTTTTGGAATTTGAAGTTTGAAAAAGTTAAGGAATTGGATATTTGAAAAAAGTTATGGAAAATAAAAGTTTGAAAAAGGTTATGACTGCACCCGTGAGGGTTGCCTACATATCCCTTTTGAGAAATCAGGTCAGCCATAGTTCGAACAAGAGTCTAATTGAAAATAGAAGGTTTGATTTGAAAAAGAGTTTGATTTGGAACTTGGAATAGAAGATTTGAAATCAAGATTGAACTTAGACCTAGAATTCAACTTGAAAGAGGATTTTGACCCTTGGAAGAGAACTTGGACTATATTTGGAAAGATAGAGCTTTGAGAAACCTAGACTTCAGGAAGACAGGGTTTAGGAAGGACTTGAGGTTTAAGAAAGATTTGACTCGAATGTTGGACTTGGAAAATTAGGGAAATTGGAATTTAAGAAATATTGGATTTAGGAAATGTTCAAATTAGGAAAGTTTCGAATTAGAAAAGTTTGAAATAGGAAAGGTTTTGAAATTGAAAAGTTCTGAATTTAGAAAGTTTCAACTTAAGAAAGTTTTGAATTTAGAAAGTTTTGGATTTCGAAAGACTTGAATTTAAGAAAGGTTTGAATTTAGAAAGATTCAAAATTTGAGATTTAAAAATACTGGAAATTAGGAAAGGTTTGAGTTTAAGAAAGATTTGAAAATTTAGATTTGAAAAGTTGAAATTTGGAAAGGTATGGAATTAGGAAAGGTTAGAATTAGGAAAGATTTGGATTAGGAAGGATTTGGATTTCTATTTCCTAAAACAAAAGATTAGATTTTGTTTCTAAAAGAAATGATTTGATTTTGTTTCCAAAAACAGAGAATAGGATCTAGTTTCCTAAACGGGGAGATTGGATTTGGTTTCCTAAAACAGAGGATTTGATTTGACATGAAATTGGAAAGATGAAGTTTTGGAAATCCTAGATTTTGGTGTAGAAAATAGGTTTTGAAAATATATGATTTTGATGTAGAAAATAGAATTTGGAAATATATGATTTTGATATAGAAAAAGAGATTTTGGAAACCTAGGTTTTGAGGTAAGATAGGAAATCATGTTTTAGGGAAAAAAATTAGGGTTTCCTAATCATGACTCTCGGGTTTGACTTAGGCTCCAAGGTAAAGAGTTTTTAGAAAGTGAGTTTTTGAAAGGAAGTTTTTTTGAAGGAAATCTTATAAGGGAGTTTTTAGAAAGTAAACTTGAAAAGAAAGTTTTTGGAAAGAGTTTTTTAAGAAGAAAATTTAAGGAACATTTTTAGAAAGTGAATTTTGAAGAGAGCTTTTTGAAAAGAAGTTTGAAAAGAAGTTTTGGAAAAGTGAGTTTTGTGAAGGGAATTTTTAGAAAGCAATTTTGGAAAGGAAATTGGAGAGAGTTTTTAGAAAGTATATTGGAGAAGAGATTTTGGAAAAAGATATTTTAGAGAGGATTCAAAAAGAGGTTTTGGAGAGTAAGTTTGAAAAGCAATTTGAAAAGGGATTTGAATGCGGACTTTTGCAAACCTCTAAAAATATCTCACTTTCCTAAAACGATTCTAACCATAAGAAGATTAGAACCATTCTAGGATTGTGGTTTTGAAAACAACAAGGATTTGAAAATATGGACCATGAAAGTCCCTTTAAATGTAACACTTTTCTAAAGCAACCCTAACCATAGAATGGCTAGAATCACCTTAGGATTGTGGTTTAAAAAACAAGTTTTGAATAAGAAGATTTTAACACAAGTTTTGAAAACAATTTTAATGCAAGTTTTGAAAACAATTTTCGATGCAAGTTTTGAAAACAAGTTTGAAAACAATTTTTAGAGAGATGCATGATCATTATATGCACAATGCAAGTTGGGGTCGTGAACATACAAGGTTAAAGACTTCACTGCATAATCAAGGGGGCCGAACCCACATGGTCTCCGGTTAGACTAAGAGAATGCCCTGACACAGTGACTTTCAATAGCCTAATCCTACACATGAACTGGGGAGTCCTTTGTTTCCAGCATGCAAGAAAGGGAGGGTAGAAGATGGAGGATTAAAATAAAAGAAAACGCAAGTGGGTTAGGAGAGAGAAGAGAGGGGGGAATTACATAAACGTAAATAGGAAGCCTACCTTGTGTCTTCTTTGCTTTGTTTGCTTTGTTTACTTTGTTTGCTTTCTTCGCTTCAGTCTTCGCTTTGATCTTCAAGAGTTTGTTCTGATCTTCAAAAGCTTTTACGTTGCAGCACTTCAAGTCTTCAATGAAGGCTTTGGAGGCTATTATATGAGTGTATGTGAGTGTATGTATACTAGGGTTTGGAGAGGCTACGAGCTCTGTGTATCTAAGAGCAGAGTTTTTAGATTGAGTTTGTGGACCCTTTTCACGCTAGAGGAGGCTCTGTATTTATAAAGAGAGGGATGACATGGAGCTTGTTGCAGTGGCGCCACACAAAATTTCCTTCTGGCTCCAGGCTAAATTTTGGCTTGGCACCACTTAGGAAAGTTTTAAGGTCGGCAAGCAACGTATCTTCAAAAGATTTGGGCGCTTGTACTAGTGACTACCATGCAATTTTTAGCCTAGCTTCGCTAGGAGTGACTCCGGAAGGTCTAAGAATGATTTAAAGAGCCGGGAATAGCTCGGAGGGCCAAAAAGGGACAGAAACCCTTAGGATATTGTCCCAGGGGATTGTAGACTTGGGGAATGATGTTAGGATTTATTGGAAGGGTTGATCGAACCATTAAGGGCAAAATGTCAATCGAGCCGAAAAGCTTCCGGGATGGACTCGGAATATCCCAGAAGAAGACTCGAGACTTGAAAACATTAGCTAGAATGTTCCAGGAGGTTACCGATTTGATACCCAGAACCGGTGTGGTTAGAAAAAGCGACTCGTCCACTAGGGGCAAAACGGTCATTTTGCATCGGGCTTGATGAAACTAACTTGCAATGTTCTAGAAATGCATTGGAAGGCCGAGGAAACTATCAAAAGCATCCCCGAAAAGTTACTGGTTTAATACCTGTAAGCACCACATTTTTGACCACTCGGCAGTCTACACTCCGTCCAAACTTGTTTTCAAGTCATTGTGGGCATATTCCTATTGAAACCAATTCTCTAGGTCCAAATCTCGTCTGTCCATTGCTTCGCGGGCCTGTCAGGCCCAAATAGAGGCAAAATAACCAAAATGCCCTTAGGGGCATTGTCCTTTCCTTTCTGATTCCAATCCCACTCTCGAGACAGTTTATTCCTCGAGACGGTTCCAATCCAAGCGCGTCTCCTCGGAGATGGTAAGACCGCTTTCCAATCCCTCTCTCGAGATAGTTTATTCCTCGAGACAGTTCCATCCTAGGCATGTCTTTTCGGAGACGATAAGACCCCTTTCCAATCCCTCTCTCAAGACAGTATATTCCTCGAGACGGTTCCAATCCAGGCGCGTCTCTTCAGAGACGATAAGTCCCATTTCCAATCCCACTCTCGAGATAGTTTATTCCTCGAGATAGTTCCAATCCAGGCACATCTTTTCGGAGACGATAAGTCCCCTTTCCAATCCCACTCTCGAGACAGTTTATTCCTCGAGACGATTCCAATCCAGGCACGTCTTTTCGAAGATGGTAAGACCCCTTTCCAATCCCTATCTCGAGACAGTTTATTCCTCGAGACGGTTCCAATCTAGGCACGTCTTTTTGGAGACAGTAAGACCCCTTTCCAATCCCACTCTCGAGACAGTTTATTCCTCGAGACGGCTCCAACTCAGGCACGTCTTTTCGGAGATGATAAGTCCCCTTTCCAATCCCTCTCTCGAGACAGTTTATTCCTCGAGACGGTCTGAGTAGCAAAACTACTCACAAAACCGTTAGAGTAGCGGAAATACTCAAAAATAGATCGATATAGGGAATTGGCAACAAATCCTTGTGTCACGACGACCGCCGTTAGAGTGGCGGAAACACTCACAACCCAGCTCAACACCAGTTTCTGTTAACCCACTTTGGTGAAAAATGACCAAACTGTCCTTTGGACCTTTTCCGAGACTTTTCGGTCAAGATGACCATTTTGCCCCTAGGCATCCGAACTCCCCGAGAATCACACCGGCTCGGGACATCAAACCGGTAACGTCCCAAGAATACTTTTTATAGTATTCTCAACCTTCCTTTACCTTTCCGGATCATTCCGAGTCAGTTCCGGCCAACCCGGTACAAAATGACCATTTTGCCCCTAGAGGGTCGGTCTCCTTTTCCAACCACACCGGCTCTGGGTATCAAACCGATAACCTCCTGAGACTACTTTTTATAGTGTTCTCAACCTTCCTTTACTTTTTCGGATCATTCCGAGTCAGTTCCGGCAAACCCGGTACAAAATGACCGTTTTGCCCCTGGTGGGCCGGTTTCCTTTTCCAACCATGCCAGCTTTGGGAATCAAATCGGCAACCTCTGGGAACATTCTGAATAATGTTTCCAGATCCCAAGTCTTCTTTTGGGACAATCCGAGTCTGTCCCGGCAGTTTCCCGGTCCGATTGACCATTTTGCCCCTAAAGGCCCGGTCAACCTTTCCGACACATCTTATCCTCATTTCTCAAGTCAAATATCTCCAGGACACTATTTTAAGTGTTCCTGCTCCTTTCCAGCCTTTCGGGTCATTCCCGATTCCTCCAAATCATTCCCGGACTTTCAGGAGCCACTCCTAGTGAAGCCAGGCTAAATATTGCATGGTAGTCACTAGTACAAGCGCCCAAATCTAGTCAAAGATACGTTGCTTGCCGACCTTAAACATTTCCTAAATGGCTGGCGCCACTACTAGTGGCACCAAGCCAAAAGATGGTCTGGCGCCACTAGGAGTGGCGCCAGTGTAAACTTTGGCCTGGCGCCACTGCAGCAGGCGCCAGTGTTGTCCAACCTCTATAAATATAGAGCCTCATTCAACGTGAAGAGGATCCGCAAACTCAACCTAAAAATCATATAATTTGATATACAGAGCTCGAGCACCTCAAAAACCCTAGCTTCCCTAGGTTTTCAAAACCCTAGCCACCATACACAAACCCTAGCCTCCTATACACTCATACACACCCCCATACACTCATACACTGGCCTTTAACCATCCTTTGAAGACTTGAAGAGCTGCAATCCAAGGCTTGAAGACTACTCTTGAAGATCAAAGACGAAGATCAAGACCAAAGACCGAAGAAAGCAAGCCGCGCAAAAATAACAAGACATACGGTAGGCTCCCTATTTAAATTTTCGCACTTCCCCCTCTCTCTTCTCTCTCCTAACCCACTTGGGTTTTCTTTATTTTAATCCCCCATCTCTTTCCCCCCCTTTTCTTTGCATGCTTGAAACAAGGAGATTCCCGCTCCATGTGTAGGATTGGGCTATTGGAGAGTCACCGTGTTGGAGGCTTTCTTCTAGTCTAACCAGAGACCACGTGGGTCCAGCCCCCTTGATTATGTGGTGAAGCCTTAACCTTTTATGTTCATGACCCCAAAATTACATTATGCATATCATAATCTTGCATCTTCCAAAATTTGTTTTCAAACTCGTTTTCAAAACCGTTTTCAAACTTGTTTTCAAAATTGCATCAAAATCTCTTTCTCAAAATATGTTTTCAAAATCACAATCCTAGGGTGATTCTAGTTTTTCCATGGCTAGGATTGCTTTAGGAAAGTGTTACATTTAAAGTGACCAATACGGTCCATATTTTCAAATCTTTTTGTTTTCAAAACCGCTTTCCTAAAGTGGTTCTAGCCCTCTTATGGTTAGAATTGCTTTAGAAAAGTGAGATGTTTTTATACCTTCTAAAAACTCTTTTTCCAAATCCCTCTTCCTAAAAATCTCTTTTTCAACATACTTTCCTAAAACTCTCCTCTCCAAAATTGTTTTCCAAAAACTCCCTTCCAAAATCTATTTTTTAAAACTCTCTTTTTCAACTCTTTTCCAAAATCCTCTCCCCAAAATCCACTTTCTAAAAACGTTCCCCAAAAATCTTTCCAAAAACTCTCTTTCCAAAATCTTTCCTCTAGAAACTACTTCCTAGGATTTTCCTTCCAAAATCTTCGTTTCTAAAAACACACTTTCCAAAACTCCTTCTCTTTTTCCAAAAACTCTATTTTCAAATTCACTTTCCAAAAACTTCTCCCTAGGATTCCCTTCTAGAAAACCTTTGTGTCCAAAAATACACTTTCTAAAAACTCTTTCCTTAGAGCTCAAGTCAAGCCCTAGAACCCACAATTAGGAAACCCTAATTTTCTTCCCAAAAACATGATTTTCAAACTTTGACCCAAACCTAGGTTTCCAAAATCTCTTGTTTTCACATCCAAACGATACATGTTTCCAAAACCTCTTTTCTACGTTAAAATTTTGTACTTTCAAAACTAAGGTTTCTAGAATCTCCCTTTCCAAATCCTTGCCAAATCCTATCTTCCCTTTAGGAAACCAAATCCAATCCTCCGTTTTTGGAAACAAAATCAAACCTTTGCTTTTAGAAACCAAATCCAATCCCTTCCTAATCCAAACCTTTCTTAATTCAATTCCTTCCTAAACCATAAGTTTCCTAAACTTAAACTTTAAATCTTTCCTTAAATTTCAAAATCCAACTCTTTCCTAATTCATCTCCTTCCTAATCTTTCACTTTCCTAAATCTCAAGTTTCCAAAACTTGAACATAAAAATATTTCCTAAAATTCTAAAATTCAACCCCTTCCTAATTCTACCCTCTTTTCAAATCTTAACTTTTCAAACTTAAGTTTTCAAACCTTTCCTAAATTCAAACCTTTTCCAATTTCAAGATTTTCTAAAATTCAAACTCTAAAACTTTCTAAATCTTAAACTTTTCAAATTTCAAATCTTTCCAAATTCAAAACTTTCTAAATTTGAAACTTTCTCAAGTTAAATCTTTCTAAACCTAAATCTCTCCAAATTCTCAACTTTCCAAAACTTCAAAATCTTTTCAAATCTAAAACTTTCCTAAACTCGAAACTTTCTTAATTCAAGACTTTCTTAAGTTGAAACTTTCTTAATTTAAAATATTTCTAAATTCAACACTTTCCTATTTCAAAACCTTTCTTGAAACAAAACTTTTCGATTTTCAAAACTTTCCTAATTTGGGAACTTTCCTAATCTGACAACCTTTCCTTTTTTGAAAACTTTCTAAACTCGAAACTTTCCAATTTCAAAACTTTCCTAAAATGAAAACTTTTCTAATTTCAAAACTTTCCAAAAATGACACTTTCCTAAATCGAACCTTTCCTAAATCCAATCTTTCTTAAACTCTTGAGTCTTTCCTAAGTCTCATCTTTCTTAACTCTAGGTTTCTTAAACCTTCTCTTTCTAAAACAAGTCCAAATCTATCTCTTCAAATCAAAGTCCAATCTTCTCAATTTCAATTTCCAGTCTCCTCTTCTAATCTCAAATCAAATCCAATTTTCAATTCAATCTCTTTCTTCCAATCCAATCTCTCTCTTCAAGTCAATCTCTTTTCAATCGGACTCCGATCCGAACTACGACTGACCTGATTACCCTAAAGGGATACGTAGGCAACCTTCATAAGTGCGGCCACAACACTTTTCAAGCTTTCAATTCCACCCTCATGGGTGCAGTCTCCATATTTTCAAATCCAAAATTCCAATCTACTTTCAAAATTCTAATTTCAAAATTTCTATTTTCAAATTTCTACTTTCAATTTTCAAACTTTTCAATTTCAATTCCATCTCTTCAAATCTATTTTCAAATCAAATCAATCTCTTTCCAAATCTATTTTTCAATTCTCTTCTATTGCACTTGCATATCATGCATCATGTTAGTTTCTTTTCAAACATTGTTTTTATAAAGTGGGTAGGTGTCGCGCCCAGATTTTTCGCACTCGAGGAATACTCACACAAGTGGAAAAAATGTTGTACTCTCTCATTAGAACTCACCCTCCTAGAAGAATGAGTGCGACTAGGTTTGAATTGAAAAATTGGTTTGAATAAAGGGCTTTTGAAAAAAAGATTCGGAGTCGCCACCTTACTTGATTAAGGTGAGTTAGGTCACCTAAAAACTAAGAATAATCCGTGTAAGCACCCCATTTTTGACCGCTCGGCAGTCTACACTCCGTCCAGACTTGTTTTCAAGTCATTGTGGACATATTCCATTCGAAACCAATCCTCTAGGTCCAAATTCCGTCTTTCCATCTCTTCGCGGGCCTATCAAGCCCAAATAGAGGCAAAATGACCAAAATGCCCTTAGGGGCATTGTCCTTTCTTATTCCAATTCCAGTCCCTCTCTCGAGACAGTTTATTCCTCGGGACGGTCCGAGTAGCAAAACTACTCACAAAACCGTTAGAGTGGCGGAAACACTCACAAAACCGTTAGAGTAGCGGAAGTACTCACAAAACCGTCAGAGTGGCGGAAACACTCAAAACCCAGGCACGTCTCTTTGGAGATGGTAAGACCCCTTTCCAATCCCACTTTCGAGACAGTTTATTCCTCGAGAAGGCTCCAATCCAGGCACATCTCTTCAGAGACGGTAAGACCCCTTCCAGTCCCACCCTCGAGACAGTTTATTCCTCGAGACGGTCCGAGTAGCAAAACTACTCACAAAGCCGTTAGAGTAGCGAAAATACTCACAAACCCGTTAGAGTAGCAAAACTACTCACAAAACCGTTAGAGTAGCGGGAATACTCACAGAACCGTTAAAGTAGCAGGAATACTCACAAAACCGTTAGAGTAGCGAAATACTCACAGAACCGTCAGAGTAGCGGAAATACTCACAAACCCGTTAGAGTAGCGGAAATACTCAACCCTATCCGAGTAGCGGAAATACTCCCAAATCATCAAACCCATCCGAATAGCGAAAATACTCCCAAATCATCAACCCCGTCCGAGTATCGGAAATACTCAATCCTGTCTGAGTAGCGGAAATACTCAACCCTGTCCGAGTAGCGGAAATACTCACAAATCATCAACCCCGTCCGAGTAGTGGAAATACTCACACCGTGAGAGTGGCGGAAACACTCAAAACCCAGGTCAACACCAGTGTCTGTTAGCTCACTTTGGTGAAAAATGACCAGACTACCCTTAGGACCTTTTCCAAGACTTTTCGGTCAAGATGACCATTTTGCCCCTAAGCATCCGAATGCCCCGGGAACTACACTGGCTCTAGGTATCAAACCGGTAACCTCCTAAGAATGCTTTTTATAGTGTTCTCAACCTCCCCTTACCTTTTCGGATCATTCCGAGTCAGTTCCGGCCAACCTGGTACAAAATGACCGTTTTGCCCCTAGAGGGCCGGTCTCCTTCTTCGACCATACCGGCTTTGAGTATCGAACCGGTAATGTCCCGAGAATACTTTTTATAGTATTCTCAACCTTCCTTTACCTTTCCGGATCATTCCGAGTCAGTTCCGGCCAACCCGTACAAAATGACCGTTTTGCCCCTGGAGGGCCGGTCTCCTTCTTTGACCATACCGGCTTTGAGTATCAAACCGGTAATGTCCCGAGAATACTTTTTATAGTATTCTAAACCTTCCTTTACCTTTCCAGACTATTCCAAGTCAGTTCCGGCAAACCCGGCACAAAATGACCGTTTTGCCCCTAGTGGGCCGATCTCCTTTTCTGACCACGCTGGCTTTGGGAATCAAACCGGCAACCTCTGGGAACATTCTAAATAATGTTTCCAGATCCCAAGTCTTTTTCCTGGACAATCCGAGTTTGCCTCGGTAGTTTCTTAGTCCGATTGACCGTTTTGCCCCTAAAGGCTCAGTCGACCTTTCCGACACATCCTATCTTCATTTTTCAAGTCAAATATCTCCAGGACACTATTTTAAGTGTTCCTGCTCCTTTCCAGCCCCCCAGGTCATTCCCGGCTCCTTCAAATCATTCCCGGACTTTCCGGAGTCACTCCTAGCGAAGCTAGGCTAAAATTTACATAGTAGTCACTAGTACAGGTGCCCAAATCTAGTCAAAGATACGTTGCTTGCCGACCTTAAATCTTTCCTAATTGGCTGGAGCCACTAGTAGTGGCGCCAAGCCAAAAAATGGCCTGGCGCCACTACTAGTGGCGCCAGTGTAGAATTTGGCCTGGCGCCACTGCAACAAGCGCCAGGTTTATCCTCCTTCTATAAATACAAAGCCTCATTCAACGTGAAAGGGGTCTACAAACTTAACCTAGAAATCACATAATTCGATATACAGAGCTCGAGCACCTCCAAAAACCCTAGTTTCCTTAGGTTCTCCAAATCCTAGCCACCCTACACTAAACCCTAGCCATCATACACAAGCCCTAGCCTCCTATACCCTTACACACTCCCCCATATACTCATACACTAGCCTTCAACCATCTTTTGAAGACTGGAGGAGCTGCAACCCGAAGCTTGAAGACAACTCTTGAAGACGAAAGATGAAGATTAAGACCGAAGACCGAAGACAGCACGACGCGCAAAATAAACAAGATACAAGGTAGGCTCCCTGTTTAAGTTTTCGCACTTTCCCCCTCTCTCTTCTCTCTCCAACCCACTTGGGTTTTCTCTATTTTAATCCCCCATCTCTTTCCCCCCCCCCCCCCTTTCTTTGCATGCTTGAAACAAGGGGACTCTAGGTCCATGTGTAGGATTAGACTGTTGGAGAGTCACCGTGTCGGGGCTTTCTTCTAGTCTAACTAGAGACCACGTGGGTCCGGCCCCCTTGATTATGTGGTGAAGCCTTAACCTTGTATGTTCACGACCCCAAATTGCATTGTGCATATCATAATCTCGCATCTTCCAAAAACCGTTTTCAAAGTTGTTTTTCAAAGCGTTTTCAAACTTGTTTTCAAAATTGCATCAAAATCTCTTTTTCAAAAACTTGTTTTCAAAACCACAATTCTAGGGTGATTCTAGCCTTTCCATGGCTAGGGTTGCTTTAGGAAAGTGTTATATTAAAAGTGGCTTTTGGTCTATATTTTCAAACCTTGTTTTCAAAACCACTTTTTTAAAGTGGTTCTAGCCCTCTTATGGCTAAAATCGCTTTAAGAAAGTGAGATGTTTTCATACTTTCCAAAACTCTCTCTCTTCAAAAATCCCTTCCTAAAAATCTCTTTTTCAACATACTTTCCTAAAACTCTCCTCTCCAAAATGGTTTTCAAAAACTCCCTTCCAAAATCTATTTTTCAAAATTCCCTTTTTCAACTCCTCTCCAAAATCTTTTCCTCAAAATTCACTTTCTAAAAACACTCCCTAGATTCACTTTCCTAAAAACTCTCCCAAAAACCTTTCCAAAAACTCTCTTTCCAAAATCTTCCTTCTAGAAATTTCCTCTCTAGGATTTTCCTTCTAAAATTTACGTTTCTAAAAACGCACTTTCCAAAACTCCTTCTCTTTAAAATCTTTTTCCAAAAACTCCCTCTTCAAATTCACTTTCCAAAAGTTTCTCCCTAGGATTCCCTTCTAGAAAACCTTCGTTTCCAAAAACGCACTTTCTAAAAATCCCTTTTCCTTAGAGCCCAAGCCAAGCCCTAGAACCCACAATTAGGAAACCCTAAATTTTCTTCCCAAAAACATGGTTTTCAAACTTTGCCCCAAACCTAGGTTTCCAAAATCCTTTGTTTTCTACATCAAAACTATACATGTTTCCAAAACCTATTTTCTATGTCAAAACTATAATTTTTCAAATCTAGGGTTTCTAGAATCTCCTTTTCCAAATCCTTCCTAAATCCAATCTCTCCATTTAGGAAACTAGATCCCGTCCTCCATTTTTGAAAACAAAATCCAACCTTTCTCTTTTAGAAACCAAATCCAATCTCTTCTTAATCCAAATCTTTCCTAATTAAATTCCTTCCTAAACTTCCGTTTTCCTAAATCTTAAGTTTCCTAAACTTGAACATAAAAATCTTTCCTAAGTTTTAAAACTAAACTTTCAAATCTTTCCTAATTCAACCCTTTCCTAATTCTACCCCTTTCCAAAATCTTTTTCAAATCCAAGCTTTCAAATCTTTTCTAAACTCAAACCTTTTCTAATCTCAAGATTTTCTAAAACTCTAAAACTTTCTAAATCTTAAACTTTCTAAATCTTAAACTTTCTAAATATCAAATCTTTCCAAATTCAAAACTTCCTAAGTTCAAAACTTTCTTAAGTTAAATCTTTCTAAACTTCCAAGCTTTCTAAATTCTAAATCTTTCCAAAACTTCAAAATCTTTCTAAATCTAAGGCTTTTCTAAGCTCAAAACTTTCTTAATTCAAACATTTCCTAAACTAAAAACTTTCCTTTTTCAAACCTTTCTTAAAACGGAACTTTCTTATTTTCAAAACTTTCTTGTTTTCAAAGCTTTTCCAAATTCAAAACTTCCCTTTTTCAAAACATTCCAAAATTCGAAGCTTTCTCAACTTGAAATTTTCTAAATTCTAATCCTTTCTTAAATGAAACTTTTCCTAATTCAAAAACATTTCCAAATTCTAAACTTTCCGATTTTCAAAACTTTCCTAATTTCGGAACTTTCTTAATCTTAAAACCTTTCCTTTTTCGAAAACTTTCTAAACTCGAAACTTTCCAATTTTCAAAACTTCCTAATTTCAAAACCTTCCTAAAAAAACACTTTCCTAAGTTGAAACTTTCTTAAACCTAGAACTTTCCTAATTCAAATCCTTTCCTAAAACAACACTTTCCTAAGTTGAAACTTTCTTAAACCTAGAACTTTCCTAATTCAAAACCTTTCCTAAAACAACACTTTTCTAAGTGAAAACTTTCTTAAACCTAAAACTTTCTTCAATTCCAAACTTTTCTAATTTCAAAACTTTCCAAAAATGAAACTTTCCTAATTCGGACCTTTCCTAATTCGAACATTTCCTAAAATTCAATCTTTCTAAATCTTCCAAATCCAACATTCCAATCCAATCTTTCTTAATCTCAAGTCTTCCCTAGATCCCCCACCTTTCCTAAGTCTAGGTTTCCTAAACCTCCATCTTTCCTAAAACCAAGTCTTTCCAAAATCAATCTTTCCAAAGCAAGTCCAATCTTCTCAAATTCAATCTCCTCTTCTAATCTCAAATCAAATCCAGTTTTCAATTCAATCTCTTTCTTCTAATCCAATTTCTCTCTTCAAATGAATCTCTTTTCAATCGGACTCTGGTCCGAACTACGACTGACCTAATTCCCCCAAAGGGATACGTAGGCAACCTTCATAGGTGCGGTCATAACACTTTTCAAACTTTCAATTCCACCCTCATGGGTGTGGTTTCATAAATCTTTTCGAATCTCAAATTCCAATTTCGAAATTTCTATTTTCAAATTTCAATTCTATTTCTTCAAATCTATTTTCAAATCAAATTTGTTTTAAGTTCATTTCCAAATCTATTTTTCAATTCTCTCTTATTTTGCACTTGCATATCATGCATTATGTTAGTTTTCAAATATTGTTTTTCTAAAGTGAATAGGGTTGAACATATGTTAATTAAAGACTCTCATAGGTGAATCTAGAGTAGATTGACATGTAAGTACCGAAAGGGCGGGGTAGGGTGATAGCTTAGTGCGTCTTCCCTACACGTAACCAACCTCCAAACCTAGGATCACTGATTTCAAAGACCAAAAGGAGTTATTTTTCAAAAAGGGCTAAATGTTTTCCAAAGGTTGCCAAACAACCTGTTTTCTTAGAAACCCTCTCTTGAGGATGTTTTCCAAAATCGTTTTCCAAAAACCCTAAGTGTAGTTTTTGGATTACGCTTAGTTTTTAGGTGACCTAACTCACCTTAATCAAGTTAGGTGGCGACTCCGAATCTTTTTCAAAAGCCCTTTATTCAAACCAATTTTTCAATTCAAACCTAGTCGCACTCATTCTTCTAGGAGGGTGAGTTCTAATGAGAGAGTACAACATTTTTTCCACTTGGGTGAGTATTCCTCCAGTGTGAAAAATCTGGGCGCGACAATCCGAAGACTACACTTAGGGTTTTGGAAAACGATTTGAAAATATCTCCTCAGGAGAGGGTTTTTAAGGAAAACAGGTTGTTTGGCAGCCTTTGGAAAACATTTAGCCCTTTTTGAAAAATAACTCCGTTTTGGTCTTTGAAATCAGTGATCTAGGTTCGGAGGTTGGTTACGTGTAGGGAAGACGCACTAAGCTATCACCCTACCCCGCCTTTTCGATACCTACATGTCAATCTACCCTAGATTCACCTATGAGAGTCTTTAACTAACTATAGTTCAATCCTATCCATTTTAGAAAAACAATGTTTGAAAACTAACATGATGCATGATATGCAAGTGCAAAATAAGAGAGAATTGAAAAATAGATTTGGAAATGAACTTAAAACGAATTTGATTTGAAAATAGATTTGAAGAGATGAAATTGAAATTGGAAAGTTTAAAAATTGGAAATAGAAATTCGAAAATAGAAATTTTGAAATTGGAATTTTGAAAATTGATTGGAATTTGAGATTTGAAAAGATTTTGGAAACCGCACCCAGGAGGGTGGAATTGAAAGTTTGAAAAGTATTGTGACCGCACCTATGAAAGTTACCTACGTATCCCTTTGGGGGAATCAGGTCAGTCGTAGTTCGGACCGGAGTCTGATTGAAAATAGATTGATTTGAAGAAAGAGATGGGATTGGAGGTAAGAGATTGAATTGAAAATTGGATTTGATTTGAGATTAGAAGAGGAGATTGGAAATTGAAATTGAGAAGATTGGACTTGCTTTGGAAAGATTGATTTTGGAAAGACTTGGTTTTAGGAAACCTATGCTTAGGAAAGATTTGACTCAACTTGGAAGGTTTAGGAGATTAGGAAAGATTGGATTTAGGAAATATTTGAATTAGGAAAGGTTTGATTTAGGAAAGTTTCATTTTGGAAAGTTTCAAATTAAGAAAGTTTTGAATTAGGAAAGTTTTAGGTTTAGGAAAGTTTTGAAATTGGAAAGTTTCGAGTTTAGAAAGTTTTCGAAAAAGGAAACGTTTTCAGATTAGGAAAGTTCTCAAATTAGGAAAGTTTTGAAAATCGGAAAGTTTTGAATTTAGACATGTTTTGAATTAGGAAAAGTTTAGTTTAAGAAAGGCTTAGAATTTGGAAAGTTTCAAATTAAGAAAATTTTGAATTTTGTAATGTTTTGAAAAAGGGAAGTTTTGAATTTGGAAAGTTTTGAAAACAAGGAAGTTTTGAAAATAAGAAAGTTTCGTTTTGGGAAAGGTTTGAAAAAGGAAAGTTTTCAGTTTAGGAAATATTTGAATTAAGAAAGTTTTGAGTTTAGAAAAGCCTTAGATTTAGAAAGATTTTGAAGTTTTGGAAAGTTTAGAACTTTGGAGAGATTTAGGTTTAGAAAGATTTAACTTAAAAAAGTTTTGAATTTGGAAAGATTTGGAATTTAGAAAGATTTAGGATTTGGAAAGTTTCAAAGTTTTAAGAAATCTTGAGATTAGGAAAGGTTTAAGTTTAGGAAAGGTTTGAAAAAGTTAAGATTTGAAAAGAACGTAGAATTGGGAAAGAATTAAATTAGGAAAGATTTGAAAGTTGAATTTTAAAATTTAGGAAAGTGGAAGTTTAGGAAGGATTTGAATTAGGAAAGATTTGGATTTTGAAATCCAAGGAAAGATTTAAAGTTTAGGTTTAGGAAACTTATGGTTTAGGAAGGAATTGAATCAAGAAAGGTTTGGATTATGAAGGGATTGGATTTGGTTTCTAAAAGCAAAGGTTTGATTTGTTTCCAAAAACGGAGGATGGGATCTAGTTTCCTAAGCGGGGAGATTTGATTTGGTTTCTTAAAGGGAAGATTTGATTTGACACGGATTTGGAAAGAGAGATTCTAGAAACCCTAGATTTGAAAAATTCTAGTTTCGACGTAGAAAATAGGTTTTGAAAACATGTATAGCTTGGATGTGAAAACGAGAGGTTTTGGAAACCTAGGTTTGGGGCAAAGTTTGAAAACCATGTTTTTGGGAAAGAAAATTAGGGTTTCATAATTGTGGGTTCTAGAGCTTGACTTGGGCTCTAAGAAAAGAGTTTTTGGAAAGTGCGTTTTTGGAAACGAAGGTTTTCTAAAAGGGAAATCCTAGGGAGGATTTTTTGGAAAGTGAATTTGGAAAGAGAGTTTTTGGAAAGATTTTTGAAAAGAAGGAGTTTTTGGAAAGTGTGTTTTTGGAAAAATAGATTTTGGGAGGAAAAATCTTAGAGGGGTGCTTCTAGAAGGAAGATTTTTGAAAAGAGAGTTTTTTAGAAAGATTTTTGGAAGGAGATTGTTGGAGAGAGCTTTTTAGGAAAGTGAATTTAAGAAGTGTTTTTAGAAAGTGAATTTTGAGGAGAAAGAGTTTTTGGAAAGGAGTGGAAAAAGGAAGTTTTGAAAAATAGATTTTGGAAGGGAGTTTTTGAAAACAATTTTAAAGAGGAGAGTTTTAGGAAAGTATGTTGAAAAAGAAATTTTTAGGAAGAGATTTTTGAAGAGAGAGTTTTTTGGAAAGTATGAAAACGTCTCACTTTCCTAAAGCAATTCTAACCATAAGAGAGCTAGAACCACTTTAAGAAAGTGGTTTTGGAAAACAATAAGATTTGAAAATATAGACCAAAAATGTCACTTTTAATGTGACACTTTCCTAAAGCAACCCTAGCCATGGAAAGGCTAGAATTGCCCTAGGATTGTGGTTTTGAAAACAAGTTTTTGAAAAATAGATTTTAATGCAATTTTGAAAACAAGTTTGAAAACGATTTTGAAAACGAGTTCGAAAACGAATTTTGGAAGATGCAAGACTATGATATGTACAATGCAATTTGGGGTCATGAACATACAAGGTTAAGGCTTCACCACATAATCAAGGGGGCCGGACCCACGTGGTCTTTGGTTAGACTAGAAGAAAGCCCCCGACACGGTGACTCTCCAATAGCCCAATCCTACACATGGACCGGGAATCCCCTTGTTTCAAGCATGCAAAGAAAGGGGGGGAAAGAGATGGGGGATTAAAATAGAGAAAACCCAAGTGGGTTAGGAGAGAGAAGAGAGAGGGGGGAAGTGTGGAAATTTAAATAGAGAACCTACCTTGTATCTTGTTTATTTTGCGCGCCGTGCTTGTCTTCAATCTTCGGTCTTCGGTCTTTGTCTTGATCTTCACCTTCAGTCTTCAAGAGTTGTCTTCAAGCTTTAGATGGCAGCTCTTCAAGTCTTTGAAAGAGGGTTGAAGGCTAGTGTATGAGTGTATGGAGGTGTGTATGAGTGTATAAGAGGCTAGGGTTTGTGTATGGTGGCTAGGGTTTGGAAAACCTAAGGAGGCTAGGGCTTTGGAGGTGCTCGAGCTCTGTATATCGAATTATATGATTTTTAGGTTAAGTTTGCAGACCCCTTTCACGTTGAATGAGGCTCTGTATTTATAGAAGTTGGACAAACCTGGCGCCTATTGCAGTGGCGCTAAGGCAAAATTGCTCTTGGCGCCACTAGGAGTGGCGCCAGGCTAATTCTTGGCTTGGCGCCACTACTAGTGGTGCCAACCACTTAGTAAACTTTATAAGTCGGCAAGCAACGTATCTTTGACTAGATTTGGGCGCCTGTACTAGTCACTACCATGCAACTTTTAGCCTGGCTTCACTGGGAGTGACTCCGGAAAGTCCGGGAATGACCCGGAAGGCTAGAAAGGAGCAGGAACACTTAAAATAGTGTCCTGGAGGTATTTGACTTGAAAAGCGAGGACAAGATGTGTCAGAAAGGTTGACCGGACCCTTAAGGGCAAAACGGTCAATCGGACCGGGAAGCTGCCAGGGCGAACTCGGATTGTCCCGGAAGAAGACTTGGGATCTGGAAACATTATTCAGAATGTTCCCGGAGGTTGCCGGTTTGATTCCTAGAGCCGGCGTGGTCAGAAAAGGAGACCAGCCCACCATGGGCAAAACGGTCATTTTGCACCGGGTTTGCCGGAACTGACTCGGAATGGTCCGGAAAGGTAAAGGAAGGTTGAGAACACTATAAAAAGTATTCTCGGGACATTACCGGTTTGATACCCAGAGCCGGTGTGGTCGAAGAAGGAGACCGGCCCTCTAGGGGCAAAATGGTCATTTTGTACCGGGTTGGCCGGAACTGACTCGGAATGATCCGGAAAGGTAAAGGAAGGTTGAGAATACTATAAAAAGTATTCTCGGGACATTACTGGTTTGATACCCAGAGCCGGTGTGGTTCCCGAGGCATTCGAATGCCTAGGGGCAAAATGGTCATATTGACCGGAAAGTCTCAAAAAAGGTCCAAAGAACAGTTTGGTCATTTTTTACCAAAGTGGGTTAACAAACACTGGTGTTGACCTAGGTTTTGAGTGTTTCCGCCACTCTAACGGCGGTCGTCGTGACACAATGGTTTGTTGCCAATTCCCTATATCGACCTATTTGTGAGTATTTCCGCTACTCTAACAGCGGTCGTCGTGACACAGGGGTTTGTTGCCAATTCCCTATATCGACCTATTTGTGAGTATTTCCGCTACTCTAACGGTTTTGTGAGTAGTTTCACTACTTGAACCGTCTCGAGGAATAAACTGTCTCGAGAGAGGGATTGGAAAGGGGTCTTATCGTCTCCAAAGCGACGTGCCTGGATTGGAACCGTCTCAAGGAATAAACTGTCTCGAGAGAGGGATTGGAAAGGGGTCTTACAGTCTCCGAGAAGACGTGCCTGGATTGGAACCGTCTCGAGGAATAAACTGTCTCGAGAGTGGGATTGGAAAGGCAACTTATCGTCTCCGAGGAGACGTGCCTGGATTGGAATCATCTCGAGGAATAAACTGTCTCAAGAGAGAGATTGGAAAGGGAAAGGAAAGGACAATGCCCCTAAGGGCATTTTGGTCATTTTGCCTCTATTTGGGCCTGACAGGTCCGCGAAGCGATGGAAAGACGGAATTTGGACCTAGAGAATTGGTTTCGATTGGAATATGCCCACAATGACTTAAAAACAAGTCTGGACAGAGTGTAGACTGCCGAGTGGTCAAAAATGGGGTGCTTACAGTAGGATTGAACTATAGTTAGTCGAAAACTCTCATAGGTGAATCTAGGGTAGATTGACATGTAGGTACCGAAAGGGCGGGGTAGGGTGATAGCTTAGTGCATCTTCCCTAGATGTAACCAACCTCCGAACCTAGAATCATTGTTTTCAAAGACCAAACGGAGTTGTTTTTCAAAAAAAGGACTAAATGTTTTCCAAAGGTTGCCAAACAACCTGTTTTCCTAAAAAACCCTCTCTTGAGGAGATATTTTCAAAATCGTTTTTCAAAAACCCTAAATGTAGTTTTTGGATTATGCTTAGTTTTTAGGTGACCTAACTCACCTTAATCAAGTTAGGTGGCGACTTTGAATCTTTTTCAAAAGTCCTTTATTTAAATCCATTTTTCAATTCAAACCTAGTCGCACTCATTCTTCTAGGAGGGTGAGTTCTAACGAGAGAGTACAGCATTTTTCCCGCTTGTGTGAGTATTCCTCGGGCGCAAAAAATCTGGGCGCGACAATACCCAAAGCCAGTGTGGTTCTCGAGGCGCTCGGATGCCTAGGGGCAAAATGGACATCTTAACCGAAAGGTCTTGAAATTGGCCCGAAACCGACTGGAAGGCACTTAATCATGCCGTATTGTCTTTAGGACAATTTTGAAAAGGTGGACTTACCGTTCTGAGGACTTAGATACTTTCTTAGGAAACATGCCGAAAATGGCTCAAAGGGCAGTTTGGTCATTTTTCACCAGAGTGGGCTAGCATACACTAGTGTTCACCTGGGTTTTGAGTGTTTCCATCACCCTGACAATTATCCCATGATATAGGGGTTTGCTGACAATTCCCTATTGTCGACCTGTTAGGAGTGTTTTCACCACTCTAACGGTTGCGATATTTACAAATATTTTCGTTACTCTAACGGTTCACGATCATTCCAGAGACTGCCTAATCTCAGGAAGCTGCTAGGTGGACTTTGTCGCGCCCAGATTTTTCGCACTCGAGGAATACACACACAAGCAGGAAAAATACTGTACTCTCTTGTTAGAACTCACCCTCCTAGAAGAATGAGTGCGACTAAGTTTGAATTGAAAATTGAATTGAATAAAGGGCTTTTGGAAATGATTTGGAGTCGTCACCTAACTTAATTAAGGTGAGTTAGGTCACCTAAAAACTAAGAATAATTTGAGGATCACACTTAGGGTTTTTAGAAAACGATTTTGAAAAACATTCTCAAGAGAGGGTTTTTAAGAAAACAGGTTGTTTGGCAACCTTTGGAAAATATCAAGCCCTTTTTAGAAAAATAACTCCTTTTGGTCTTTCGAAAACAGCGATCTAGGTTCGGAGGTTGGTTACGTGTAGGGAAGACGCACTAAGCCATCACCTTATCCCGCCCTTACGGTACCTACATGTCTATTTACCCTAGATTCACCTATGAGAGTCTTTAACTAACTGATGTTCAATCCTATCCACTTTGAAAAAGAATGTTTAAAAAGAAATTTAACATGATGCATGATATACAAGTGCAAGAAAAGAGAATTGAAAATAGATTTGGAAAGAAATTGATTTGATTTGAAAAGAAAGAGATAGAAGTTTGAATTTGGAAAGAAGGTTTTGGAAATTGAAAATAGAGATTTGGAAATAGAAATTTGGGATTGGAAGTTTGAAAATAGATTGGAGATTTGGAAAGATTTTATGGAAATAGAAACTCGAAAAATGATGTGGAATTTGAGATTTGAAAAAGGTTGTGACCGCACCCATGAGGGTTGCCTACGTACCCTTTTGGAGGAATCAGGTCAGTCGTAGTTCAGACAAGAGTCTGATAGAAGATAGAAGGTTGGATTAGAAGAAAGAGATTTTTCTTGAAAAAAGAATTTGATTTGAATTTAGAATAGAAGATTGGAAACTGGAATTTGAAATTTTGGAAAAGGTTGGACTTTGACTTGGGAAGGTAGAACTTGGAAGAAAGATTTAGACTTGTTTTGGAAAGATTGAGGTTTAGGAAACCTAGACTTAGGAAAGATAGGATTTAGGAAAGACTTGAGGTTTAAGGAAGATTTGACTTAACTTGGAAGAGTTTTTAGAAAAGATTTGACTCGAATATTGGTCTTGGAAGATTTAGAAAAAGATTGGATTTAGGAAAGGTTCGAATTAAGAAAGTTTCAAAATAGGAAAGTGTCATTTTAGGAAAGTTCCATTTTAGAAAAGTTTTGAATTAGGAAAAGTTCGAATTAGGAAATTGTCATTTTAGGAAAGATTTCGAATTGGGAAAGTTTTCGAATTAGGAAAGTGTTGGATTAAGAAAGTTTTGAAATAGGAAAGTTTGAATTCAGAATGTTTTGAAATAGGGAAGTTTTGAAATTAAGAAAGTTTTGAGTTTAGAAAGCTTTAGATTTGAAAAGATTTGAAGTTTAGGAAAGTTTAGAATTTAGAAAGGTTAGAAGTTTAGAAAGATTTAACTTAAGAAAGTTTTGAATTTGGAAATATTCAAAATTTAGAAAGTTTAGGATTTAGAAAGTTTTAGAGTTTAAGTTTTAGAAAATCTTGAGATTAGGAAAGGTTTGAGTTTAGGAAAGATTTGAAAGTTTAGATTTGGAAAGTTAAGGTTTGGAAAGGGGTAGAATTAGGAAAGATTTGAAAATTGAATTTTAGAATTTAGGAAAGATTTTTATGTTCAAGTTTTGGAAACTTAAGATTTAGAAAAGTAGAAAATTAGGAAGGAGTTGAATTAGGAAAGATTTGGATTAGGAAGGGATTGGATTTTGTTTCTAAACGAGAAAATTTGATTTTGTTTCCAAAAATGGAAGATTGGATCTAGTTTCCTAAATAGGAGATTGGATTTGGTTTTCTAGAGGAAAGATTTGATTTGACAAGGATTTGGAAAAACGAAGTTTTAGAAACCCTAGATTTGGAAGTGTATAGTTTTGACGTAGAAAATAGGTTTTTTAAAAACTTATGATTTTGATGTAGAAGCGGAGATTTTGGAAACCTAGGTTTGGGGAAAGGTTGAAAATCACGTTTTTGGAAAGAAAATTAGGGTTTCCTAATTGTGGGTTCTAGGGTTTGACTTGGACTCTGAGGAAAGAGTTTTTGGAAAATGAGTTTTTGGGAAATGAAGACTTTTGGAAGGCAATCCTAGAGAGGAGTTTTTAGAAAGTGAATTTGGAGAAAGAGTTTTAGGAAGGAAATTTTTGGAAAGTAAAACTTTGAGAGAGTTTTGGAAACAAAATTTTGGAAGAAGATTGTTAGAAAGAGTTTTTAGGAAAGAGATTTAGGGAGTGTTTTCTAAGAAGGAAACCTAGGGAGTGTTTTTTAGAAAGGAATTTTGAGGAGAGTGTTTTGGAAAGGAGTTGAAAAGCGAGTTTTTGAAAAATAGATTTTTGGAGGAAGTTTTTGAAAACAACTTTGGAAAGAAGAGTTTTAGGAAAGCATGTTGAAAAGGAGGGTTTTTAGAAAGAGAGACTTTTGAAAAGAGAGTTTTTTGAAAAGTATAAAAACGTCTCACTTTCCTAAAGTAATTATGACCATAAGAAGGTTAGAACCACTTTAAGAAAGTGGTTTTGAAAACAACAAGGAGTTGAAAATATGGACCATGTTGGTCACCTTAAATATAGCACTTTCCTAAAGCAACCCTAGTCATGAAAAGGCTAGAATCACCCTAGGATTGTGATTTTGAAAACAAGTTTTGAAAAAGAAGATTTTGATGCAATTTTGAAAACAAGTTTAATGCAAGCTTTGAAAACAAGTTTGAAAATGATTTTTGGAAGATGCAAGATCATGATATGCACAATGCAAATTTGGGATCGTGAACATACAAGGTTAAGGCTTCACCACATAATCAAGGGGGCCGAACCCACATGGTCTCCGGTTAGACTAAAAGAAAGCCTCCGACACGGTGACCCTCCAATAGTCTAATCCTACACATGGACCGGGAGTCCCCTTGTTTCAAGCATGCAAAGAGGGCGGGGGGAAGAGATGGGGGATTAAAATAGAGAAAACCCAAGTGGGTTAGGAGAGAGAAGAGAGAGAAGAGAGAGGGGGAAGTGCGGAAATTTAAATAAGAAGCCTACCTTGTATCTTCTTTATTTGGCTTAGCTTTGCGCACTTTGCTTTGCTTGTCTTGCTTCAATCTTCACTTCAATCTTCAAGAATTCGTCTTCAATCTTTGAACCTTCAGACTGCAGCCCTTCAAGTCTTCAAAGGAGGGTTGGAGGTTAGTGTATAAGTGTATGAGAGTGTATAGGAGTGTATATGAGACTAGGATTTGGTGTATGGTGGCTAGGGTTTGGAAAATCTAGAGAAGCTAGGGTTTTTGGGAGTGTATGAGAATTAGGGTTTTTAGATTGAGTTTGCGGACCTCTTTTACGCTGGAGGAGGCTCTGTATTTATAGACATGAGATAGACCTAGCGCCAGTTGTAGTGGCGCCAAGGAAAAATTCCTCTTGGCGCCACTAGCCAGTTAGGAAAGTTTTAAGGTCGGCAGGCAACGTATCTTAGGAAGATTTGGGTGCCTGTACTAGTGACTACCATGCAATCTTTAGCCTGTCTTCACTAGGAGTGACTCTGGAAAGTCCAGGAAGGATTTAAGGGACCGGGATTGGCCTAGAAGGCTGGAAAAGGACAAGAACACTTAGAATAGTGTCCCAGAGGTATTTAACTTGAAAAATGAAGATAGGATGTGTTGGAAGGATTGACTGGGCCGTTAGGGGCAAAACGGTCAATCAAGCCGGAAAGCTGTTGGGATGGATCCAAAATGTCCTGGAAGAAGACTCGAGATTTGAAAACATTATTCAGAACGTTCCCCAAGGCTTGCCGGTTTGATACCCAAAGCCGGTGTGGTTGGAAAAGGCGACCGGCCCTCTAAGGGCAAAACGGTCATTTCGCACCGAGTTTGCTAGAACTAACTCAGAATGAGCTGGAAAGATAAAGAAAGGTTGAGAACACTATAAGAAGCATTCTCGGGAGGCTACCGGTTTGATACCCAAGGCCGGTGTGGTTCCCGAAGCATTTGAATGCCTAGGGGCAAAATAGTTATATTGACCGAACAGTCTCGGAATTGGCCCAAAACTAATTAGAAGACACCTAATCATGCCAGATTGCCCTTAAGACAATCTTGGAAGGTTGGACTTATTGTTATGAGGACTTAGGTGTGTTCTCGAGAAACGTGCCGGGAAATGGCCCTACGAACAGTTTGGTCATTTTTTACCAAAATGGGCTAGCAGGCACCGGTGTTGACCTGGGTTTTGAGTGTTTCTACCACTCTGACGGCGGTCGCGTGATACAGGGGTTTGTTGGCAATTCCCTGTATCGACCTGTGTGCGAGTATTTCCGCTACTCTGACGGTTCGCGATCATTCCCGAAACTGCCTGATCTCGAGAAGCTGCTAAAGGGACTTAGCTCTTGAGAATTAACTTTTTGTAAAGGCGTGCCTAAACGGACATTTCTATATTGGTAGGCTAGCAGGCGCCAAAGGTGGACCATTCTACTATCTAGGGGACTTGGGGTCTCGTCCCGATCGACAAGTTTAAAGGGACTTACCGTTTCGAAGAGATTTTCTTTGAAAAACGTGTCAAACCGTCTCAAGGAATCAACTGTCTTGAGAGAGGGATTGGAATTGGAATTGGAATTGGAAAGGGGACTTAATGTCTTCGGAAAGACGTGCCTAATTTGGAATTGGAAAGGGGACTTACCGTCTTCAGAAAGACGTGCCTGGTTTGGAATTGGAAAGGGGACTTACTTTCTTCGGAAAGACGTGCTTGGTTTGGAGTTAGAAAGGGGACTTACCGTCTTCGGAAAGACTTGCCTGATTTGGAATTAGAAAGGGTGATGCCCCCAGGGGCATTTTGGTCATTTTGCCTCCATTTGGGTCCAATGGGGCCCGCAAAGCGATGAATTGACGAGATTAGACTTAGAAAGTTAATTTGGATTGGAATATGCCCACAATGACTTGAACACAAGTCTAGACGGAGTGGAGACCACCGAGCGGCCAAAAATGGGGTGCTTACAGACTTATTGCCTGAGAAATCAACTTTCTCAAAAGGCACGCAACGGACATTTTTTCATTGGCGGGCTAGTAGGCGCCAAAGGTAGACCATTCTACCATCTCAGGACTTGGGGTCTCGTCCCGGTCGACAGGTTTGAAGGGACTTACCGTTCCGAAGAGTTCTCTTCAAAAATGTGCCGGACAGGATGGACTTACCACCTTAAGGAATCAATTTTCTCAAAAGGTATGCCAGATTTAATTGAAATTGGAATTGGACTTGAAATTGGATTTGAGATTGAAACGGGGACTTACTATCTTCGAAAAGGCAGGCCCACTGGAATTGGACCGAACAATGCCCCAAGGGCACTTTGGTTAATTTGCCTCTATTTGGGCCTAATGCGCCCGCGAAGCGATCAATTGACGGGATTACATTTAGAAAGTTGATTTGACTTAAAATATGTCCATGTTGACTTGAATACAAGTCTGAACGGACTAGAGACTGCCGAGCAGGCAAAAATGGGGTGCTTACAAAGAGGAGCTGGCCGACTACTGGAAGCACTGGCATCCTACAAAGAAGAAGAACTTGAATCAACAAAGCAGATGAATAACTAAACAACGCTAGAACAAAAAGAGAGAAAGGACAATATACCCCGTTACCTCCCATCTGAGCCAACCGTGCGATCAAAGCAACTATCTCAGCCTAGTACTAGTCCCTATGTATCTGGAACTAGTCCTTCTCAGTCTGGCACCAGTCTCTCTAATCCCTTATGGTAGCAAACTTGGCTTGAGGCACATATCCACCAGCCTAATGCTATAAGTTTACTACCTCCAGGCCAACAGTATAACCTCTGACTACCACCTCAAACTAGGTAAAGGCACCTATGGAGTGAGCCCCAAAATGTATGGTATAATCAGTCTTTGAAGGAAGCAAAAAATAAGCACTTGGCTAATGCTCCTGGTATAGAATGGGGACCCCCTCGACTAAAGCTCCAAACATATACTCAGGAGGATCTCCAGCTGATCGGAACTCCTCATGGAACTGGAGCCAATGCCGGTCTCCCAGGTAGGACTCCCAAGACTCATCACTTAGAAAGGAAATCCTCGATAAAGACATCGGGACTAGATACATGACTGCCTTATAATGAACTGATCCCACAAAGGGTCGCCAGGTCACATCTCTCGCCTCTATCAACTCTAGGTTCACTCATATCGTCACTATGTCAATGATCTCAAATCAGTGGGCCACCTAATCATGAGCCCATCTCAAGGCCCGAGGATAAAGGTTAACCTCTACTACCTCTAGATGGCAGACTAACAAGTACTCATAGCTCCACCAGACCAGAAAGGGCCAAAATTAGGTCACACTACCCCAACGGCAGGAAGTTCGGACCTGTATGGCTCTAAGGAAGCAAGCAAAAAAGAAAGACCCCCAGTCTAGCTCTAACAAGGCTCTCAAGTTAGCTACCACACTCACCAATCTAAAGAGGGATGACTGACTTATTATTGTAGAACTAGCTAAAAACAATACATATAACTAGTCGTTGCCTCATAATGTCTCGTCACTCTGGTGGTGACTCAACAAAAAAGGTACTCTCATCCCGACTAAGCCAGGACACAAGAAAGGCAGAACGGTCAGGAGGCAGCAAGTCCAATAAAGTACAAGCCTTGGTCCTAGAAATCCTTATTTGCATAGAAGCCCTACTCATACTAATCATGTGGTCCCTGTTATAGCCTCTATATATATGCATTCTAAAAGCAGCTAAGATTATACTTACTCATAATTGAGAGATACACATTTTTGTGAGAGAAAAAAACCATAGTAGTTGTGAACCCGCTCTCTCTTAAGTAAGGCATGTATGAGGGATACAACAGAAGTCCGAAAGGTTAAGTTCAAGTAATTGACTAGTGCTTGTTGTTGTTACTTACTATTCGAGATCAATGCAAAAGGCTTTTGAATGTCATACCTATTGATATTCGAGATCAAACTAGAGAGATCTCAAAGGTATGATTCTAAATTTTTGGTATTATGCATATGCATTATAGTTGGGTCATGAAAAATTCTAAAGTCCCCAACAATCATAACCCTAGGTTGACCTAACCTTAGTTAGTTAACCCTAGGTCATCATAGCCCTAGTTACCCTAAACAAGGTTAGTGAGTTTTAAGTCTCCAATTCCAATCCCCTTGCAAACCACCTTTTTCAAATTCCAAATGATCTTTTCAAAACATCTCCAAAAACATCAAACTCTCTTAAGTTTTCAAAAATCATGACGCTAAAAGTGTTTTCAAATGCTTCCACTCTTCTACCAAAAATATTTTCAAAAGCTCTCTTAAACTTGTCTAAACCAAAGGTGGCTAGACACTTAACATTTTCAAAAATCCACAACCCTAAGGTAATCGTAACCCTCTCATGGTTAGGGTTTCCAAGAAAAATTAATACATTGAATGAAACCTTCAAGGTTCATGTTAGGATTCCAAAAGCCTAAATATTTTCCAAAATCTCTTTCCAAAAATGATTTTAAAAATTCACAATCTTCAAGCAACCTTAGTCCTTCCATGGTTAGGGTTGTTCAAGTAAAAGTGAGAAATCTAACTAAGTTTAGTCTTCGAATTACACTTAGCTTTTAGGTGACTTAGCACATGTTTAACTATGTTAGGCGGCGACTCCAAATTTTTTCAAAAAACCCTTATTCAAATCAAATTTTCAAGTTCAAACCCCCATCACACTTGTCCTTCTAGGAGGGTAGGTTCTAACAGAGAGAATACCATGTTTTTTCCTAAGCCATGAGGACTCGTCAAAAACTCAGGGCACAATAAAGACGACTCCACTGGGAACTATTTAGAGGGTTGACTCATTATCATGTCTCTTCATCATTCACTCACCAAGAATCTTCAATTACTTTGTCCAGTTTTATCCACATTTCAAGTTTTCAAAAACTTAAGTGCACAAAAGTTTTCGAAATCATAAGTGTTTCAAATCAAACATTATTTTCTAAAACGTTTTCAACAGCTATCATCACTTGCATTCATTGCCTATTATTCTTGCTCTTACATTGATTTCTATGTTTGTGCTCTCACATTGACCTTTGCATTCATGCTTTTGCGTTGTTTTTCATATCCATGCTCTTGCATTGATCATCCATTTTATCTTGCATTGGGTTTATCAAAAAGTATTAATTCTCTGTTTTTTTTTTTTTTTTGTAGGTAAACCCTTATTCACATTTATTTTATGCTATGTGAATGCTTTAACTGCTATGAATACATGAATGCTATAAGATGGATGTGTTATAGGCCGCTTTCCTCTAATTGACACATGGCGTGAATCACAAAGCATTTGCTTACATCTTTACATTATTATTCGTTACTACCTTCTAGTTAGAAAGGGGAATAGTAGAGTGGCTGTCAATGGATACAGTGTCTATTTCTTACCTGGAAGCCTACCAATAGTTCCCCCGCTCAAATCACTAACCAAAAATGGGGTTCACCCTGTCAGGGGTGGACGGTGGACGTTTGAATATTTGGGAACCAAGCTTTTTAGGAAGTATTAGTTAACCCAAACCTTATGCTACATATAACACTCCTTGCATTACCGGACCTCTAATGAAATTAAGACACATGCGTTAATTTCAAAAACCAAGAAAGAAAGAGCGACTGTCTTACATTTCTTTACTCCTATCCATTCAACTGTTTAATTACTACTGTTATGCTGTCGATACACTTATTATGCTGCTCATGCATCAATACCCATTCCCAGACTAGAGCTCCAAGAACCTCAAGTCATTTGCAATTTCATATATATAATCAACCCAAAGAGAATGGTCCAAACTCAATATCACTTAATCAGAGCCTACCAAAAATCCTAAGGGTTTCTCACAACCATAAGGACTCATGGCATGCATCCAAATGACATCTTGTACAGAGGGGCCCTAATCCTTTTCTGTTCATATAGATAGTGCTGCCGAGAAGACAAGAGGCAACCAAGAAGCAAGGGCCGCTCATCAGTCCACGTCAGAAGCAAGAAGAAGGCGAATTCAAAGACTCAGAAGTAGTTTAGGACCTCAATGTATATTAAGATAGGCAAAAGATCCTATAAAAAATATTCCCCCCTCCCCTACAATGTTTTTTCAATTCCATGAACAAAAATAAGTCAATGCAATAAAGTTATTATTTTTATTTCCCTTGAATGAATGAATGTATGAATGAATGAATACCACAGGTCACAAGTATGGTACTGCATACAAGGGCAAAGACCCTATCCCCAAACAAATGAACAAATCATCATGCTTAGTCCCTTGGACAAGCAAGGGCACCCTTAGGGCATGCATTGCATAAAAACTTCCAATCTGAAGACTCTAACTTCTCCTCTTTTTTTTTTTTTTCTTGTTTTGTACTTTCTCTCTATCTTTTCCCTTGCTAGTAGCACCCCGCCACTCGGTGATCTCCGGCCTGACCGGAAGTACTTACAAACCAACACAAGCATACACAAGCCTAAACTAACTTTCCAATTCAATCTGTCAACCGCTTTGCAAAATGACCAGAATGTCCCTCGTGAATTAGTCAATCCAATCTAGCCTAGCACGTCTTCTATAAAACGACAAATCTATTCAAATTCAAAGTCAAATCCATTTGTCCCCTCATTCGAGAAAGTTGATCTCTCATTGATAGTAGGACCATTCAACCCAGTACAGCACGATCACTGAGAAAGTTTATTCCCCAAATCGGCAAAGCCCCTTTCATACTCATCTCCGAAAAGTACCTAAGTCTTTGAGATGAAAGAGCAGTTCACTTCTAGCCCCTGCTAGCCTGCCAATGTAGAATGTCTGCTAATCCAACACGTTCCTTGAGAAAACATAAACCCCTCAAAGAATGGAAGACCGTCCAAGTCTAGCACGACCTTCGTGAAAGTTTATTCCTCAAAATGGTAAGGCCCTTTCAAACCTGTCCACCAAGAAAGTACCAATTCCTCAGACATAAGTCCAAACCAAATCCAGACCGATCACCACTGACACCTACTAGCCTGTCCTGGTAAAAAATGACCATTTTGCCCTCAGCAAGCCCAACACATTCTTCGAGAAAGTACCAAGTCCTCAAAACGGTAAGACCACCTTCCAAAGTTGTCCCTAAATGGTTCGGCATGTCTAGTGCCATCCAATCAACCCTAGTTCTTTCCCGAAGGTTCCCCGATCAAAATGACCATTTTGCCAATAGGCATCAAATGCCCTGGGAGACCACACCAGCTCTGGGTATCAAACCGGCAACCCCCCAGTCAACTCTGGTCAACCCGAGTCAACCTTGGTTAACCCCAGTCAGCCCTGGTCAATCTCAGTCAACTTTGGTCAACCTAGTCAATCTTGGTCAACCTTGGAACTCCCGGTATAAGGTGACCATGATCTGGTTACTCTCTTTAACCATACCAACTTTAGAAATTAAATCGGAAACCTCTAGGACATTGTCCAGAGTATCCCCTTTCATTTTTGGCTGGGTCTCGCTGTCTGGTACTTTCCTTTTCAAACTAGAACCTCCCTACTCCACTCCGAGTGAAGCATGACCAATTTTTAGCCTTAAGCCACTTTTAGAGGCGCACACCAGCTCTCAAAAGTAGTTACAAATTAACTAGCCTTCTGATCAACCCCCATTAATGAACATACACCATTATTAGTGGCGCACGGTTTGGCTTTGGTCGTGTGCCACTGATAGTGGCGCATAACCACCCAGAATTGATTACAAATCGACCAGTCCTATATCTAGCCCTTTTTTAAGCCCTCACTAAGCCCCCCCTCCCCCCCCCCCCCCCCCCCCTGTGCCACTCTTAATGGCGCACGGCTAAGCTCAAGGCATGCACCACTAAAAGTGGCATACCAGTCTCCTCCTTTTGCACTATAAATACAGACCTCCTCCCGCACTATTTTGGGTCAAAAAAATTACTTAGAAATTCTCTTCCTCTCTTCCAAACAGCTCTCGAAGCCCTCTCTCTCTCTCTCTCTCTCTCTCTCTCTCTCTCTCTCTCTCTCTCTCTCTCAGTTTTTCCGGCTTAGCCCTAGCCCGAAGCTCTGAAGCCTTAGCCTCCAAGCTCCATGGAAGGTCTGCCCCACTACTCGGAAGCTCCTGAAGTCTTCCCAAGTCCAAGGCCCAAGCCTCTATCAAAGAAAGAAGAAACGAGACAAGTTAAATCCTTTGTTTACTTTCCGTACTCTCCCACTCTCTCTTCTCCCTCCGAACCCACTTGGGTTCTTCTCTTTTTGAGCCCCCTATATCTAAACCCCTTTTTCTTGCATGCTTGGAACAAGAGGACTCTAAGTCCATATAGAGAGTGGATGAGAGGGGACTACTGATCGGGACCCCCTTCTTGACTTTCATTCACCTCACGACATGGCTTTAGGGCCCTCTTGCAATGTGGTAATTCCTATCCTTGTATGATTCATGTCGTTACTATCGTTGTCTTACATTTGCATTTTTGTCGTCTCTTTATCCCTAAAAATAATTTCAAAGTTGTTTTCTAAAAACCACAACTCTAGGTTGATCCTAAACCTTTCATGGTCAAAGTTTTTGTAGAAAATTATGATATTTGAAATGGCTTCTAATAGCCTATATAGTTTTCTTTTCAAAAAAACACAATTTTAAAATTATCCTAGTTATTTCATGACTAAGAATGTCCCGGGGAACGTGTGACATTCAAAACGACCCGAAAAGGTCTACATTTTTGGCTGCATGCCTCTATTGGTTTTCAAAGTCATCAGCCTGAAGTGATTCTTGCCTTCTAATGGCTAGAATGGCTTTAGGCAAGGTACGATATTGATTTGGATGTCTAAAATCCAAGTTAGGGTTTCATGCCCTAAAGCACGTTTTTAAGACTTGATTTTCGAACCATTTACAAAACTCGCATTTGTTAAACCCGAGAACTTCAATCCTAGGAAAATCTTGTTTTTGTCAATTTAAAAACCTTCCATTTTTAAACCAAGATCATACTTTTTTCAAAACTCCCAAAATTCTCAATTTCCGAATCGATCAAACCATTCCTTCTCAAACTTTCCTTTTCACAATCAAATCAAAACCTTCCACTTCAAATCCCTCAAATTATTCCTATTTCAAACCTTCCAAATTTAAACCCTAAATCAACTCCTCCTATTTTGGAAACAATCCAAAATTACCTTTTTCAAGCAAATCAAATCTTTTTCAAAAGGAAACAAAACCATTTCAAACCCTTTCAAATCTTCCAAATCTTTTTCAAATCATTCCAAAAGGATACAAATCAAATCTTTTTCAAAAAAGGAAATGAATATTTTCCAAAAAGGAAATAAAATCTTCTCAAATCAAAGCTTTTCCAAATCAAATCCAATCTTCCTGAAAATGAAACATTTCCACTTCCTGAAAAAGAAACATTTCTAAATCTAATCTTCCTGAAAAAGAAATATTTTCCAAGCCCAATCTTTTCAAATCAAATCAAATCTTTTCAAATCAAGTCAATATCTTCAAATCAAATCCAATCTTCCTAAAAAGGAAACATTTTCAAAGTCCACCTTTCCTGAAAAGGAAACATTTTCAAACTGAAACTTTCCTAAAAAGGAAACTTTCTAAAATGAAAAGTTTCTAGAAGTAGAAACCCATTTCAAAATTTCAACTCTTTCGGACTCTTGTTTGAACTATAGTTGACATGATCCTCTTTAAGGAGGTATGTAGGCAACCCTTAATGGGGTGCGGTCACAACCCCTTTCAAATTTTCAATTCCACAACCCTTTCCAAATTTCCAATTCTATAACCATTTTTCAAACTCAATTCCTTTTTCAAACTCTTTTTCAAACCTTGTTTTCAAAACTTTTCTAAGTGGATAACATTAAATATAGGTAATCAGTGAGTCATAATTAGGTAAGTAAAAGGTGAATAGACATATAGGTACGGCAAAGACAGGGTAGGATGATAGTCTTAGGACATCTTTCCTACACGTAACCAACCTCCGGACTTAAGAATTTCTATTTCAAAGACTAAAACTGGAGTTGATTTTTAGAAGGGCTTTTCAACATTTTTAGGGTTGCCAAACAACCCTACCTTCTAAAACCCTTTCATGAGGACGTTTTTAAAAAATACTTTCCAAAACCTAAGTTTAACCCTCGGGTTTTACTTGGTGTAAATAACCTAGCACATCTTTAAATATGTTAGTTGGCGACTCCAAAGACCTTTTCAAAAAGCCCTAATTAATTCCATTTCAAAAATTCTAAACCTTGTTGCATTCGTCTTTCTAGGAGAATGAGTTCTAACGAGAGAGCAACCTGCTTGTTCCCGAGCGAAGAGGGCTTAGTGTCCAAAAACAGGGCACAATAGCTTAGCAACTACGCTGGGGATGATTAGAAGGTTAGGCCTATGTCATGTCTAATCACCTTTCACTCACCTTAAGCTCACTGGTTACCTTGTTTAATTATATCCACCTTCTAAGCTTTTCAAAATTTCTAATTTTCTCAAAATGATCTTTGTTTTGCCAAAAGTCAAACATTGCATTCATTACATACTCTTACATTGTTCATACATGATACTTTATTTTGCATTTGAGTTCATCGAAAAGTATTAACTTTGTGCATTTGTTTTAAAGGTGCATCCTTGTTCACATTTTAATTTATGTTCATAAACTGCCATGTATGTTATGTATGACAGGATGTATGGGAGTTGTTGGGCTCTTTCCTTCATTTGCCAAAATCACACACACACACACCCATGCATGTGCATCTTCATGGAATATTGACCCTGGTTATTACCTTCTAGTTAGAAGGGGGAACAATACATTGACTCTTGGTGCTAGGCAGATGTGTCACCTAACCAACGGTCTTTAAATAGTTCCCTCGCTCAGATCACCAACCTATAATGGCACCACCCTTGGGAGTGGGCCCAGGTTTGAAGATTTGGGAGCCGAGCTTTTTAGAAAGCGTTAGTAGCCCTCAACCTCATGTGCATATAGCACTCATGCATAGCCAAACCTCTGCCCAATTTAAGGCATGTATCTTTTTCAAAACCAAGAAGGAAAGAGTGACCGCCTTTCAATTTTCTTACTCCTGTTGTTATACATGAATGCTTTGCTATCGATATCTTGTCACTCATGCTATTAAACTGCTCATGCATATGTAATCATCCCAAGGCAAGAGTTTCAAAGTAACTCAAGCCACTTGCACTCCATGCATATGATCAACCCCCAAGAGAATGGCCCACGAGCCAATCTCAAATCATAAGCCTACCCAATTCTTAAGGGTTTCAAACCCCAAGGATCATGGCATGCATCCAAGAATCATTTCATAAGAGGGGCCCCAATCCCTCTCGCTCAGGGAGATAAGGTAGCCACAAGATAAGGGGCAATCCTGAGACAAAGTCCTTCAAGGATCTCCTGATATCAATAAGGCAAAACCAAAGACTCAAAAAGAAGTTTAGGTAGATAGGTGAAAAGTCCCATGAAAAATGTTCCCTTCCCCCAATCTATGTAATTCTAAATTTTTATACCAAGCAAAATAAAATTGCTCTTTCTATCTCCTTTGAATGAATGGTTATATAAGATGTTTGGAACATGCACAGGTATGGTATCTGCATGTAGAGGCAATCCCCTATCTTCAAAATGAGCCTTAGTATTATACCTAAATCCCAACAAACATGGACACCTCTAGGACATGCATCGCCTAAATGATTTTCAAGGATAAGTACTAATTTTTCCCTTGTTCTCTGCCTTTTTTGTTTTCCTCTCTCTTTCCCTCATCCCACATGAATTAAAAACACATGCAACTCACCATTGCTCTGAAAGGAAGGAAAGGAAAAGACCTAGCACCATCCACTACTTGAGAACAGATCATCACAAGGCTTCGAGCATTGCTCATGGCCAACGAATTAGACACCCCCGCTAATAACCTTATGACTCGAGAGGAGGTCAACGAGATAAGATCAAAGATCGACGAGATGTTCAAACTCGTACAAGCCATGGCAGCAAGGGATTCAACCATGACCCCCTCCTCATCTATCCTAAGAGAGGCAGATGTTGTCCCACCTAGAGTTATGCTCCGGTTAGATATTATTGGGAAAAATAGAGAAAACCCCAGGATAGTTGAAGTTGAAGACAAAGAAGGCAATCCGAAGACTATTTTACTCACTCCTTCAGCTGCAAATGGTATCCCTGACCATCTCAGTCTAAAGATCCAAGGGCTAGAGGAATCCCTGCAAAACACAAGGGTACAATGACCTCGGTTTCGAATTCCTTTGACGAACTCTGCTTCTTCCCAAATCACCCACGCCCGTTGTCACACCCCGATTTTTAACCAAGTCCTTTCGGCCTAGGAAAAAGCACGGAACTCTGTTATTAGAACTTATCCTCTTAGAAGGACGAGTGCAACTAGGTTTGGACTTGGAATTGATTTGATTAAGGGCTCTTTTAGAAAAATAGGAGTCACCACATAACTTAATTAAGATGAGTTAGGTCACCTAAAACTAGGTATAATCCGGAGATTACACTTAGGGTTTTGGAAAAAAGGTTTTGGAAAGCTCACTTAAGAGAGAATTTTTAAAAAAATAGGTTGTTTGGCAACCTTTGAAAAGTTTTAAGCCTTTTTTAGAAAATAACTCCATTTTGATCTTTCAAAAACAAAAATCTATGGTCCGGGGTTGGTTACGTGTAGGGAAGATATCCTAAGATCATCACCCTACCTGCCTTTTCGATACCTACATGTCTAATCACCCTTTGTTCATTCACTAGAATAACCGGTTACCATTATCTACTTAATATCCACTTTAGAGTTTTGAAAATAGGGTTTCGTCATCACTTTTTTAGATGAATGATGTATGATGTAAGTCTTAAGAAAAATGTTTGAAAAACATGGAAGTTTAATGGAATTTGAAATAGAAATCTTGAATGGATAGAAAGTTTTGGAAAGGGAACTTGGGTAGAAATAAGAGTTATGACTGCACCATTTTAGGTTGGTACGTATCTCATTTGGCGAGAATCAGGTCATTCGTAGTTCGGGCAAGGGCCCGATGGAAAAGAGGCTCATTGAGGCCGTTGGAAAGTTTGGAAGACACTTTCAAGTCTTTGGAAATGTTTGGGGACACTTTGTGCTATTTGGAAAAGAGAACTTGAGAGTTTAGAAAACGCCTTTGAAATAGGACTTGGGATATTTGAAATGTTTTTGAAGTTGGATTTAAAGACGGTTTTGAACGTTTTTTAAAATTTACTCAAGGGAGTTTTGGATGAGCTTTATAATAACTCAAGAGAATTTTAAAAAATGTTTCAAAGTCTTTGGAAATAGAGTTTAGAATGGAAATGCTCTTATGAACTTGTCTTCGAAAAGCTATCGAAAGTAATTTTTTGAATACCTTATAAAAGGTATATTTAGTGTTTCATCACCCTTTTGGAGGTTAGTCATTGGAGAACTAAACTTCTTTAGGACAATGATTTTTGGAAACATGTTTGGAAAAGGGGCTAGATACTTCCTTTTGATTTTTAAAACTTTAGGGTTATGGAACCCTTCTTGAATATCTCACTTACTTGACTAATCCTACCCATGGAAGGATTAGGATTGCTTTAAGAATGTGTTGTTTGAAAATTCTTTTTAAAAAGAGCTTTTGAAAACATTTAGGGTTTTGAAACCCTAACATAGACAACCCTGAAGGTTGTATTTAATGTATCACCTTCCCTTGGTATCCCTAACCATAAAAGGTTAGGGACACCTTAGAGTTGTGAGTCCTTGAAAGAATTTGAAAAATAGTTTTTGAAAAATGTTAAGTGTCTAGCCACCTTAAGTTTAAGAGAATTTTTTGGAGAAATTTTTGAAGATAGAGTGTGGGGATATTTGAAAACATCTTGGAGTGGATTCATGGAATCTTAAGAGGGTAGGATGGTTTTTGAGTTGAAGGGTTATTTGAAAATGGGTCTTTGATTTGGCACCTTGAAGCTTACTAGCCTAAGTTGGGTTGACCTATGGTTAACTAACTCGGGTTAGGTTAGCTTAGGGTTAAGGTAACCTAGGGTTAACCAATTAAGGTTAGGTTAACCTAGGGTTAAGGTAGCCTAGGGTTAACTAACTAAGGTTAGGTTAACCTAAGGTTAAAGTGACCTAGGGTTAACTAAGGTTAGGTTAACCTAGGGTTAAAGTGACCTAAGGTTAACTAATTAAGGTTAGGCTAGCCTAGGGTTAATGTGACCTAAGGTTAGCTAATTTGGGTTAGGTTAACCTGGGGTCAAGTTAACTTAGGGTTGAAGGGTGGTTTTGAAAGGTGGTTTTGGACTACAGTTTTAGAAAGGTGGTTTTATGCATAAAACTTGAAAGTATGCTTTTGGACACCATTTTATCAAAACCACTCAATTGAGTGTTAGGGTCCTATGATTGATATTTGGAAATCACTCAAGAGAGAGTTGCCTTGGAACCATTTCACCCACTAATTCAAGAGAGTAAAACTTATAAAAATTAACATTGAATAAATAGTTTTGAAAACTAAAAAATTAAAGAAACTGACCCTTTGAAAATTGGTTTTGGAAAGGAGGTTTTGGAAAACCACTTTTAATCAAGTAACAGACCACTCTAAAGAATAAGTGTTCATATGGTTTATTGGAAGGAAATCACTCCAAAGAGGACTCCATGGGACCATTCCAACCACAATATTCAAGAGAGCAAAACTTCTAAAAATCAAGGTGAAAATGGTCATTTAGGGAAACCATTTTATGCAAGTTAAAGAGAGTGCAATTCTGAGAATCCTTTTTGAAACGGATTGTTTCAAAAACCATTTTGAAGTGAATAGAACCAACTCTAATGAACTAAGGTTCATATGGTCAAGATAATGGGGAGACCACTCAAGAGAGGGTTCCAAGAGACCATTTCAACCACAAAGTTCAAGAGAGTAAAATCCATGAAAATCAATATAGAAGAAGAGGGTTGAAAAGCCATTTTAGTACAACTTTGAAAAACAATAAAATGTGAGGTTGCAAAGTGAAGTCAAGGGATTTAAAGAGAGTTTTCTAAGGTGTAGAAATTGAGGGTTTGACATAGGCTTCAAGGAACCAACTCTAGGACTATTTTTATGAAAACATTTGAATATGGAGCTTGGGAATGCCATAGAAATAAAGATAGTGAAAGTTCTGAGAAAATGGTTATAAACATGAAAATAAAGCCAAGCATGCCAAACATGAACTAGATAACTATATCCAAAGGGGTCATGAAATCATACAAGGCTAGAGGCTTCACCAGATAGTAAGGTGCTCTAAGGCTATAAAATCTTAAAATAGGTTTGTGAGAAGTTCCCTACACGGTGCCTCTCACAAACTTACCTCTAGGCATGAACTAAGAGCTTCCTTGTTTCAAGCATGCAAGAAAGGGGGGTAGAATATGGGGATTAAAATAGAGAATAGCCTAAGTAGACTATGAGGGAGAAGAGAGGAGTGGGGATTGCAGAAATACAAAGGGAGTACCACCTTTTGCCTTCAAACACTTTCAAACCTCCATTGATGCCTTGACTTAAGCTTGAATAGCCTTGAAGAGGCTTGAAGGGGCTGGAACGAGGTATTCTATGGCGTTGAAGACTATATAGGTGTAGTATATGGGTTAAGAGGAGATGGAATCTAGCCTAAGTGTTTGAAGTATGGGATGTATATAGAAATTTGAGATTTTGGAGCTGTTTTAGCAAAGCTTTGAAATGATCTAGTTGGGCTCGAAACACTCTATTCATCATATCCATAAAGGTCACAGGGGCATTATGTCGCGCCTAGATTTTTCGCACTCAAGGAATACTCACATAAGCAGAAAAAATACTGTACTCTCTCGTTAGAACTCACCCTCCTAGAAGAATGAGTGCGACTAGGTTTGAATTAAAAATAGATTTGAATAAAGGGCTTTTGGAAAAGATTTGGAGTCGCCACCTAACTTGAATAAGGTGAGTTAGGCCACCTAAAAAACTAAGAATAATCCGAAGACTATACTTAGGGTTTTTGGAAAACGATTTTGAAAATATCTCCTCAAGAGAGGGTTTTTAAGAAAAACAGGTTGTTTGGCAACCTTTGGAAAAACATTTAGCCCTTTTTTGAAAATAACTCCATTTTGGTCTTTGAAATCAGTAATCTAGGTTCGGAGGTTGATTACATGTAGGAAAGACGCACTAAGCCATCACCCTACCCCACCCTTTCGGTACCTACATGTCAATCTACCCTAGATTCACCTATGAGAGTCTTTAACTAACTAATGTTCAATCCTATCCACTTTGAAAAATAATGTTTGAAAAGAAACTAACATGATGCATGATATGCAAATGCAAGAAAAAAGATTTGGAAATAGATTTGAAAAGAAGAATTTGATTTGATTTGAAAAGAAAGAGATTTGAAAAGATAGACTTGAAATTGAAATTAAAAAAGAGATTTGAGAAAAGGGATTTGAAAACAGCAATTTGGAATTGGAAGTTGGAAATAAAGCATAGAATTGGAAACTTGAAGAAGATTATAGAATTGGAGATTTGAAAGAGGTTGTAGAATTAGAATTTGAAAAATGTTGTAGAATTTGAGATTTGAAAAATGTGGAGGAATTTCAAATTTGAAAGAAGTTGTGACCGCACCCATGAGGGTTGCCTACGTATCCTTTTGGAGGAATCAAGTCAGTCGTAGTTCGGACAAGGGTCCGATTGAAAATAAAAGAGTTGATTTGGAAGAAAGAGATTGAATTGGAATTTAGATTTGATTTGAACTTAGAATAGAATAGTGAAGATTGGAATTTAGAATTTTGAAATTGAGAAGGTTGGATTTTGATTTGGAAAGATAAAACTTAGAAGATATATTTAGACTTGTTTTGGAAAGACGAAAGTTTAGGAAACCTAGACTGAGGAAAGATAGGATTTAGGAAAGACTTGAGGTTTAAGGAAGGTTGGACTTGAATGTTGAATTTGGAAAGATCTTGGAAGATTTGGAAACTTGAAATTTAGGAAAGATTCGGATTAGGAAAGTTTCGAATTAGGAAAGTTTTGAAATAAGGAAAGTTTTGAATTTGGAATGTTTTGAAATAGGGAAGTTTTGAAAATTGAAAAGTTTCATTTTAAGAAAGGTTTTGAAATAGGAAAGTGTTGAATTTAGAAATGTTTTGAATTAGGAAAGTTTTAAGAAAGGTTTAGAATTTGGAAGGTTTCAAATTAAGAAAGTTTTGAATTTGGAAAGCTTAGAATTTTAGAAAGATTTTAAATTAGGAAAGATTTGAATTTAGAAAGCTTCTAGAATTTTTGGAAGATTCAAAATTTGAGTTTTAGAAAGATTTGAAAATCTAGATTTGGGAGTTAAAGTTTGGAAAGGATGTGAAATTAAGAAAGGTTGGAATGAGGAAAGGTTTAGACTTTGAAAGATTTGAAGTTTAGGAAAGTTTAGAACTTAAAAAAATTTAGAGTTTGAAAGTTTCGAATTTAGAAAGTTTAGGATTTAGAAAGTTTTAGAGTTTTAATTTTAGAAAATCTTGAGATTAGAAAATGTTGAGTTTAGGAAATGTTTGAAAAATTGGATTTTGAAAGTTAAAATTTGGAAGGGTAGAATTAGGAAATGGTTGAATTAGGAAAGATATGGAAGTTGAGTTTTAAAATTTAGGAAAGATTTTTATGTTCAAGTTTTAGAAACTTAAGGTTTAGGAAATGAGAGATTTAGGAAGGAGTTGAATTAAGAAAGATTTGGATTAGGAAGGGATTAGATTTTGTTTCTAAAAGGGAAGGTTTGATTTCGTTTTCAAAAACGGAGGATAGGATCTAGTTTTCCTAAACGGGAGATTGGACTTGGTTTCCTAAAGGGAAGGTAGGATTTGACAAAGATTTGGAAAAGGAATTTTTAGAAACCCTTGATTTGGAAGTGTATAGTTTTGACGTAAAAAAGAGGAGGTTTTGGAAACCTAGGTTTTAAGACAAGTTTGAAAACCATGTTTTTGGAAAGAAAATTAGGGTTTCCTAATTGTTAGCTCTAAGGCTTGACTTGGGCATCAAGAAAAGTGTTTTTGGAAAGTGCATTTTTTGGAAACAAGTTATTAGAAGGAAATCCTAGAGAGGAGTTTCTAGAGGGAAGATTTTGGAAAGAGAGTTTTTTAGAAAGATTTTTAGAAAGAGATTGTTGGAGAGAGTTTTTAGGAAAGTGAATTTAGGGAGTGTTTTTAGAAAGTGAATTCTGAGGAGAAAGAGTTTTTGGAAAGAGATCCTAGTGAGGAGTTTTTTAGAAAGATATTTTTAAGAAAGAGATTTAAGGAGAGGTTTTTCTAAAAAGGAAACCTAGGAAACATTTTTGAAAAGTGGACCTTGAAGAGAGCGTATTGGAAAGGAATTTAAAAAGAGAAGTTTTGGAAAATAGATTTTGGGAGGGAGTTTTTGAAAACAACTTTGGAAAGGAGAGTTTTTAATAAACATGTTGAAAAAGAAGGTTTTAGAAAGAGAGACTTTTGAAAATAAAGTTTTTAGAAGGTGTAAAAACATCTCACTTTCCTAAAGCAATTCTAACCATAAGAGAGCTAGAACCACTTTAGAAAAGCGGTTTTGAAAATAACAAGATTTGAAAATATGGATCCTATTAGTCACTTTGAATGTAACACTTTTCTAAAGCAACCCTAGCCATGGAAAAGCTAGAATCACCCTAGGATTGTAATTTTGAAAACAAGTTTTTGAAAAGGGAATTTTGATGCAATTTTGGAAACAAGTTTGAAAACGAGTTTGAAAACAATTTTTGGAAGATGCATGATCATGATATGCACAATATAATTTTGGGGTCGTGAACATACAAGGTTAAGGTTTCACCACATAATCAAGGGAGCCGAACCCACGTGGTCTCCGGTTAGCCTAAAGGAAAGCCCCCGATACGGTGACCCTCCAATAGTCTAATCCTACACATGGACTGAGAGTCCCCTTGTTTCAAGCATGCAAAGAAAGGGGGGGGGGGGAAGAGATGGGGGATTAAAATAGAGAAAACCCAAGTGGGTTACGAGAGAGAAGAGAGAGGGGGAAGTACAGAAACGTAAAACGAAAACCTACCTTGTGTCTTGTTTATTTTGCGCGCCTTGCTTGTCTTCGGTCTTCGTCTTGATCTTCGTCTTCAATCCTCAAGAGTTGTCTTCAAACTTCAAAATTTAGATTGTAGCTCTTCAAGTCTTCAAAGGAGGGTTGGAGGCCAGTGTATAAGTGTATGGGGGTGTTTATGAGTGTATAGAAGGCTAGGGTTTAGTATATGGTGGCTAGGGTTTGGAAAACCTAGAGAAGCTAGGGTTTTTGAAGTGTTCGAGCTCTGTATTTCAAATTTTAGGGTTTTTAGACTGAGTTTGTGGACCCCTTTCACGTTAGAAGAGACTCTGTATTTATAGAGGGAGGAATGCACTGGCGCCTGTTGCAATGGCGCCAAGCCAAATATTACACTGGCACCACTAGGAGTGGCGCTAGGCCATTTTTTGACTTGGCACCACTACTAGTGGCACCAGCCATTTAGGAAATGTATAAGGTCGGCAAGCAACGTATCTTTGACTAGATTTGGGCGCATGTACTGGTGACTACCATGTAATTTTCAGCCTAGCTTCACTAGAAGTGACTCCAGAAAGTTCGGAAATGATTTTGGGAGACCGGGAATGACCCGGAAGGCTGAAAAAGAGCAGGAACTCTTAGAATAGTGTCCCGGAGGTATTTGACTTGAAAAATGAGGATAGGATGTGTCAAAAGGGTTAACCGGGCCTTTAGGGGCAAAATAGTCAATTGGATCTGGAAGCTGCCAGGACGAACTCAAACTGTCCCGGAAGAAGACTCGAGATTTGAAAACATTATTTAGAATGTTTCCAAAGGTTACCGATTTGATACCCAAAGCTGGTGTGATCGAGAAAGGTGACCGGCCCACTAGTGGCAAAACGGTCATTTTGCACTGGGTTTGCCGGAGCTGACTCAGAATGATCCGAAAAGATAGAGGAAGGTCAGGAATACTATAAAAAGCATTCTCGGGAGGTTACCGGTTTGATACCCAGAGCCAGTGTGGTCGGAAAAGGTGATCGGCCCACTAGAGACAAAACGGTCATCTCGCACTGGGTTTGCCGGAGCTGACTCGGAATGATCGGAAAAGATAGGGGAAGGTCAAGAATGCTATAAGAAGTATTCTCAGGAGGTTACCAGTTTGATACCCAGAGCTGGCGTGGTTCCCGGGGCGTTCGAATGCCTAGGGGCAAAATGGTCATCTTGACCAGAAAGTCTCAGAAAAGGCCCAAGGGGCAATTTGGTCATTTTTCACTGAAGTGAGCTAGCAGGCACTGGTGTTGACCTGGGTTTTGAGTATTTTCGCCACTCTGACGGTAGTCTTCGTGACACAGGGGTTTGTTGGCAATTCCCTATATCGACCTATTTACGAGTATTTTCGCTACTCGGACGGTTGTGATGTTTGCGAGTATTTTCACTACTCGGACCATCTCGAGGAATAAACTATCTCGAGAGAGGGATTGGAAAGGGGTCTTATCGTCTTCGAAAAGACGTGCCTGATTTGGAACCATCTCGAGGAATAAACTGTCTCGAGAGAGGGATTGGAAAGGGGACTTACCGTCTTCAAAAAGACGTGCCTGATTTAGAACCATCTCGAGGAATAAGCTGTCTCAAGAGAGCAATTGGAAAGGGGACTTACCATCTTCAGAAAGACGTTCCTGATTTGGAACCGTCTCGAGAAATAAACTGTCTCGAGAGAGGGATTGGAAAGGGGACTTACCGTCTTCGAAAAGACGTGTCTGATTTGGGACCGTCTTGAGGAATAAACTGTCTTGAAAGAGGGATTGGAAAGGGGCCTTATCGTCTTTGGAAAGACGTGCCTGATTTGGAACTGTCTCGAGGAATAAACTGTATCGAGAGAGGGATTGGAAAGGGGACTTACCGTCTTCGAAAAGACGTGCCTAATTTGGAACCGTCGTGAGGAATAAACTGTCTCGAGAGAGGGATTGGAAAGGGGACTTACCATCTTCGGAAAGACGTGTCTGATTTGGAACCGTCTCGAGGAATAAACTGTCTCGAGAGAGGGGTTGGAGTTGGAATTGGAAAGAACAATGCCCCCTAAGGGCATTTTGGTCATTTTTCCTCTATTTGGGCCTGGTGGGCCCGCGAGGCAATGGACAAACGGGATTTGGACTTAGAAAGTTGGTTTTGATTGGAACATGCCCACAATGACTTGAACACAAGTCTGGACGGAGTGTAGACTGCCGAGTGGTCAAAAATGGGGTGCTTACACATTAGTCAATCCAAAGGGCATCACCACAAATTCAAAATGACCATAGCATGTTCTAAAGGTGATTTTAGGTATGTTGGACTCCCTCACTTTCAGCTGATGGTATCCTGATCTCAGGTCTATCTTAGAAAAATATGTCGCCCCTTTGAGCTGATCAAATAAGTCGTCGATTTTCAGGAGTGGATATTTATTCTTAATGGTAACCTTGTTCAACTGCCGATAGTCTATACATAACCTAAAAGTTCTATACTTCTTTTTTATGAATAACATTGGTGCTCCTCAAGGTGACGTGCTAAGGCAAATATACCCTTTCTCCAATAACTCATCCAACTGTGTCTTTAGTTCTTTAAGTTTTGTCGGGGCCATCCTATAGGGTGCAGTAGATATAGGAGCTATTCCTGGAAACAACTCAATTATGAATTCTATTTCCTAATCTGGGGGTATTCTAGGTAGATCCTCAGGAAATACATCAAGGAACTCATCTACCACTGGTAATTACTTGGTCTCAATCAGGCTCTCACTCTCTTCTAACAAAGTGTTAAGGAAACAAAAACACCTTTTTGCTATCTTCTGTCATTCCCGAAGAGTCACAAGAGGTCGTACTAAGTTCGTGCCATTTTCATCTGGAAAACGTACCATACATCCACTAGGATGCCATAAGGTCAATGTCTTCTGACTGTAATCCATGACTAGCTTATTCTTTGCTAACCAATCCATTCCTAAGATTATATCAAATCTGTCCATGTCTATTTGGACCAAATCGACTGTAAATTCAAAGGTACCTATTCGCATAATAGTGGATGGACATCCTACCTGTACCACAACTGTGCCACTAGTGGGTGTCTGAATGCTAAGTGGTGTAGATAGTAATTTAGTGGCTAATTCTAGATTATCTACACACTTCTTAGAGATGAATGAGTGTGTAGCTCCTGAATCAAACAACACTGTGACCCATGAGTTGTAAAGTAAGATCATACCTTCGATCACGGTATTGGAGTTCTCACAGTTTCCTCTAGTATAAGAAGTAGCAAACATCTGGGGTGTACTGGTATGACTAACTTGTTTCCCTTTTTCTGTTCCTCCTAGGTTCACTCGGTTGAAATCAAATGAGGTAGTTGCAGGTCTTCCCGCCATAGTTTGTCGTGACATCGATGTGGAGGCAGCTAGGAAACTTCAAGTTGGCGGTATTCATGGAGGTATCCGGTTGCCATTACCATTCCCATTTCTTATGATCTTAGGGAAGTCCCATTTTAAATGCCCTTTCTGGTTATAATTAAAGCAAATAGGTTCGTTCTCTGATGTTCCCCTAGAATTTGGAAAATAGGGTTGGTATCTCGAGTTTGGGCTTTTATTGTTGTTAAAGCTGGAGGAATTCCTTATATTTCTACCAGATTCTCTCTGATTTGTTGCTTATTATTGTCCTTCTAATTCTTATTCTATCAACATGGCTCGGTCAATTATTTCGGAAATTGTTGACCTATGAAAGCGACTACTCGTGATCAAATTGTAGGTCTCAATCCTTTAGGAAACCTTCAAGTTTTTCTTTCCTCTGTGGACATGAAATCTAGGGCAAATCTTGATAACTTCAAGAATGTGGCCACATATTGACTCACTGTCTTGCTATTTTGTTAAAGTTGTACAAATTCCTCCATCTTTGCATCCTTTACCATCTCTCGAAAATAATGATTATGGAAAAGAACCACAAATTCCTCCTAGGTCAAATTTCTCACATCCCTTATATGTTTCATAGAATCCCACCAATAATCTGCTTCTCCCTTGAGATGATAAGTTGCGAACTCTACTTGATATTCTATGGGTGTCCTTACAATATCTTACACCTTACCGGTCTATTTGAGCCATCGTTCTGCAATTAAAGGATCAGGTTCTCCTAAGAATTTTGGAGGATTTTGTTTCTGAAATTCTCGAAGTAGCTTTGTCTTTCTTTCCTCAGGGTTTAGATTGGGTACTAGGATTGGTGCTGCTTGTTGAGGTTCAGGGGCTGGTGGTGGCTCCTGAGGGCAGGTGGTGCCTGGTGATTTTGCTGCTGTTGTTGTAACAAATTGGTCACAGCTTGCAAACTTTGCAAAATCTGACTCAATTGAGTATTGGATGAGGTTTCGTTGCCTCCACTAGTTCCCACTTCAGTTCTTGTCCTTGCCATCTAAAATTGTTATTAATTTAAGTCAAATTCCTATCTTGCTAAATCATAAATCGCAACGCCATTATATGATTCACTAAGATGATAGTAGTTATATTGAAAAGATAAGTACATAAGGTGCTAAGTAAGTACAACAAAATAACTTAACACTCTCTGATTCGTTCCTCCTATCTATGACTATCCAAAACACGGAGGATCACAAACACTACCATAGTCACTAGTAGAAACAGATACATATATTTTTAACCATAGTCACACTACCATACTCCTTCCCTCTCACCTAGATCACATACTCATCTCTTCCTCTGATTCTTCCTCACTGTCAGATACATCTATCACTGGGGTGCTGGAAACCACAGGTATAACAGGGCTAACTATTGGTGTAGGGTCATCCACAGAAATCTCAAGAGTCAGTGCGTGATACTCGGGGGATGGTGGTTGGTAAGCAGGAAATGGTGCCATAGGCAGGGCAGACTGTTTTCCCTGTATAGCTGGGTGTGGTGGCTATGGCTCAGGTTGCCCTTGAACTCCCAAAAGTGGTAATTCTTCGGATAACTACATACTCAGTATCAGTTGTTGATAGTCAGTGGGACTCCTCTTAATCTCCGCAACCTCCTGAACTATCCCTTTCAGAGAAGTCACCTGGAGTCAAATAACAGAGTCCTGAACACTCCTAGGAAGATCTCCCCATCGCTGACTAACTCTCGCAATCTCAGCTTTAAGAAAATCCTTGGCCTGGTTACAAGTTACTGTTCTACGGTTAACTTTTATGCTACCCTCAACCTCTAGCTGATGCATAAGCAAGTCATCCCATACGAATAGATTTATCTACACACGAGAGTTAGAATTAGCACTCAATCGATACTTAAAAGGTAACGTAAATGACGCATTCTACAAGTAAGGGGTTTAACTTACCAAATGACCTAAAACCGTGCTCTGATACCAACTTTTGTCACCACCCACTTCACTCTCTCTAGGTCGGGAAAAGAGAATTATAGTTATCAACATTTTATAAGCATAGAACTTAACACAATCCAAAGGGTTATGTTATTATTATTACATCATAAAAGAATACTAGTGGAACTTCTGCATTTATGTCTCATTACAATAACAACCCAAAGAAAACTAATTACTTATATGCTCCAAAGAGACAGGATAGTAGTGGGACTTGTTTCCATATTCATTTCCTTGAAAATCCAGTTAATGTCTCAACTCCTAAAAAAATGTCCCATAAAATAGGAGTGAGATATAAAGCCCAATAGGAATTCCATGATTTTCATAATGCATAAGTTTAAATGTAGTGTAGTAAAAAGAATGGTATCACATGCATATGTCCCTTATGGTTTCTTTATACCAATACCAAGATGTTGCAAGTATGTCCTACCATGGCCAATTCAAGCTAATAGGTTCACCCATGATGCTCCTCCTTCATCAAGACAATGAAACCCATCCATGATCATCTAGCCCGTATCAAGCAATTGAATGCTGACTCGTGGTAGCCTTGTTTACTAGCTGGTCAAGTTCACCCATGATACAAACCCAGGGTCTTTTAACATTCCAGTTATTCCTCCCTTATTCCTCCCCAGTGATGTAAGCAATCTTGTAATGCAACTTAGAAATCATTATAGCAAGGAACATAATCAATAAAGCAATTAACAGAACATTTAATAGAGCTAAAATGAGCATATATCTTAGAGAATGCATAGTATCATACTTTGATGATATTTCTAGATCAAGTTGCCTCCGATTCACATATTAACTGTTGGACAAAGAGTCGGTAGTTAGCCTTCTTGCCTGGTTATCATTATTTTCCACAATTACCCTTTTTCCCAGAGTCTAAGAGTTGTAAATCTTACAATCAATTTAGCAATGTTAATAATGAAAATAATTATAATAAAGTGGTTATCTTTTGGTGATATTAGTCCTTAGAATTCTTCCCATCTCCCGTTAGGAACAAAATTGCCTGGTATTGAAACCCAAGGGAATTATTTGGAATTATATCAAGAGGTTTAGTGACCACCTACTCTCTCATATCTAGGTCCTCATATTTTTAGAGGTTTCTCAGTAAAATTTCAAATTATTCCCATAATTATTGAATTTTCTATGATTTTGCATGTTAAACCACTGTTTTTAATTCATAAAAAATCATAGGAATATCAAAAAAAATTCTAGAAAATTAGGGGAAGCCTTGTTTGGATGTTAAAAAGACACCATAAAAATTTTAGGGTGCGGGCTGCTTCGATGCACCTACACGCGCCACCACCCACGTATGGGAAGGAAGGCTAGGCCTTCATCTTCTTCCTCGCGAGGCTGAGAGCTCTCTCGCCAATTTTCTGCTGATCTGTGGTCCTCCTAACCATACATGTGCATCCCAGAGAAAGGTAAGAACTTGGGCTACACACTCATGGCCAAAGCTTGACCTACAATGGCTGTTTTCGGCTTGGAAACCCCACTGCACATCAAAACCTTAGGGTTCCAGACCTACAACTAGGTTTTTGTCCCACTTCCCATAGTTTTTTGAAGAAACTTCCTTCTTGAAACTTGTTCCTGATGTCGAGACGAAGAAGACCCAGTGAACTGTGTCGGCAATGGCTGTCGGTGGCCTGAGTTCGTGGTTTCCTTCATTTTTCTGGCAAAATCGATTTCTAGAGTTACTCCGGCACATACACAGAGATATCAGGCCTCTCTAGGACTCCCTAGAGGTCTAGGAGGAGCCTCAAATCCCTGCGATACGCCTCTAGCTCTGGTTAGAACTATTGCCCAACATAGTAGGTGCAACCTCTTTTTTTATCTCTCTGGTTTTCTCTGGCACCATGACGGGTCTGAAGTCGTGATTCTAGCAGGTTTGGGAAGGTGATACGATGAGGAAATTCCCTTACCTGCTCGACTAATCTCGCTCTCTCTCTCTCTCCCCGTCTACTATTCGGTTTCCCTCTCTCTCTCTCTCTCTCTCTCTCTAACTCTCTCTGCTTCTTCAAACCACAATCAGGGGTGAAGGGCAGGGCTTAAGTTATATATATAGAATGGGTGAGTGCATTGAATAATGGGTTGGGTGGTTTGTGTCGGTGCATGGGGAGCACTCTTTCCTCAGCTTCTCTTTCTCTCCATCTATATCTATATATATATATATATATATATATATCTTTATATATCTAGCCACTAGGTGGCTTGCATGGGCATTTCATGTTTAGCATGTCACAATGGCTTTGTGCTTTGGGGAGGCTCCTCTCCCTTTGGCTTTTCTCTCTCTCTCTCTCTCTCTCTCTCTCTCTCTCTCTCTCTCTCAGCCACTAGGTGGTTTGTATGGGCCATATAATGTCTAGCATGTAGGGTCCAAGGTGTAGTGATGTGTGTGTGTTAATATATTCTATATACTAATATTACATTAATATCACTAACTATATATAAGAGCATTATCTATATATATATATATATATATTAAGGGCAAAAAGTTGACCATGTATGCAGCTAAGGGGTGCTTTAATTTGTAAGCATGAATTCGACCATTTACTCCAATTGGTGTTTTAATAAAAATACATGTAACTTAGTGTAATGGTTTAGAAAAATTAAAGCTTTGCATGTGATGCTCAATTTGTTTAAATGTATAATATCTATGGCATGCACTATAATCTTAAATTGGTATTGAAAGAGTCAGCTTACGGCCTTGATGCTCCACACGCACTACCATGTGCGAGAAAGGTGTCATACTAGGGTTTTCACTATTTAACTACGTGTTAGAAATTTTCCTAACCTAATTTTCAGGTGACTGACGTTCCAGTCCTATTAGGGATGTAATTCACTCAATTAGAAAATCACGGGTATTACAAACACAAGTCATTGCATTCTCGGGTATTCATTCAACTGTAGAGGGAAAGAAACAAATCTAATCTCGTGCTAATCAAACATACCTAAAACACCTAAGGGTTTTCCCAACTCTAAGTGTAAGCACCCTTTGCCTAATCGGCAATCTCTAGCCTGACCAAACACACATTCAAACTGACACACACGCATTCAAGCCCAAACCGGCCTTCCAGACTTAATCCAGTCAATCAATCGCTTCACGAGCCTGCTAGGCCCAAAGAAGCAAAATGCCCTTAGAGCATTGCTCGGTCTGATTCCAGTTGGCACGTCTTCTTAAAGACAGTAAGTTCTTATTTCAGACTCAATTCCAATTCTAATTCCAGTCCAAGTCAATCAAACTCAATTCGGCCTGTCTTTCATGAAAGTTAATCACTCAGACGGTAAATCAAACCAGGACAACACGTTTACCGAGAAAACTCCTCAGAACGGTAAGTCCCTTCAAACCCATCGACCGAGACAGAACTTAAATCCCCAAGATGGTAGAGTAGTTCACTTCTGCTGCCTGCAAACCCGCCAACATAGAATGTTTGCTATCCGACACGTCAAACGGGAAAGTACCTAAGGCTCCGAGATGGTAAGATCATTCAGCAACTTCTCGAGATCAGGCAATCTCTGGAATGAACGCGCACTATCAAAGTGATGTAAACACTCATAAATATCATAACCATTAGAGTGGCAAAAACACTCACAAAGAGGTCGGCAGTGAGAATTGTCAACAAACCCTTATGTCACAGGACAGAACACGCCTCTTGGTCGTGACACGTTGTTAACCCCCCATTTTGGCCACTCGACGCTCTCCGGTCTGACCAGAAGCACCTACAAACCAACACAAGCATACTCAAATCCAAACAAGCTTGCCATATCCAATCTAATATGTCAACCACTTTGCGGGCCCACTAGGCATAATAGAGGCAAAGTGACTGAAATGCCCCTGTTGCATTAGTCAATCCAATCTAGACCGGCACATCTTCCACAAGGCGATTAGTCCATTCATATCCAAAGTCAAATCCAATTGTCTTGTCATTCGAGAAAGTTTATCCCTCATTAACAGTAAGACCACCCAATTTAGCACAGCATGATCACAGAGAAGGCTTATTCCTCAAATTAATAAAACAGTATTCACACTCATCTCCGGAAAGTACCTAAGTCCTCGAGATGGAAGAGCGATTCACTTCTGGTGCCTACTAGCCTACCAATATAGAATGTCTTCTAATCTGGCACGTTCTTTGAGAAAGCACAAATCCCTTAAGAATAGAAAACTGTCCAAGTTGGGCACATTCTTTGAGAAAGTACAAATCTCTCAAGAACGGAAGACCATCCCAGTTCGACACGACCTTCGAGAAAATTTATCCCTCAAGGTAGTAAGACCGTTTCAAGCCCTGTCTATCGAGAAAGTACCAATTCCTCAGATAGAAGTCAAAATCAGATCCAGACCGGTTAACACCGATGCCTGCTAGCCCGTCCTAGTGAAAAATGACCATCTTGTCCCAAACGGGCCCAACACGTTCCTCAAGAAAATACCAAGTCCTTGAAACAGTAAGACCACCTTCTAGAGCCATCCCTAGATGGTCTAGCATGTCCAGTGCCATCCAACCAACCCTGATCCTTTCCTGGAGGTTCCCCGGTCAAAATGACCATCTTGCTCCTAGGCATCCAAATGCCCTAGGAAACTACACCGGCTTTGGGTATCAAACCGGCAACACCTAGTCAACTCTGGTCAATCCCAGTCAACTCGAGTCAACCCCAGTCAACTCTGGTCAACCCGATCAACCCTAGTTACTCTTGGTCAATCCTAAAACTCCCAGGACGAGGTGACCACGATCTAGTCACTCTCTTTAACCATACCGGGTCTGGGAATTAAACCAGCAACCTCCAAGACACTTTCCAGAGTATTCCCTTCCATTTCTAGCTGGGCCTCGCCGTCCGACACCTTCTCTTTTCAAACCAGAACCTCCTTGCTCTACTTTAAGTGAAGCATGACCTTTCTTTTGCCGTACGCCACTAATAGTGGCACAAACCCCTTAGAATCAGTTATGAATCGACCAGCCCAATATCTAACCTGTTTTTAAGCCTGCACTACACATTCATGCGCCACTCTTAGTGGCGCACGGCAGAGCCTAAAGCATGCGCCACGCTATCTCCCATTTTTGCACTATAAATACAAGCCTTCCCCTTCACTGTTTTAAGTTAAAAAAATTATCTAGAAACTCTCCCCCTCTATTCCAGACAACTCCTGAAGCCCTCTCTCTCCCTCTCTCTCTCTCTCTCTCTCTCTCTCTCTTAGTCCCGCCGGCCAAGTATGGGTCTGAACTCTTGGAGCCCTAGCTTCTAAGCTCCACCAAAGGTCTGCCTCACTACTTGGAAGCTCCCGAAGCCTTCCCGAGTCCAAGGTTTGAGCCTCCACCAAAGAAAGAAGGAACGAGACAAGGTAATCCCCATTTTACCTTTTTGTACTCTCCCGCTTTCTCTTCTCCCTCCGAACCAACTTAGGTTCTTCTCTTTTTTAATTCCCGATCTCTAAACCCCCCTTTCTAACATGCTTGAAACAAGAGGACATTAAGTCCATGTCGAGAGTGAGCAAGAGGAGATTACCAATCGGGACTCTCTTCTTAGCCTTCACTTGCTTCACGGCATGGCCTTAGGGCCCTCCTACAATGTGGTGATACCTAACCTTGTATGTTTCATGCTGTTGTTATTGTCAAATTGCATTTGCATTTGCATTCTCATCATGTCTTTACCCCTTAAAACCATTTTTCAAAGATGTTTTCTCAAAACCACAATTCTAGGTGGATCCTAACCCTTTCGTGGTGATAACTAACATTTTAAATGGCTCCCGTTAGCCTACATTTTCTTTTTTTCAAAAAACCCGTTCTCGGAATGATCCTAGTCTTTTCATGGTTAGGGTTGTTTCGAGAAATATGTGACATTTAAAAGAACCCGAAAGGTCTACATTTTTGGCCTCGTGCCTTTATTGTTTTTCAAAGCCACAAGCCTAAAGCAATTCTCACCTTTCAATGGCTAGAATGGCTTTAGGCAAAGTGTGATATTCATTTGGATGTCTAAAATCCAAGTTAGGGTTTCAGTCCCTAAAACATGTTTTCAAAAGACTCAATTTTTGAACCATTTCCAAAACTCATATTTGTTAAACCCTAGAAGTCCAATCCTAGGAAAATCCCGTTTTTTCCAACTTGGAAACCTTCCATTTTTAAAAACCTTCCATTTCAAATCCCTCAAATCTCCCCTTTTTCAAACTTTCCAAATTTAAACCCTAAATCCACCCCTTCCATTTTGGAAACAATCCAAACTTGCCTTTTTCAAAATCAAATCAAATCTTTTTAAATCAAATCAAATATCAATCTTCTTGAAAAGGAAACATTTCAAAAATCAAATCTTCCTAAGAAGAAAACATTTTCAAGTCAAATCCTTTCCTGAAAAGAAAACTTTCTAAAAATGAAAACTTTCTAGAAATAGAAAACCATTTCAAAATTCCAACTCTTTTGGACTCTTGTCCGAACTACGATTGACCTAATCTTCTTTAAGGAGGTACGCAAGCAACCTTTCATGGGGTGCGGTCATAACATTTTCCCAATTTCATTTTTCAAACTCTTTTTCAACTTTGTTTTTGAAAGTTTTTTTTAGTCGATAGCATTAAACATAGGTAACCGGTGAGTCATACTTAGGTGAGTAAAATGTGATTAGACATATAGGTACTGCGAGGGCAGGGTAGGATGATAGTCTTAGGACATCTTCCCTACACATAACCAACCCCCAGACTTAAGAATTTCTATTTCAAAGACCAAAACTGGAGTCAATTTTCAAAAGGGCTTTCTAACGTTTTTAGGGTTGTCAAACAACCCTACCTTCTAAAACCCTCTCATGAGAATGTTTTTCAAAACCTAAGTTTAACCCTCGGGTTTTACTTGGCGTAGATGACCTAGCACATCTTTAAATATGTTAGGTGGTGACTCCAAAGACCTTTTCAAAAAGCCCTAATCAATTTTATTTCAATTTCAAACCCCGTCGCATTCATCCTTCTAGGAGGACGAGTTCTAACAAGAGAGCACCGTACCAAATTCTCACCCTTGGGCCAAGAAAAGAAGGGCCTAGTGTCTGGAAACGGGGCACGACAACTTGGCGACTCCACTGGACACAATTAGAGGGTTAGGCCTATGTCATGTCCAGTCACCCTTTACTCACCTTAAGTTCGCCAATTACCTTGTTTAGCTATATCCATTTTCTAAACTTTTCAAAATTTCAAAATTTTTAAAATGACCTTTGTTTTGCAAAAAGTCAAACATTGCATTCATTACATGCTCTTGCATTGTTCATTACATCATACTTTATGTTGCATTTGAGTTCCTCGAAAAGTACTAACTCTGTGCATTTGTTTTGTAGGTTGACCCTTTTTCATATTTTAATTTATGCTCATAAACTGCCATATGTGCTATGTATGACAGGATGTATGGGAGTTGTTGGGCTCTTTCCTCCAATTTCCAAAATCACACACACACACTTGCACATGCATTTTTATGGAATATTGACCCTGGTTACTACCTTCTAGTTAGAAGGGGGAACAGTACATTGACTATTGGTGGTAGGCAGATATATCACCTAACCAACGGTCTTTAGATAATTCCCCCGCTCAGATCACCAACCTATAATAGCACCACCCCGGGGTGTGAGCCTAGGTTTAAAGATCTGGGAGCCAAGCTTTTTAGGAAGCATTAGTAGCCCTCAACTTCATATTCATATAGCACCCATGCATAGCCAAACCTTTGCCCGATTTAAGGCACGTGTTTTTCAAAAACCGAGGAAAGAGTGATTGTTTTTCAATTTCCTTACTCCTGTTGTTATTATGTTTACATACATGAATGCCTTGTTATTAATATCTTGTCATTCCTGCTATTAAACTACTCATGCATATGTAATCATCCCAAGGCAAGAGTTCCAAAGTAACTCAAGCCACTTGCACTCCATGTATATGATCAACCCTAAAGAGAATGGCCCACGAGTCAATCTCAAATCATAAGCCTACCAAATTCCTAAGGGTTTCAAAGGACCATGGCATGCATTCAAGAATCATTTCTTTTGAGGGGCCCTAATCCCTCCCACTCATGGAGATAAGGTTACCACAAGGCAAGGGGCAATCCGAAGACAAGGTCATTCAACAACCCCCCAATATGAACAAGGCGAAACCGAAGACTTAAAAAGTAGTTTAGGTAGATAGGTGGAAAGTCCTATGAAAAATGTTCCCTTCCCCCAATCTATGTCATTTTGGCTTTCTATCTCAAAGAAATAAAATTGCTCTTTCTATTTTTCTTGAATGAATGGTTGTATGGAATGAATGAAACAGGCACAAGTATGGTATTGCATAAAGGGACAACCTCCTATCTCCAAAAGTGAGCAAACACTGCATGCTTAGTCTCTCTCTTAAAGTAGAAGCACCCTTAGGGTATGCATTGCATACAAACTTTCAAACCAAGGCGCTAACTTCTCATTTGTTTTGTGTCATCTGTCCTCCTCCTCATCTCTCAAGTACCAAGAAAACCAAAGACGAAGCAGGGACAGAAAAGGGAGTTTCCTAAACCGCTTATCTATTGTCATTATGATGTGCACATATTCACTACTGTCATGCTCATGCATCAATATCCATTCTAAAGGCATAAGTTCCACGAAATTCAAATGATTACCTTCTTATGCATTCAATCAACTATAGAGAGAAAGGGACAATCCCATCTTATGTTAATCAAACCTACCAAAGCTCCTAAGGGTTTCCTAGCCGTAAGGATTCATGGCATGCATAGAACTATATCTCGAGAGAGGCCCAAATCTCTCTCCATGGAGACGGGATTGCCCAAACAGAGAAGTATCGACTGGCCAATGCTGAAGAGGTATTGTATTGCCACAGGGGCAACACCCCACCTCCAAAATAGACTCAGCATCATGCCTAGATTCCCACAGATAAGAGACCTCCATAGGACATGCATTGCATAAGGTCTTCAACTCCACATGCTAATTCCATTCGCTTTTCATTTTTTTTTCCAAGCCCAAGAGCACAGCAAAAGCTATGTAACCCCTCCGTAGTCCCACCCAGTCCATAACTCTTGCAAGGATGAGCCCATTGAAGAGCAGAAGGGATTGACCACTCATCAACAAAGTGTTACCTCTCAAGCAGCAACTTTCACACTATGTCATGACAATTGCCATCCATGCATCAACATGACAAAACCCTCCAGTCACCTAACAATTAGGAAAATGGTCACCAACTACCTTAGCAGTAGAAAGTACCAACCTGAGAAGGGACTTGGGGCACAGCTACAGGGTGGTCCTCTTGAGAAAAAAAAAAAAAAAAAAAAAGATAGTGTCATTCTGTCCCTAGTCATCGACTAAAAATCCATGCCTCATCTTCTACCGGCTCACTCTCCTTAAGGTCTCGCCAAACTAGAAGTTGGCCGACTAGACCATCCATTATATTTCCAGACCCTGAAGGCCTTGGTAAAGCCTACGGGAGGAACCCTTGACTTTAGCTAGTCGAAGGGTCATGTAAATATCAAGTGTGTAACAGGCTAATCTGAAATAGAGGACTCTTGATCATAAAACGGTTTTTCTGCCATGCTAATATCTTTTTTTTCCTAGAAAAATGAAAATTGCCAGGTATCCCAAAGGCTGGCATCTTTTGACCCTAAAGACCCCCCAAAGGTCCTCTACAGATTATCATAAATAGCGCTAGCAACCTAAAAAAGCACATGATAGCAGAAATTCAAGATCAATTACAAATAGCTCAGTATCAAACCATCTACAAACAAAAGAGGCAATTGAGTCATCAGAATACAAATGTTAAGAAGATCACAAAGGTTGGCACGAGCAGCTAACCTTTCACAAAGTCCTAGTCAGAGTCTCAACTGGGGCAACACCACCCTTATTGATCTACTATAATAAGACAGTTATGCTGGTTAAAGAAGGAAACCCCTCTCTCCATATCCTCAGGGAAACTCAAACCACTGAAGTGGTATAAGCAACCTTGCCTCCTAGAGAACAACATGCCACCTATTATGCCCGGTACAACCAAAGACGCATCTCCAACAAAAAAATCAAACCTTGACAGGAGACTTTGTCTCCAAAAAGACATCTCTAGCCTGGCAGAAAGCTAGAAGCAAAGTTTGCTCCTAACAATGAAGACTCGAAGTCATTGATCTTGGCAGAGAAGGACAGGGAAGTTTTCCCAACACCCATCAACTCGAGCTTGATAAAGCACTACTCTATGTAATTAGAAACTCTAATAGAGCAATGATGACAATGATCAAAATAAAGAAAGGCCCTCAATTCCTCTACCATACAGTTAAACAAAACCCTTGCAAAAACCCCTTGAGTCAGTCACATTTCCATCATATAACCAGCCCAGTGATCACCACCCACAATGGGTCGAAAACCAAAGCATAGGGGTAGGGAAAGAAAAAAAAGGGGTAGCATTACCTATTAAAAAAAAAAAAAGGAATAGCTCTAGCAATGTCATCTTTGGCCAAGTAAGTGGCAGAAAACAAATAGAAATAGTCTGGTAGTTTTCTGCCAAGTAAGTGGGAGAAAATGAATAGGAAAAATCTAGCAATGCCAGGTCAAAGTCATCAAATAAATGACCTCAGCATTAGTCATAAATGTAAAGGGTAAGAAGGGGATGAAACTGTTAAATGTGATCACGGAAATCAAAGTCGAGTAGAATGATAGGTTTGAGCCTTCTATCCTATTCTTTCAAAAACCCGACATCTAGCTCACGTTACAGTTCGAAAAAGACCTTTCAAATTGGTCATTGTTGTCATTGCTCTTCAAAGTAAGATGGTTATATTGGGAAGTGCTCTATCTAGCCAAACGAGTTCTGAGAAGACAACTTATATCCCAACTGAACAAGTGTTTCAATGCTCCCCTATCAAAAGCAACATCAACAATCTTCAACCAAAGTAACAACTTCAGTCAACAACATCAATGAGTCATCTTCATCAGCATCAACAAGAGAAACCACAAGAAAAGGCATGGCCTGAGGACATAGTGAAAATCCTCTGGGGCGCTATGGGTAAAAGAATAGGGTCATGGCAAGATACAAAACTATCGACGTAGTGAAATTCAAAAATGGGCTCTAACGTGCAACAATGGTAGAGCCAGCTTAAATGAGAGAAAAAATGGTAGAACAAGGGCACAGGTCGCAATAATGGCAATCTTCCTGAAAAGGAAACATTTCAAAAATCAAATCTTCCTTAAAAGGAAACATTTTCAAACTCAAACTTTCCTGAAAAGGAAACTTTCTAAAAATGAAAACTACCTAGAAATAGAAAACCATTTCAAAATTCCAACACTTTCGGACTCTTGTCCGAACTACGATTGACCTGATCCTCTTTAAGAAGGTACGTAGACAACCCTTCATGGGGTGTGGTCACAACCTTTCTCAAATTCCCAATTTCATTTTTTGAACTCTAATCCTTCTTTCAAACTCTTTTTCAACTTTGTTTTCAAAAAAAATTTTTAATGGATAGCATTAAACATAAGTAACTGGTGAGTCATAGTTAGGTGAGTAAAAGGTGATTAGACATATAGGTACCGCAAGAGCGGGGTACGGTGATAGTCTTAGGGCATCTTCCCTGCACATAACCAACCCTGAACTTAAGAATTTCTATTTCAAAGACCAAAACTAGAGTCAATTTTCAAAAGAGCTTTTCAATGTTTTTACGGTTGTCAAACAACCCTACCTTCTAAAACCCTCTCATGAGGACATTTTTCAAAAACCTTTTTAAAACCTAAGTTTAGCCCTCAGGTTTTACTTGGTGTAGATGACCTAGCACGTCTTTAAATATGTTAGGTGGCGACTCCAAAGACCTTTTCAAAAAGCCGTAATCAATTTCATTTCAAATTTAAACCCTGTCGCATTTGTCATTCTAGGGGGATGAGTTCTACTGAGAGAGCACTGTACCAAAGTCCCACCCCCAGGCTAAAAGAAGAAGTGCCCAGCGTCCAGAAACGGGGCGCGACAACTCTCATATTCCCTCTCTTCAAAAATCTAACCATTCGGCAAGTGGTTAACTCATGCTATCATACCTTTCAAGTTAAGTCCTCCACAAGATAGATCGCATCCCTTTTTTTTAAAAGCATTCCCCATTCATAAGAGTATAAGATAACAGCCTTTGAATGAAAAACTATATCTTTACTACTTCAAATTTGAAAATTTCCCCTGTATTACATAATATTTTTATTGAAATGAAATGTGGACATGAATTTAAAGATAGAAAAATAGAAGGATAGAAAAAAAAGTGAGTGAAAAACACCCCTCTCTTGTACACTTTTAGGTAAGCTCTTCTAGTAGGGTTTTGGAATGATGCCCACTTCTTTGATGCTCCATCCGTCCTTTGGATCACTGGAGCAGGTAAAGCAAGAGAGTGCTTCTTTGAGGGCTCTTGGTGAGTTGACAATAATGGTGCAATTATCGGCCTCATTGACTTTCTTGTCTTCCTCCATGGCCTCTTCAATTTCTCCAATAAACAAGTTGGCTAGCTCACCTCCTTATAGCTCGAATAGTTCTACTAATACTTTTACCTACTTAAGGCCCTAGCCCATGTCTTCATAGTCGAATTCAATTGGTTGCCAAAGGTTCTTTGGTAGGTTAAGTTCGGCTGAGGCATACTTAGGATGTAAGAATTCATCTCCCCAACCGTCAGCGGTCATGTTTTTGGTGGGGATCTCCTCTATGGGTAGGGGCTCTTCGACTAGCCAGTCAGAAAGGTCGTGCACTTCATTTAGATTGTAGAGATAGATTAGGCATGGAAAGATTTCCTCCTTCCAGTTGCTTTCTTCATCAGTTTCCCAATCCTCATCAGAATAATCCTCAACCATTATCTCCTCTAGTTCATCCTCCTCTTCTATTTCCTATAGTATCAGGTTGACATTATATCTAGTAAGGGGTTTGTGGTCACATTAGGAGTAGGAGTTGGGTTCACAGGCTGTATGTCGATGGTCTTGTTATCTATCAAGTCTTGATTTTTGTGCTTGAGGGAGAAGCAGCTTTTAGTGTCATACCCTTGGCTGCCCAAATGGTATTCACAAGTGAGGGCACTATTAAAAATTAGAGGTAAAGGGCTTGGTAATGGATAAGCCGATATGGGCTTTAGTATGTTATTCTTTAAAAGGATATGGTAGGCTTCTATCTAAGTGCAAGCTAAGGTATCAAAGGTGCGGATGCGTCGAGTCGGCTTGTTGAAATGGGACCGTGCTCCAACAAGGACAAAGTTTGGCATTTGAGTGGGCATGGTTAAGGTGGGTATGGGTAGTATAGGATGTGACTGGGGTGGTGGATGGTATTGCAGTGGTTGAATAGGCAAAATGGCCGACACCTCACTCTCTTTCTTAATTACTCCTCTTGCAATGGCCATCTTTATGGCGATGTTGGCAGAGCTTTCTTCGGTCTTTGCATGGGGCTTCGTAATCTTTCCTGTCTTAAGACCGTTTTCTATCATCTCCCCTTACATGATAAGCTCGAAGAAGCTTTTCCCCACACTTGTGCAAAGCTTTTCATAGTATATGTCTTAGAAAGTGTACACGAACAGTTACACATACTCCTTCTATTCTAAAGGGGGGTTAACTTATGCTGTTGTTTCTCTCCACCTAAATGCATAACTTTTAAAGCTTTCTTTGTCCCCTTTGCTCATTGTTAAGGACCAGCAGTCAGAAGTTAGATCTATGTTGTGGCAGTATTGGGCCTTGAATGCATTAACCAGTTCAATCTAGGTTATGACCTTCCTCAGGTCAAGTCGAGTAAACCATTACAGAGCAGACCCAGTTAAGCTATGTTGGAAAAGTTGCATGAGAAGCTTTAGGTCATTCTCATGGCTACTCAATGCCCCAATATAAAGGCGAAGGTTGGCTATAGGGTTGCCAGTGCTATCGTACTTTTGAAAGTCAAGCATTTTGAATTTGGCCAGCCTTGGATGATCCAAAAAAAAGTAGAGCTCGTCGTAGGAAGTGAGCCCAAAAGGGTCATGGCCATAGAGGCTCCGTAGTGAGTCTTCCAACCCTTGGATCTTTAGGCTAAGAGGGTATGAGGAAATTCTTTTTGCAGCAGGTGAGAGCGGTATAGTCTCCTCTTCTTCAGTATTGGCCCCTTTGGAGTCCTCTTTGTTTTTTCCCGTAGTGTCAGATTGAAGCACAATCCTCGAGTTAGCAGGTTTAGAGTCTTTGGAAAAAAAACCATGGATGCTGATGGGGCCAAAACAGCATCTTTCATGGTCATGGCCTAGATAAGCTTAAACATCTCGTTAATCTTGGTTCTCATCTCATTAACCTACTCTCGAGAGACTGGGGCGGACTCATCAAGATTGGCTACCATTAGTAAAGCTCTTTATCGGGTGACGATTGGGTCTCTAGTGACTGTGGATCTTTCTTACGAGCAATGATATCTTTTTGTAGTGTAGTCTTTATACCCCGGGGAAATGAAGTAAAGAAAGAAAAACAAGGATACAAGCCACAAATTAATGTTTGATATTTAGAAAGCTTTATGTGATACATGCCTTAGAGGTGTCCCTATTTGAGAGGGAGACTAAACATGATGCATTTGGCTTGTTTTTTGGAGATAGGAGTTTTGTCCCTGTATGTAGATACTTTACCGTTGATTGAAAGCGTACATTCATTCGCAGGAAATAAAAGGGTGCATTGAACTTTTAGTTTAAACACAAAAAAATTGAAGTACATTTTAATAGGGGGAAAGGGAACATTTTTCTTGGGACTTCCACCTATCTACTTTTACAAGGAGCATCCTGAACTACTTTTAAGTCCTTGGATTCACCTTTTGTTGATCTCGAGAAGTCATTGAACTGATCTTACTTTGCGAGTTGCTCTTTGTCTTCTTGGCATCCCTATCTCTGTGAGCATAGAGACATTGAGGCCCTTCTTCATGGAATGACTTGAAATGCATACCATGAGTCCTAGGGTTACGTGGCAAATTTTAGGATTTTGGTAGGTTTTATGCAAGGGAGAGTGAGCTTGGTACCACTCTCTATGGGTTGATCATGTGCATGAGAATGCAGTGACTTAAGTTACTTTAGAACTTTTATCTTGAAATGGAGTATTGAATGCATGTACATGTAAGCAAGAGTACAAGAAGAGGGAGTGAAATAGTAAAGTAAACATGTATGCATAAACATTATACAAGCATTATAATAGCAAAAATAGACAAGAATAAAGGAAAGTAAAGCGGTCGTTGTTTCCTCCATGGTTTTGAAATTAACATGCGTGTCTTAAATATGGTAGAGGTTTGGCTATGCACAGGTTTCTACATAAGCATGAGGTTGAAGGTTTACTAATGCTTCCTAAGAAAGCTCGGTTCTCGAATCTTCAAACCTAGGCCCACTCCCCAAGGTAGTGCTATTATCGGTTGGTGATCCAAGTGAAAAAAACCATCAAGAGGCCATAGACTAAGATATTAACACAACATCCACCCACAACCAATATACCATTCCCCCTTTTAACTAGAAGCGACATAATCAGATAGAGAATGCAAGTATGCAAATACGAGTGTACATGCAGTGTGTGTGTGTGAGTGAGAAATTTTTAAAAAATAGAGTAAAGGACCCAAAAACTCTCATCCATCCTGTCCATTCTATCTTGTCATTCATGGCAATTTATATGGACAATAAAAATAAATGTGAACATGGTTCACCTATAAAATAAAATGCAAAAAGTTAATACCTTAATGACAAACTTAATGCAAGATAGAATGAATCAATTGAATTGAATGCAAGTGATGATAATCCTTGAAAAGTTTGATTTTGACAAATTTGAAATGGATAGAATTTGAAAAATTAATTGAAGATTCTAGATGAGTAAAGGGTGAAGAGACATGATAATGGCCTAACACTCTGAGCATCCCCAGCAGAGTCGCTAGCTATCGTGCCCCAATTTTTTGCACTTGGAGTGGTTCCAGCCACTTAGGAAACTCCATAGGGTAACAAAAAATAGATCTTTGACCCTTGGGACACAAACCAGAAGATTTAGGTGCATGTTTTAGTGACTACCATGCAATTTTTGGCCTAACTTTACTAGGAGTGACTCTGGAAAGTCTGGGAATGATTTGGAAGGTTTCAAGTAACAGACTCGGCCAAGAATGGATGGGAACCCCTAAAAGAGTGTCCTGAAGGTAACTAAATTGATGATCAAAGCCAAAATAGTTAAAAAGAGTGATCAGCCCACCAGCAGCAAAATGGTCATTTGAATTGAAAAAACACAGGGATTGACTGGGAGTAGTCCACGAGAAATTTTGAATGTTGGAAATACTATTAAGAGTGTTCTAAGGGATTGCCAGTTTGATACCCAAAGCCGATGTGGTTGGAAAAGGCGATCGGCCCGCTAGGGGTAAAATGGTCATTTCACACCAGTTTTACCGAAATGGACTCTAAATGGTCTGGAAAGGTATTGGAAGGTTGGGAATACTATTAGAAGCATCCTTAAAAGGTAACCAGTTTGATACCTAAAGCCGATGTGGCTCCAGGAGGTGATCGGATGCCTAGGGGCAAAATGGTCATTTTGACTGAATACTTTCGAAATCGATCCGGAAGCTACTGGAAGGCACTAGAATGTGCTAGATTATCCTTGGAAAAATCTTGAAAGAGTGGATTTACTGCTCTAAGGTCTTAGGTATTTTCTAGAGAAGCACACCAGTAAGGCCTATCGGGGGCATTTTGGTTCTTTTTGACCAGAATAGGCTAGCAAGCACGGGTGTCGACCTGAATTTTGAGTGTTTTTGTCACTCTGATGGTGTGTGATAAGTTGGTTTCCAATGGTATCTCATCCTCTGGTAAACGTGTCATGGCCAAGAGGCATGTTCAATCCCTTAACATAGGGATTTGTTGGCATGCCCGATGTTGACCTGTTTGCGAGTGTTTTTGTCATTCTAACGTTGCGATGTTTGTGAGTGTTTCCATTACTCTGATGCTGTGTATTCATTCTGGAGATTACCTAATCTCAAGAAGTTGCTAGATGGTCTTATCACCTAAGGGATCAACTTTCTCAAAAAACATGCCGGATAGCAGACATTCTATGTTAGCGGGCTAGCAAGCGCCTGTCGCACCCTGATTTTTTGCACTTGAAATGATATGTGGAATACACATGGTACTCGCTCGTTAGAATTCATCCTCCTAGAAGGATAAGTGTGACTAGGTTTAAATTAGAAATTGACTTGAATAGGGGCTTTTGGAAAAAGGTTTGGAGTCGCTACTTAACTTTGTTAAAGTGAGTTAGGTCACCTAAAATTAAGTAAAGTCTGAAGACATAAACTTAAGGTTTTTGAAAAAGTTTTGAAAAATCTTCTTCAATAGAGGATTTTTTGGAGAAACTAGGTTGTTTGACAATCTTTGGAAAGATTTAAACCCTTTTTTAAAATAACTCTGTTTTGGTCTTTCGAAAATAGTGATTTTAGGTTCGAAGGTTGGTTATGTATAGAGAAGATGCACTAGGCTATTACCCTATCACGCCCTTATGGTACCTACATGTGTTTTCACCCTAGGCTCACTTATTTAGAATCTTCAGTTATCAAATGTCCAATTATATCCACTTTGAAAAGAATTTTAGAAAGAGATTTGAGCCATCACTTTAGGAATGATATGATGCATAAGATGCAAATGCATGAAAAGAATTTGGAAAGAGATTTTGAAAAAGTGAATTAAAATTTTGAAAAAAGGTTATGACCGCACATATGAGGGTTGCCTACATATCCCTTTATTAGGAATCAGGTCAGCCGTATTTCAAACTCGGTATTCGATTGAAAATAGACACTTTGGGGTCTTTGAAAGTTTGACTTGAAAAGAGTTTGCTTTGAACTTTGATTGGAAGATTAGAAATTGAACTTTGATTTGAAATTGACTTTGAAGTAAAACTTAGACTTATTTTGGAAAGTTTAAATTTGAACTTGGAAATCATCTTAACTTGAATTGGGGTTTGAAAACCATCTTGATTTAAAAAAGAGTTGAAGTTTCGCAACTCCATTTTAGGAGTTGAACTAGGGTTTCAGCCTTCTAGGGTTTAAACATGCACTTGAAATAGAAAGGTTTCATTAAGACTTGAAAAGTTTGATTTTTAGAAAGCTTGATTTTAGGAAAGTTTCGAATTAGGAAACTTCGATTTTATGAAAGTTTCAAATTAGAAAAGTTTTCATTTTAGGAAAGTTCTAAATTAGGAAAGTTCAATTTTAAGAAAGTTTCAAATTAGGAAAGTTTCCATTTTAGGAAAGACTTGATTTTGAAAAGTTTTGATATAAGAAAGGTCTGATTTTAGAAATGTTTGAAGTTGAAAAGGTTTGATTTAGGAAATGTTTGATTTAAGAAAGGTTTGAATTTAAAATTTGGAAAGATTGGATTTAAGAAACATTGAATTCGGAAAATTGAGTTTGAAAGGGTTTGACTTAGGTTTGAGATAACTTAGGAGTTAAGCAACCCTAGGACCTAAAGTTTATACAATGCATTTGAAATGGAAAGATTGGATTTCAATTGAAAAAGGAAAGTTTTGCTTTTGGAAAGTTTTGAAATTAAGAAAGATTGACATGAAAAAAAAATTGGAATTAGGAAAATTTTGACTTGAGTTGAAATTGGAAAGCTTTTAGTTTTGGAAATCTATCATTTTATGTGACTTTTGAATTAGAAAATTCATGATTTCATTTAGAAAATGATTTTGAAAATCTATGATTTGATGCAAATAGAAAGCCATAATTTTATGTAAGAAAACTAGGGTTTCCTAACTATGAACTCTAGGGAAGATTTGTTTTCAAGACAAAGAGTTTTTGAAAAATAAATCTTTAAGGAGAATGTTTAGGAAGTGAATTTGCAAAACTATTTTAGAAATGTATGAATATAAACTTTTGAAAGTCTCTTGAATATCTCACTTTTCTAAAACGATTCTAATTATGAGAAGACTAACCATTCTAGAGTTATGATTTTGATAACAACTAGGGTTTGAAACCCTAATATGGACTTTGATGGTCTCATTGAATCTAACACTTTGCTAAAACAATCCTAACCATGGAATGGCTAAAATCACCTTAGAGTTGTGATTTCTTGAAAAATAATTTAAGGTTTGAACCCAAATTTAGACCTTGATGGCCATATTGAATATTACAATTTCCTAAAATAAACCTAACCATGGAATGGCTAGAATCATATTAGGGTTGTGATTTTGAAAATAACTTCGAAAGAAAAGGTTTTGAATGCAAGTTTTGAAAGCAACCTTTAATGCAAGTTTGAAAACACCTTCGAATGCATGATTATGATAGCAATAATGCAATAGGGACATGAACATACATGATTAGGCTTCACCACAAAACCAAAGGGGTTGGACCCACATTGTCTTAGGTTAAACTCAAAGAAAATCCCTGACACGGTGATTTCCTCCTAGGCCTTCCTAGGCATGAACCGGGAAGTCCCTTGTTTCAAACATGCAAGAAGAAGAGGTAGAAGATGGGGATTAAAATAGAGAATAGTCCAAGTGGATTAGGAGGGAGAAGAGAGAGAGGGGGATTACATATGAGTAAATAGAACCGTACCTTGTCTTCTTCTTTGGTTAAAGGCTTCAATGGAGGACTTGCCTGAACTTGAGAGACCTTCAAGAGCTTTGAATGAGCTGGACTTGGCCTTTACTTGAGCTTGAAGGCTAGGGTTTGAAGTGTGTGGATTAGGGTTTGAGCGTAGGAGGCTAGAACTTGAGAGAACCTTAAGTGAATTAGGGTTTTTAGGGCAACTTAAAGTCTTTTTTCGGAGAGCCAGAGCTTCTTGAGCGATTTTGCGGATCCAGAATACGTAGGGGGTGGACTATATTTATAGGCAACTTAACTTAGGCTTGGCACTTGTTACAGTGGCGCTAGGCCAAACTTTGGCTTGGCACCACTAGGAGTGACACCAGCCACTTAGGGAACTTCTTAGGGCGGTAAGAAACAAATCTTCGACCCTTGGGATGCAAGGCTTAGTGACTACCACGCAATTCTTGGCCTAGCTTCACCAAGAATGGCTCCAAAAAGTTCAGGAATGATTCGAGAGGTTCCAAGTAGCCAGACTCGACCAAGAGTGGACGAGAACCCCTAAAAGAGTGTTCAAGAGGTAACTAACTTGATGATCATAGCCAGAATAGTTAAAAAGAGTGACCAGTCTACCAGGGCAAACGGTCATTTGAACCAGGGAAACATTGGGATCGACCCGGAGTGGTCCATGAGAAAGCTTAAAGGTTGGAAACACTATTAAATTATTTTGAGAAATTTTTGATTTGATACCCAAAGCCAGTGTGATTGGAAAACGCAACTGGCCTGTCAAGGGTAAAATGGTCATTTCAGACCAGGTTTACCGGAATGGACTCGGAATGGTTTGAAAAGGTACTGAAAGGTTGCGAATACTATTAGAAACATCCTCAAAAGGTAACCAATTTGATACCCAAAATTGGTGTGGTTCTTAGAGGCGATCAGATGTCTAGGGGTAAAATGGTCATTTTGATTGAATACTCTCGAAATCGATCCAGAAGCGACTGGAATGCACTACAACGTGCTAGATTATCCTTGGAACAATCTTGAAATAGTGGACTTGCCACTATAAGGTCTTAGGTACTGTCTTGAGAAGTGCGTCGGTGGGGCTTGCCAAAGGCATTTTGGTCATTTTTCACCGAAATGGGCTAGCAGGTACTAGTGTTGACCCAAGTTTTGAGTGTTTTCGTCACTCTGATGATGTGTGATGAGTTGGTTTCCAAAGATATCCCGTCCTCCAGTAAATGTGTCATGGCTAAGAGGCATTTTCGATCCCGTGACATAAGGGGTTTATTGGCGTTCCTGATGTCAACCTATTTGTGAGTGTTTTTGTCACTCTGACAGTTGTGATATTTGTGAGTGTTTCTGTCACTATGACGGTGTGCGTTCATTCCAAAGACTACTTGACCTCGGAAAGCTGCTGGATAATCTTATTGCTTAAGGGATTAACTTTCTTGGAAGACGTGTTGAATAGCTAACACTCTACGTTGGTGGGTGTTGCACCCTAGTTTTTCGCACTCGAGAATGTGAGAAACACGTGGTACTCTCTTGTTAGAACTCATCGTTCTAGAAGGATGAGTGCGACTAGGTTTGAACTTAAAATTGATTTAAACAAGGGCTTTTAGAAAAAGTTTGGAGTCGCCACCTTTTTTTCTTTTTTCTTTTTTTTTCCCAAAAATGGGTGCTCTTTTTGGGGTGCCGCATTGTTTTCCCCTTCCTTAAATGTGTGAGGGGTATTTCATCCGCTTCGTGTCCTATTTTTGAAATACTTCTGGTTCATGTTTCCTTCTTCTTACTCATCTTTCCTTGGCTTTGCTTTGACCCATTGTGAGTGGTGATCACTAGGTTAGGTTTGTCGAAGGAATGAGCTTTGTTCAAATGGGCTTTTCAATGGAGTACTTTTAACTATGTTATAGAATAATAGATGGCCTCTCTTCCTTTCAAACAAGATTGCTTAGTCTATAAAGTTTAATTATAGAATTTTAGTGATATCCTTTAAGATAAGTGAATGCTAGTTTGTATGTTCTGTTACCCGTGCTTGCCCCAGTATAGGGGGTGATTCATGGTTCGGGTGTTTGAATGAAAACTGCTTGCGGCTCGAGCGGGTTGATCAAAGGAGCTGCTTTATTATTTAAAGAATTTGAAATGATGGCTTCTTCTCCTTTTGAGGGTTTAACTGTCGGCTGCTTTGTCATGGCATTCTATGGGTGCCGCCCCTTTTCTATGATCCACTCTCTCCCCTCTTTCTCTTTCGTTTCCCCACTTTAAGTTGAAAATTGTCCCTATTGGTGAGGATGCGCGTACTATCCCTCTTTTCAAGTCAAGGCATAACAAAAAAGGAAACTTCTAAAGAAAAAAACATTCATAGAAGATGGTGATAATCATCAACTTCGAACTCTTTTTCATTTTAAGGGTTTTATATACAAGCTAGGCTCTTGATTTTTAAAGCAGAATTAACAAAAAGTAAATACAGAGTTCGAGAAAAGAACATCCCTTTAGTGGCCATCGCTTTAGGCGAGCTTTGGGACCATACCTGCCTCTTCCATGCTCCATTCTCTAATTTCTTCATTGGGCTGTGCTGGATGAATTAAAGCGTTGACTGCGAAGTGATAGAGGTGGGTGATCATAGTGTATTTGTGGAAGTCTCCTTTTCCTTCTTCTCTTCTAGCTTGGACATTCAGGTTATTTATCAGGTCTTAGGAACCCTAATAGTTCTCTTCCTATTGGTTAGTCTTTCCTTGTTCATGCTCTATTGCTTCTTCGTGTTTCGCACCCAATCTTCCTCGGAAGACTTGCAGTTGCTTTTCTTTGGCTTTCTCCTTTTTGTCGTGCCCTGATTTTTTGTACTCGAGAAAATACAAGTGAAAAAAACACAGTACTCTCTCGTTAGAACTCATCCTCCTACAAGGACGAGTGGGACTACGTTTGAATTAGAAATTGATTTGAATAAGGGCTTTTGGAAAAGATTTGGAGTTGCCACCTAACTTTGTTAAGGTGAGTTAGGTCACCTAAAACTAAGTGCAATCCGAAGATTAAACTTAGGATTTTTGAAAAGATTTTAAAAAAATTTCTCAAGAGAGGGTTTTTTGGAAAACAAGTTGATTGGAAACCTTTGAAAAGATTTAAGCCCTTTTTGAAAATAACTCCATTTTTTGTCCTTGAAAATAGTGATCTATGGTCCGGGGTTAGCTATGTATAGGGAGATGCACTAAGCTATCACCCTATCCCGCCCTTGCGGTACCTACATGTATATTCACCCTAGGTTCACTCATTTAGAATCTTTGATTATCCATTGTCCAATTATATCCACTTTGAGAATTTTAGAAAGAGGTTTGATATGATGCATGACATGCAAATTCAAGAAAAAAAATTTTGATTTTGAAAATAGATTTAAAAGGAGGATTCGAAGTTTGAAAGAGGTTGTACAAATTGAAAACTTGAAAAAGGTGGCGACTGCACCCATGAGAGTTGACAATGTATCCTTTTGTTAATAATCAGGTCAGTCATAGTTCGAACTTGGTGTCTGATTAAAAATAGACACTTTGAGATCTTGTTTGATTTGAAAAGACACTTTAAGATCTTTGAAAAGTTTGACTTGAAAAGAATTGAACTTTGATTGGAAGATTTGAAATTGTACTTGGAGTTGAAATTGACTTTGGTTTGAAAAGCTTGAATTAAACTTTGAAGTCACCTTCACTTGAATTGGAATTTGAAAACCATCTTAATTTGAACTTGAATTTTAGAAAAGAGTTGAAGCTCCCTAACTTAGGGTTAGGGTTAGGGGTTGAACTTAGGCTTTGACATCCTAGGACATTGGTAACCTAGGGTTTGAAGCATGCAATTGAATTAGAAAGACTTGATTTGAACTTTAAAAGTTTGACTTTAGAAAGTTTGATTTAAAAAGTTTCAATTTAGAAAAGTTTCAAATAAGGAAAGTCAGATTTAGGAAAGATTAGGAAAGGATTTGATTTGATTTAGAAACACTTGACTTGAAAAGACATGAAAAGATTTGACTTCATTTGGAAATATTTGATTTGGAAGAATTTGGAAAGTTAGAATTTGGAAAACTTAAATTGAGGAAAACTTTGAATTAAGAAGGTTCCATATTAGGAAAGTTTCCACTTTAGGAAAGTTTTCATCTTAGGAAAGAATTGATTTCGGAAAGATTTGAATTTAGAAAGATTCATTTTAGAAAAGTTTTGATTTAAGAAATGTTTGAACTTAGAAAGATTTGAAAGTTTAAAATTAGAAAAGTTGGAATTTGGAAATATTTGAAAAGTTCAATTTAGAAAGTTGAGTTTGAAAAGGTTTGACCTAGGATTGAGGTAACTTGGGATTCAGGCAATCCTAAAACCTAGGGTTTATTCAAAGCACTTGAAAAGATTGGATTTCAATTGAAAAAGGAAAGCTTTGATTTTTAGAAAGTTTTGAAAAAGGAAGTTTTGGAACTTAGAAATATTGAAATTATAAAAGATTTGATTTCTATTTCCAAAAGCAAAGGATTGGATTTTATTTCCAAAAATAGACGATTTGATTTAGTTTCCAAAATTGAAGAAATTAATTTGGTTTCCTAAATTGGAAGATTTGATTTGACATAGAATTAGAAAGGTTGAGTTTTGAAAATCTTGGATTTGAAAATCTATGATTTTATATAGAAAAATGATTTTGGAAATCTATCATTTGCAGAAAATAGAAAGTCATGATTTTAAGAAAGAAATTAGAGTTTCCTAATCATAGATTCTAAGGTTTTGACTTGGACTTCAAGACAAAGAGTTTTTGAAAAATGAATCTTTGAAGAGGGCTTTTTAGGAAGGTAGGTTTGCAAAACAATTTAGAAAGGTTTGAATATAAACTTTTGCAAGTCTCTTGAATATCTCACTTTCCTAAAACAATTCGAACCATGAAAAAATTAAAACCATTCTAGGGTTGTGATTTTGACAACAACTATGGTTTGAAATATAGATCATAATGACCATACTGAATGTAACACTTTCCTAAAATAACCCTAACCATGGAATAACTAGAATCATCTTATGATTGTGATTTTGATAAAAACAATTTAGGTCTTGAACCCCCAAAATTTGGACCTCGATGGTCACATTGAATATATCACTTTCCTAAAACAACCCTAAGCAGGGAATGGCTAGAATCATCTTAGGATTGTGGTTTTGAAAACAAGTTTAAAAGAAGAAGGTTTTAAATACAAGTTTTGAAGGAAAACTTTGATGCAAGTTTAAAATAACTTTGAATGCAATATTAAGTGCAATGCATGAATATGACAACCACAATGCAATAGGGTCGTGAACGTACAAGGTTGGGCTTCACCACATAATCAAGAGGGCCGAACCCACACCATCTTGGGGGAACTTAAAGAAAACTTCCAGCATAGTGATTCTCTCTAAGACCTTCCTAGGCATGAACCAGGAGGTCCCTTATTTCAAGCATACAAGAAGAGGAGGTAGAAGATGGGGATTAAAATAGAAGAGAACCCAAGTTTGCAAATTGTTTTGGCAAATAATGTTTGTTTTTACAAACTTAGAATTTTGAAAAACTTTTTGGGAACTTAGAAAAAATTTTGAAAAGTGGATAAAATTGGACAAAGTAATCGGAGATTCTGGGTGAGTGAAGGGTGAAGAAACATGACAATGGCCTAACCCTCTAAGCATCTCCAGTGGAGTCGCCAGCTGTCACGTCCCAATTTTTTGCACTCAAGAATGTAGAAAACACGCAGTACTCTCTCGTTGGAACTCATCCTCCTAGAAGGACGAGTGCAACTAGGTTTGAATTTGAAATTGATTTAAACAAGGGCTTTTGAAACAAATTTGGAGTCGCCACCTAACATGATTAAAGATGTGCTAGGTCACATAAAAGTTAAGTGTAATCCGAGAACTAAACTTAGGTTTTTGAAAAATATTTGAAAACTTCCTCTTGAGAGGGATTTTAAGAAAACGGGTTGTTTACCAACTTTTGGAAGAATTTAATCCCTTTTTTAAAATAACTCCATTTTGGTCTTGTAAAAACAGTGATTCTAGGTTCAAAGGTTGCTTACGTGTAGGGAAGACATTCTAAAATCACCACCCTATCCCGCCCTTTTAGTACCTATATATCTAATCACCCTTGGTTCACTCACTTGAATAACCGGTTACTAATATCCACTTTAGAATTTTAAAAAATGGTTTGGTCATCACTTTTGGGATGAGATGATGTGATGATGTAATGATGCAAGTTTTGAAAGACTTGAAAAGATCGAATTTAATAAAAAAAGACTTTTGAAAATAATTTAGACTCGACAACATTTTTGAAAAGGGAATTTGACTTAAAATAGAGTTATGTCTGCACCTATTTGAAGGTTGCCCACGTATCTCATTTGGTGAGAATCAAATCATTCGTAATTCAGGCTAGGGCTCGATAAAAAATAGGCGCATTGAGGCCATTAAAAGACACATTGGGGTCTTAATTTGAAAAGACACATTGAGGTCTGGTTTTGAAAAATAGGCACGTTAGGGCCTTTGGAAACTTTGAAGATGCATTAAGGTCTTTGGAAAGTTTTGAAGACACTTTGAGGTCTTTGAAAAAAAAGAAAACTTAAGAGTTTAGAAAATGCCTTTGAAATAGGACTTGGGATGTTTGAAGTGTTTTTGAAATCGGGTTTGAAAATGATTTTAATATTTTAAAAATAACTCGAGGGAGTTTTAGAAATGTTTTGAAAACTTTGGAGGTAGAGTTTGGATTAAAAATGCTTTTGTGACTTTGTCTTCGGAAAGCTTTTGCAAGTAGTTTTTGAATACCTTATGAAAGGCATGTATAATGTTTCATCACCCTTAAGAGGTTAGTCATTGAAGAACTAAACTCCTTTGGGGTTATGAGTTTTAAAAACATGTTTGGAAAAAAGAGCTAGAGACTTCCCTTTGATTTTTAAAACTTTAGGGTTGTAGAACTCCTCTTAAATATCTCACTTACACTTGAACAATCCTAACCATGGAAGGATTAGGGTTGCTTCAAAAATGTGATGTTTGAAAAAGACTTTTGAAAAATGTTTTAGAAAAGCATTTAGGATACGAAGTATAGAAGGTCACGCTTGTCGCGCCCAGATTTTTTGCACTCGAGGAATAGACATACAAGCGGAAAAAACACTGTACTCTCTCGTTAGAACTCACCCTCCTAGAAGAATGAGTGCGACTAGGTTTGAATTGAAAATAGATTTGAAAAAAGGGCTTTTAGAAAAGATTTGGAGTCGCCACCTAATTTGATTAAGGTAAGTTAAGTTACCTAAAAAAAACTAAGCATAATCCGAAGACTACACTTAGGGTTTTTAAAAACGATTTTAAAACTATCTCCTCAAAAGAGGGTTTTTAAGAAAACAGGTTATTTAGCAACCTTTAGAAAACATTTAAGCCCTTTTTAAAAAAATAACTCCTTTGGTCTTTCGAAAACAGTGATCTAGGTTCGGAGGTTGGTTACGTGTAGGGAAGACGCACTAAGCCATCACCCTACCCCGCCCTTGCGGTACCTACTGTAAGCACCCCATTTTTGACCGCTCGGCAGTCTACACTCCATCCAGACTTGTTTTCAAGTCATTATGGACATATTCCAATCGAAACCAATCCTCTAGTCCAAATTCCGTCTTTCCATCGCTTCGCGGGCCTGTCAGGCCCGAATAGAGGCAAAATGACCAAAATGCCCTTAGGGGCATTAACCTTTCTTATTCCAATTCCAATCCCTCTCTCGAGACAGTTTATTCCTCGAGACGGTCCGAGTAGTAAAACTACTCACAAAACCGTCAGAGTGGCGGAAACACTCACCAAACCGTTAGAGTGGCGGAAACACTCACCAAACCGTCAGAGTGGCGGAAACACTCACAAAACCGTCAGAGTGGCAGAAACACTCACAAAACCGTTAGGGTGGCGGAAACACTCACAAAACCGTCAGAGTGGTGGAAACACTCACAACACCGTTAGAGTGGCGGAAACACTCAAAACCCAAGCACGTCTCTTCGGAGTTGGTAAGACCCCTTTCCAATCCCTCTCTCGAGACAGTTTATTCCTCGAGACGGTTCCAACCCAGGCACGTCTCTTCGGAGACGGTAAGACCCCTTTCTAATCCCTCTTTCTAGACAGTTTGTTCCTCGAGACCGTCCGAGTAGCAAAACTACTCACACAACCGTTAGAGTAGCGGAAATACTCACAGAGCCGTCCGAGTAGCGGAAATACTCAACCGTTAGAGTAGCGGAAATACTCACAAAGCCGTTAGAGTAGCGGAAATACTCACAGAACCGTTAGAGTAGCGGAAATACTCACAGAACCGTTAGAGTAGCGGAAATACTCACAGAGCCGTTAGAGTAGCGGAAATACTCACAGAACCATTAGAGTAGCGAAAATACTCAACAGAACCGTTAGAGTAGCGGAAATACTCACAGAGCCGTTGGAGTAGCAGAAATACTCTCAAATCATCAACCCCGTCCGAGTAGCGGAAATACTCAACACCTAGGTCAATACCCATGTTTGTTAGCTCACTTCGGGGAAAAATAACCAGACTACCCTTAGGGCCTCTTCCGAGACTTTTCGATCAAGATGACCATTTTGCCCCTAAGCATCCGAATGCCCCGGGAACCACACCGGCTCTGGGTATCAAACCGGTAATGCCTCGAGAATACTTTTTATAGTATTCTCGACCTTCCTTTACCTTTCCATACCATTCCGAGTCAATTCCGGCCAACCCGGTACAAAATGACCATTTTGCCGCTAGAGGTCCGGTTTCCTTTTTCGACCACACCGGCTCTGGGTATCAAACCGGTAATGTCTCGAGAATACTTTTTATAGTGTTCTCGACCTTCCTTTACCTTTCCGGACCATTCCGAGTCACTTCCGGCAAAACCCGGTACAAAATGATCGTTTTGCCCCTGGTGGGCCGGTGTCCATTTCCGACCACGCTGGCTCTGGGTATCAAACCGGCAACCTCTGGGAACATTCTAAATAATGTTTCCAGATCCCAAGTCTTCTTCCGGGACAGTTTGAGTCTGTCCCGGCAGTTTTTCGGTCCGATTGACCGTTTTGCCCCTAAAGGCTCGATCAACCTTTCCGACACATCCAATCCTCACTTTTCAAGTCAAATACCTCCAGGACACTATTTTAAGTGTTCTTGCTCCTTTCCGGCCTTCCGGGTCACTCCCGGCTCCTTCAAATCATTCCCGGACTTTTCGGAGTCACTCCTAGTGAAGCCAGGCTAAAGTTTACATGGTAGTCACTAGTACAGGCACCCAAATCTAGTCAAAGATACGTTGCTTGCCGACCTTAATTGTTTCCTAAATGGTTGGCGCCACTAGCAGTGGCGCCAAGCCAAAAAATGGCCTGGCGCCACTCCTAGTGGCGCCAGTATAAATTTTGCCCTGGCGTCACTACAACAGGCGCCAGGCTTGTCCAACTTCTATAAATACAGAGCCTCGATCAACGTGAAAAGGGTCTGCAAACTTAACCTAAAAATCCTATATTTCAATATACAGAGCTCGAGCACCTCCAAAACCCTAGTCGCCCTAGGTTTTTCCAAACCCTAGCCACTATACACAAACCCTAGCCTCCTATACGCTCATACACTCCCCCGTACACTCATACACTAGCCTCCAATCATTCTTTGAAGACTTGAAGAGCTGCCATCTAAAGCTTGAAGACAATCCTTGAAGGTTGAGGAAGAAGATTAAGACGAAGACCGAAGACCGAAGACTGCACGGCGCGCAAAACAAATAAGAAACAAGGTAGGCTCCCTATTTAAATTTCCACACTTCCCCCCTCTCTCTTCTCTCTCCAACCCACTTAGGTTTTCTCTATTTTAATCCCCCATCTCTTTCCCCCCCCCCTTTCTTTGCATGCTTGAAACAAGGGGATTCCCGGTCCATGTGTAGGATTGGACTATTGGAGAGTCACCGTGTCGGGGGCTTTCTTCTAGTCTAACCAAAGACCACATGGGTCCGGCCCCCTTGATTATGTGGTGAAGCCTTAACCTTGTATGTTCACGACCCCAAATTGCATTGTGCATATCATAGTCTTACATCTTCCAAAAACCGTTTTCAAAGTTGTTTTTCAAAACGTTTTTAAACTTGTTTTCAAAATTGCATCAAAATCTCTTTTTCAAAAACTTGTTTTCAAAATCACAATCCTAGGGTGATTCTAGCTTTTCCATGGCTAAGGTTGATTTAGGAAAGTGTTATATTAAAAGTGACCTTTTGGTCTATATTTTCAAACCGTGTTTTCAAAACCGCTTTCCTAAAGTGGTTCTAGCCTTCTTATGGCTAGAATTGCTTTACGAAAGTGAGATGTTTTTGTACTTTCCAAAAACTCTCTCTCTCTTCAAAAGTCTCTTCCTAAAAATCTCTTTCTCAACATACGTTCCTAAAACTCTCCTCTCCAAAATTGATTTCAAAAACTCCCTTTCAAAATCTCTTTTTCAAAACTCTCCTCTCTAAAATTGTTTTCAAAAACTCCTTTCCAAAATCTATTTTTCAAAATTCCCTTTTCCAAACTTTCCAAAACTCCTTCTCTTTAAAATCTCTTTCTAAGAACACTCCCTAAATTCACCTTCCTAAAAACTCTCTCCAACAACCTCTTCCAAAAATCTTTCTAAAAAAACTCTCTTTCCAAAATCTTCCTTCTAGAATTTCCCCCTAGGATCTTCCTTCCAAAATCTACATTTCCAAAAACATGCTTTCCAAAAAACTTCTTCTCTCTAAAATCTCTTTCCAAAAACTCTCTTTCCAAATTCACTTTCCAAAAATTCCTCCCTAGGATTCCTTTCTAGAAAACCTTCGTTTCCAAAAGCGCGCTTTCTAAAAAAAAAAACTCTTTCCTTAGAGCCTAAGTCAAGCCCTAGAAACCACAATTAGGAAACCCTAGTTTTCTTTCCAAAAACATGATTTTCAAACTTTGCCCTAAACCTAGGTTTCCAAAATCTTTTGTTTTCTACATCAAAACTATCCTTGTTTTCAAAACCTATTTTCTACGTCGAAACTATAATTTTCCAAACCTAGGGTTTCTAGAATCCCCCTTTCCAAATCCTTGTCAAATCCTATCTTCCCTTTAGGAAACCAAATCAAATCTCCCCGTTTAAGAAACTAGATCCTATCCTCCGTTTTTGGAAACAAAATCAAACCTTTCTCTTTTAGAAACCAAATCCAATCCCTCCTAATCCCAAACCTTTCTTAATTCAATTCCTTCCTAAACCATAAGTTTCCTAAACTCAAACTCTAAATCTTTCCTTAAATTTTAAAATCCAACTCTTTCCTAATTCAAATCATTCCTAATCCTTCACTTTCCTAAATCTTAAGTTTCCAAAAACTTGAACATAAAAATCTTTCCTAAGCTTTAAGACTCAACTTTCAAATCTTTCCTAATTTAACCCTTTCCTAATTCTACCCCTTTTCAAAATCTTTTTCAAATCCAAGCTTTTAAATCTTTCTTAAACCCAAACCTTTCATAATCTCAAGATTTTCTAAAACTCTAAAACTTTCTAAATCCTAAACTTTCTAAATTTCAAATCTTTCTAAAATTATAAGCTTCCTAAATTCAAAACTTACTAAATTTAAAACCTTCTTAAGTTGAATCTTTCTAAACCCAAATCTTTCTAAATTCTAAACTTTCCAAAACTTCAAAATCTTTTTCAAATCTAGAACTTTTCTAAATTCAAAACTTTCTAAATTCAAGACTTTCTTAAGTTGAAACTTCCTTTTTTTCAAACATTTCCTAAATTGAAAACTTTCCTTTTTCAAACCTTTCCCAAAACGAAACTTTTCTTATTTTAAAAACTTCCTTGTTTTCAAAGCTTTCCAAATTCAAAACTTCCCTTTTTCAAAACATTTCTAAATTCAAAACTTTCCAATTTTCAAAACTTTCCTAATTTGGGAACTTTCCTAATCTGAAAACCTTTCCTTTTTCGAAAACTTTCCTAAACCTAAAACTTTCCTAATTTCAAAAATTTCCAAAAATGAAACTTTTCTAATTCGAAACTTTCCTAAATCGAACATTTCCTAATTCAAACATTTCCTAAATCCAACCTTTCCTAATCTCCTAAACCTTCCAAGTCGAGTCAAGCTTTTCCTAAGTCTAGGTTTCCTAAACCTCCATCTTTCCAAAACCAAGTCTTTCCAAAATCAATCTTTTCAAATCAAAGTCCAATCTTTCCAATTTCAATTTGCAAACTCCTTTTCTATTCTCAAGTCAAATCCAATTTTCAATTCAATCTTTTTCTTCCAATCCAATCTCTCTCTTCAAATCCACTCTTCTATTTTCAATCGGACTCCGGTCCGAACTACGACTGACTTGATTCTCCCAAAGGGATACGTAGGCAACCTTCATAGGTGCAGTCACAACACTTTTCAAACTTTCAATTCCACCCTCATGGGTGTGGTTTCCAAAATCTTTCCAAATTTCAAATTCCAATCAATTTTCAAATTTCAATTTCAAATTTCTATTTTCAAATTCCTATTTCCAAGTTTTCGAAGTTTCCAATTTCAATTCCATCTTTTCAAATCAATTTTCAAATCAAATCAATTTCTATTTTCCAATTCTTTCATCTTGCACTTGCATATCATGCATCATGCTAAATTAGTTTTCAAACATTGTTTTTCTAAAGTGGATCGGATTGGTCAATAGTTAGTTAAAGACTCTCATAGGTGAATCTAGGGTAGATTGACATGTAGGTACCTAAAGGGCGGGATAGGGTGATAGCTTAGTGCGTCTTCCCTACACGTAACCAACCTCCGAACCTAGATCACTGTTTTCGAAAGACCAAAAAGGAGTTATTTTTCTAAAAAGGGCTAAATGTTTTCCAAAGGTTGCCAAACAACCCGTTTTCTTTAAAAACTCTCTCTTGAGGAGATATTTTCAAAATTGTTTTTTTCCAAAAACCCTAAGTGTAGTTTTCGGACTATACTTAGTTTTTAGGTGACCTAACTCACCTTAATCAAGTTAGGTGGCGACTCCAAATCTTTTTCAAAAGCCCTTTATTCAAACCAATTTTTCAATTCAAACCTAGTCGCACTCATTCTTCTAGGAGGGTGAGTTCTAACGAGAGAGTACAGCATTTTTCCCGATTGTGTGAGTATTCCTCGAGTGCGAAAAATCTGGGTGCGACAGCTGGCGACTCCGCTGGGGATACTTAGAGGGTTAGGCCGTTAGTCATATCTCTTTACCCTTTACCCATGTAGAGTCTTTAATTAACTTGGTTCAATCCTATTCACTTTAAATCTTCAAAACCAAATTTTCAAAATTATTTTCAAAGAAACATGCATTTATTCATATTATCTTGTATCATGTTTGTCATTCACATACTAACACTTGCATCTTTGTTTTGTAGGTACACATTTTGTTTAAATTTTATTAACTGCTTTGCATGAATGTGATGTACAGGATGAATAGGAGTTGTTGGGCCCTTTTCCTCCACTTTTAAAAAATCACACACACACTGCCTGTGCACTTGCATTCTGTATACTTGCATACCCTGATATGTCCTTTCTAGTTAGAAAAGGGGAACGGTATATTGGTTCTGAGCAAGATGCTGTATCAATTTCTTCGCCTACGGCCTCTTAATGGTTCCCCCGCTCGAATCACCAACCGATCATGGCACCACCTCGGGGAGTGGGCCCAGGTTTGAAGATCCGGGGACCGAGCCTTTTTAGGACGAATTAGTTAACCCTCAACCTCATACTCATATAAACACCATGCATAGCCGAACCTCTGCCAGATTTAAGACACAAGCACCGTTTTCAAAATCACGGAGGAAAGGGCGACTGCTTTTACTTTCGTTTATACTTCCTGTTATAATGCTTGTGTTTATACTGTTATAATGCCTGTCTAATTGTTCATGTATGCATGTTTACTTCAATTGTACCTTCTCTCCTTATACTTTTTGCATATTCATGTTCATGCATTCAATATCCCATGTCTAGACAAGAGTTCCAAGTAACTCAAGTCACTGCATTCTCATGCATATGATCAACCCTTTGAGAGTGACACCAATGTCACTCTCCCTTGCATTAAACCTACCCAAACCCTAAGGGTTCCCGCGTAACCCTAAGGACTCATTGCATGCACCTCGATTCATCCCATAAGAGGGGCCCCAATCCCTCTGTGCTCACGGAGATAGGGTTGCCAAGAAGACAAGGGGCAATCAGTCAACAAGGTCTCTCAGCGACCTCCTCGACATCAAATCCAAGGAAGGCGAATCCGAAGACTCAAGAGTAGTTTAGGGTTTCCCTTTGTAAAAGTAGATAGGTGGAAGTCCAAAGGAAAATGTTCCCCCTCCCCCTATTAAAATGTATTTCAATTCTTTTGTATCTTAAACCCAAAAGTTAATGTACTTCTTTATTTTTATGAATGAATGCATGAATGGCTGAAGTTTCCTACCTGACAGGTAAGGTATCTGCATACAGGGGCAAATCCCCTATCTCCAAAAAGTGAGCCAATACATCATGACTAGTTTCCCTCTTTAAGAGGGATACCCTAGGACATGCATTGCATAGATTTCTCCAGGAATCAAACTCTAATTTGTAACTGTTGTCGTCATTGTTATAGGTAATGAATACTAGTCCAACTTCCTCTATAATAGCGAAGGCCATGGGTTACAAGCTTCAGGAAAACATATCATTGGGAAGCAGGAATGCAAGCGAGGACCCCCTATGCAACACACTTACCACAATCTTAGAAGGGACAATTCCTGCCTTAAAGGAGCCCGAATACCAAAATCCTTCTGTCTTAACCGCGCAATCTTATCTCCCTGGTATGGACTTAACCAGAGGAGCCTTACTAGACCCTTCCCCTTATCCTCTTATCCTTAATACGTTGTTCGAACCTGAACCCATGATCGCTATGGCTCGACCTGAACCTCAAACCAATAACCAAGGAAACACACGACCTAAATTGCCTTTATTCTTACCAAAGAAGCCAAATGTGCCCACCACTCTACCTGTCCTCACCAACCCTTCAGCTGTAACAATCCCTTTACCCGTAAACCCAAGGATAACCCTTCCCACCATAACTCAAGCACCAATACCCAGTCTTCATAACGTCCCATGGAATTACCCACCTGACAAGGGCATCGAAGAGCCCGTAACAGAAGTAGGGGGAATGACTCGGTCAGGGCGCCTTTATACCTCTGTCGAAGTGGAAAGAAAAAGGAAGGGTAAGGACAAAGAAGGAGAGTGCTCCAACCATCCAACAGATCAGGAGATGTCAGAATTCACCAAAGCTTTAGGAAAGGTCAATTACGATATCATGGAACAGCTTAGGAAATCCCCAGCCCATATTTCGATGTTGGGTTTGCTGCTCACTTCTGAGGTGCACCGGAATGCTTTAATAAAGATCCTCAAGGATGCTCATGTGCCCGAAAGTTTCACGCCAGAAATCTACATGACATGGTCAGTCTCATTATGGCCCCAAACATCATCACTTTCTCTGATGACGAGATTCCGGCTGATGGAACAGGTCATACTCGGGCTTTGCATACCGCTGTAAGAACAAGAGGAAGAATGGTGGCCAAAGTATTGATAGATAATGGGTCGGCATTGAACGTGTGCCCGTATTCTACTCTGGAAAGGCTGGGAATGGACCAAACTTATTTGAAAAATAGTGGTATGGTCATCCATGCCTTTGATGGATCTCGGAGGGAAGCCATGGGAGAAATTGAAATGCCAGTTGAGATAGGACCAGTAACCTTCACGATTAAATTTCAAGTTTTACATATTCCGGCTGTCTATAACTTGCTGTTAGGAAGGCCTTGGATTCATTCGGCAGGAGCGATTCCTTCTAGTCTTCATCAGAAAGTCAAGTTCATCGTGGGCTCCAAGTTAATCGCTATTTTCGCTGAAAAAGAGCTCGCCGTATACAAAGCTGACATCATTGCATCGGACACAGAACTACCCTCTTGTTTCCAATCATTTGAATATATCACTGTCGTGCAGAAGGAGGATCAAGTGAAGCCAAATTATTCCAAGAATTCTCAGATGGTAGTACGGTACTTTAAAGAAAATGGTTTCCATCCGGGTAAAGGCTTAGGGAGATGTTTACAAGGAAAACCAAAAATCGTAGAAATACCGTCAGCTGAACCCACCTTTGGGTTGGGATATGAACCCACAAAAAGAGAAAGAATAGAGGCAGCGCGGAAGAAAAGGACTGGTAAGAAAGCTGTCATGGAGCTCTCGGACCAATTCAAACAGTTAGAAATGGGAACAGGAACACCTGCATTAAGTAATAAGAAGAAGAAAGTCTAAGGAGAAGCACCCGTCATGACGATCAACATCGGAGTAACCCAAGATGGATCCATTTGAGCAATGTTGCCAGGCGAAAAGTTGCATAATTGGGCCAGCCAAGACATCATCCGTGCTCGCAAGATTCGGTACAAAGCCCGTTAAAGCGAGACCCTGGAGCAACTGATTCGCCATAAACTTTGTCCTTCTAAATTTATTTGTTTGGACTTTTTAAAAGCAAGTTATCAATGAATAAAATAATATCCCTTTCTTGTTTGATTTATTGTACACTATTTTCCATGCCAGGGACCCTTGCATCCGATATCCTACTCAGCTAATCCAGGGAATGCCAATCTTGATGAATGATGACTTGAACACCGAGTTTGATTACCAACAACTGGGGATTGAAGAAGATGTAAGTTTTACAGGGGAGGTGCCAGAAGAAATTCGAGAACAAATAGAAAGACACGAGAATCGTACTACCCCAAACATTGAGGAAACGGAAACCGTTAATTTGGGAAATGAGGGAGATTCGAAGGAGCTTAGAATCGGTACGGGCCTAGATCAATGGCAGCGCAAAGAGCTATTGGAACTTTTGCGGGCATACTTGGATGTTTTCGCATGGTCCTATCAAGACATGCCCGGACTAGATGAATCCATTGTTGAACATAGACTACCTTTGGACCCGCAGATAAAGCCCTTTAGGCAGAAACTAAGGAGGCTGAAACCCGAATGGAGCCTGAAGATTAAGGAGGAGGTGATTAAACAATTCCAGGCAGGATTTCTGCAAGTGGTAGAGTATCCTCAATGGCTGGCTAATATTGTCCCAGTACCCAAGAAAGATGGCAATGTGCGGATGTGCATTGACTTTCGGGACCTCAACAGGGCCAGTCCAAAGGATGATTTTCCTCTTCCCCACATAGATTTGCTTGTTGACAACACGACCGGTCATGGAATGTTTTCCTTCATGGACGGTTTTTCGGGCTATAATCAGATCAAGTTGGCTGAAGAAGATCGGGAGAAGACTGCTTTCATTACCCCCTGGGGAGTATACTGTTATAAGGTCATGCCATTCAGTCTTCGCAACGCAGGGTCAACCTACCAAAAAGCCATGGTAACTTTATTCCATGACATGATGCATCAAGAAGTAGAGATCTATGTGGATGACATGATCGTCAAGTCCAAGCAACGGAAGGACCACTTGCTCAACTTGCGGAAGGTGTTTGATCGCCTCCGTAAATATCAGCTTAAGTTAAATCCGGGCAAATGCACGTTCGGAGTATCTTCAGGGAAATTGTTGGGATTTATAGTCAATGAAAAGGGGATAGAGGTTGATCCTACCAAGGTGAAGTCCATTGTTGAAATGCCTACACCAAAAGGGAAAAACGAGGTTCGGTCTTTCCTAGGAAAGTTGAACTTTATTAGCAGGTTCATCGCCCAAATGACCCACCTGTGTGAACTTATTTTCAAGCTCCTTAAGAAAGACGTTCTAAAGGAGTGGGATGATAACTGTCAAATGGTGTTTGAGAAAATTAAAGAATATCTTCAAAATCCCCCTATCCTAGTGGCACCAACCCCGGGGCGTCCTTTGCTGATGTACATGACAGTGTTAGATACTTCTATGGGATGTGTCCTGGGGCAACATGATGAAACGGGGAGAAAAGAACGAGCCATTTACTACCTTAGTAAGAAATTTCTGCCGTATGAAGCGAAGTATTCCGATCTCGAGAAAACCTACTGTGCATTAGCCTGGGCAGCTCATAGGCTTCGACACTACATGCTCTACCATACCACATTCCTCATCTCTCAAATGGATCCCCTCAAGTATATATTCGAGAAACCCACCCTGTCCAGCAGAATTGCTCGATGGCACATGATCCTGTCAGAATTCGACATTGTCTTCACTACCCGTAAAGCAGTCAAGGGGCAGGTGATAGCTGATTATCTGGCTGAGAACCCCATTGATGATTATCAATCCATGGAGCCCCAATTTCCTGATGAAAATATACTATGCATTGATGGTACGTCTGAAGAACAAGAACCAGCCGGGTGGAGGATGTTTTTCGACGGCACTGCTAATAAAAGGGGAGCTGGCATTGGGGCAGTAGTAGTGTCAAGAACCGGCAGTCACTATCCCATTGTAGTTAAGCTACAACTTGAACTCTGTACTAATAACATCGCCGAATATGAGGCTTACATCCTGGGGTTAAGATTGGCAGTAGAAATGAAGATTGATGAATTGGTTATTCTCGGAGATTCAGATTTGGTCATTCAGCAATCCAAGGACGTGTATCAAACTCGAGACGCCAAACTCTCCCCGTATCATCAACAGGTCAAGGACTTATGTCAGCTGTTCCAAAGCGTGGATTTTCGTCACGTGCCCCGAACAGAGAACAGCTTCGCCGATGCCTTGGCTACATTGGCTGCAGCAATCAAGGTCGACAGTGGCACTGAAATACCCCCTCTACAGATCTTCACCAGGGATGTCCCCTCTTATTGTCTACATACAACCGTTGAACCTCACGAGAAACCGTGGTTTTATGACATCCAGAGATATATTCAAGCCAGGACGTTCCCCGATGCGGCAACACAACGCGATAGGAAGACCATTTGTCGTTTGGCGGGACACTATTTCATGGCTGGAAATGAGCTTTTCAGGAGATCATGGTTCGGACCTCTAAGATGTGTTAATGCTGCCGAAGCCAAAGTTATCATGGAGGAAGTGCACGAGGGAGTTTGTGGCCCCCACATGAATGGCCACACGCTTGCAAAGAAGATTCTCCGGACGGGGTATTACTGGTCAACAATGGAGTCTGACTGCATTAGATACGTTCTTCGGTGTCACAAATGTCAGATACACGGGGATAAGATCAAAGCACCACCGTCTGAGCTTCATTCTATGTGTGCCCCATGGCCCTTTTCTATGTGGGAGATAGATATGATTGGTCCTATCACTCCTAAAGCTTCTAACGGCCATCGCTTCATCTTGGTCGCTATTGATTATTTCACTAAATGGGTGGAAGCCGTCTCTTACATCCATGTCACCAAGAAGGTCGTAGAAAGGTTCATAAAAAATCACATCATCTGCCGGTATGGGATTCCCGAATCACTCATTACTAATAATGGTTCCAATCTGAATAACGAATTGATATCAAGTCTATGTCAAACATCTCGCATTACTCATCAAAATTCGGTCACTTACCGGCCTCAAATGAATGGGGCAGTAGAAGCAGCCAACAAGAATATTAAGAGAATACTCCGAAAAATGATTGACAATTACAAAGATTGGCATGAGAAGCTTCCATTTGCATTGATGGCTTACCGAACTACTATGAGGGTCTCCACTGGAAGCACCCCTTTTGAGCTAGTTTACGGCACCGAAGCAGTCATCCCTGTTGAGATTGAGATTCCTTCTTTACGGATCTTGACAGAAACCAAGTTAGACGAAGCAGAATGGATTAAAGACCGATATGCTCAACTCTGTTTGCTGGATGAGAAGCGGTTGGCTGTAGTTTATCACGCTCAATGTTACAGAAGGCGAATGGCCAGAGCATTTGATAAGAAGGTACGACCTCGATCATTCCAACCGGGAGATTTGGTGCTCAAGAAGGTGTTCCCCCATCAGGAGACAACACAGGGAAAGTTTGTTCCAAACTACGAAGGGCCATTCATGGTGAAGAAAGTCTTGTCTGGAGGAGCTCTCGTTTTGGAGGAAATGGATGGCCAAGAATTTCCTAGCCCATTGAATTCAGATGCTGTCAAACACTACTACGTATGATTCCGAAAGCTAGACCTCTGGTTTCTGTGAAGAAGCAATGAAACTTACCCTCCTCATTTTCCATTAATCAATAAGGCAGTGTTTTAAGGTTAAAGCTCTATGGACTAAACAATCTAATTCCAAGATGACGAGGGGCCCTTATTTCATTTTCTATCCAATCAAAATGCATATATAACCTTTGTTAAACCTTTAGAGCCGGTTACTTTCTTTCAGGAACATTCCCCCAATAAAGTGATCATATTAAGCAGAGGCACTGAAAATAGCCAAAAAAAAAAAAAAAAAAAGAGAAGAGCCCTTGAAGTACTACTTTAAGTCCGCACAAATATTGGTATTAATGTTAACAGCCAAAAAAAAAAAAAAAAAAGGGCGTGCAATGAGATACCCAAGGAAAGATGGGAGTATGCAGGAAAAGTGTCATTGAACCAAAAAAAAAAAAAAAAACTATCGAAAGTGATCACTAGTAGAGTGGTAGGCTTGAGCCTTTTCTTTTTTCTTTCAAAAGTAAATACCAACACCATAACCCCTAAAAAGTCCTCTTAGATTGGAGTCAAATTGATTAGTCTAAATGAGCTTACTAAATATACCATGGGATGGAGAATGATGCAAGTAGCGTTTAGGAGCTTCTCAACAGAAACCCGAGACCAAGCTGAGGAAAGAGAGAGAAAGAAGAGATTAAAGTTAAGCGCTTCCCGAGGATGCGGTGAAAACCCGAAAGGGCGCCGTAGGTAAAAAGGTAGGGATGTGGCAAGATACAAAACTGTCGACCCTAGCGAAAACCTGCAAAGGCGCCTTGGTGCAAAAATGACAGAGCTGGGACTGGTGAAAACCCTCAGGGGCACTAGTAGCAAAAATAGCAAAAAAAAAAAAAAAAAGAGGGGAGTGGGAGCAAGAGATTTAGATATAAGAAATATCTCGAGCTACTACATTCCCCAGAAGTTAAGGTATGAAGACAACAGTGTCAAAGTCGAAAAGCGTCTGGAAAGGCATTCTCCGGTTTAGCCCAGTTAGGGTTAAAGGAAGCAGAGGTCCCTTTCGCGGAACAGTCAGTGAGTCAAAGAATCAAACAAAAGGGAGTTATTTTTCATTAAACTGCAATTCTCATTTAATTTTTTCCAAATTCGTTACTATACTAATCATGCAGGGAAATTATACCAAAAGCACGGGAAGTCATGAATTCATAAGATAAAAGAGGCATAACACTAAACAAAGTATGTTTTTCTACAAATGCAGAAAATCAGCAAATCGAAGAGCGATGGGCAAAAATATATCGCTCCCCGTCGTCATCAGAGGAGGAATCAGCTATGCAGGGATCCACTGGCTCGCCAGTCACAAGAGGAGCACTCGAAGAAGTACCAGCAGCAGAAGACTCAGGCCGGCCTCGCTCATAGTCAGCACATCTAGCCAGAACCATGTCCCTCTTGTTGGCCCAAGTAGGCAACCCAAGAGGGGGGGTGAATTGGGTTTTATAGAATTTTTAACAAGAATTTCAACTAAAAAATCGTTTATGTATTTTAGTAACAAATAATCAAAGTATATGTATCAAGCAAATGAAGTGTACATTAAAACAAGTATTTGCAAGCATGCATAATGAGCAAGTAAGCAAAACAGAGGCAGAAGAAATATGCACCAGATTTATAGAGGTTCGGCCAACCTTGCCTACGTCCTCTCTTCTTCGATCCTTTCGAAGGAATTCCACTATGCAATACTCCTTACACAGCCGCTGGTTGTGCCACGAGTGCCCAGCTCACTCTTACAAAAGCTTCTTCCCAAGCTTTCAAAACCCAAGAGATTTTGTCCAAGCTTCTCTTAAACTTACAAGTATTTTTCCAAGAACACTCAAACTTACAAGGTTACAAACCCACCCAAACGAGAATGAATGAAGATTATACAAAGAGTGACTCTCCTAGTGAGTATATGAATGAATACAACTCAATGGATAGCTTTAAACACTCAGCAAAAATATGTGGCAGTGAGGTACAGGTGATTTTCAGCTTCAAGCACTTGATATGAATGGTATGATTGCTCTTCTCTTCTTCTTTGAAGCTGTATGTATCTCATATATATAGGTATGGATCGATTCTAACCGTTGGAGAAGTATGGGAGAAGATTTGGTTGCATTTTTGCCCATACCGTCTGTCAGAAAACTAGCCGTTACGGTCTAGGGGTCGACTCTTTTCACAATGAGTCGACTCTTTTTGCATTTCAGCAGATTTTTCAAGTCACTGTCCAAATGAGTCGACTCTTTTGTCCCAGGAGTCGACTCTTTTTAGCAGTCTGCAGAATTGTTGTTCTCTGTTGCAATGAGTCGACTCTTTTTGGCCAGGAGTCGACTCTTTTAAGCTTCCAGTAGAATTCCAAGGCTCTGTTCGAATGAGTCGACTCTTTTTGCTTGAGGGGTCGACTCTTTTTACAAAAACCCATATTTTTGCAACTTTTCTTCATTCTTTTTCAAAGCTTCCAATCTCTTCAAGGATCATCTAAATAGGCTTTTTAAAGCTTGCAAACACTTCTTCAAGATTAGATGACTCCAAGAACATATTCAATCCATTCAAGGTGAATTTTCTTCATTTTCATCACTTGTAGAACTCTTCCATCATCATAGCTTCATCCATTGATTCAAGTCTTCTTCAAGATGTTCAAGAGAGCTTCCATGACTTAGAATCTTCATTTCTTCAATCAACATGGCTTCTCCATGGACTTCAACAACTCTTCCAAGAAAGCTTTCCAAGTCTTGTGATTCCTTCCATGTCTTCAAGACATCTTTAAATCTATCAAGAAAGCTTTTATGTTTTTGAGTTGGTCTCTTCTTTTTCCATTCTTGCAAGATATCTTCAAGTCCTCAAAGTCTTCAATCTTTTAAATCAAGACTTTGATCATTTTCATTCTTCTTCTTTGATATCCATCATCTTCATTCTCTTATAAAATCACCATTGTAGAATATGATATTCTTTCATGCTTATCAATCTTCAATCTAGGATTTTCATCAACTTGAGATTTCTTTTTCTTCTTATAATATCACCTTTGTAGAATACATCACTTCATCATAAATCTTCTATTATGATAAGTTTCAAGTCAAGATCTAATTAATAATACATCTGCACACTAAGTAGAATTATTAGATCATTTAACCATGTTTTGTTATCATCAAAATCAAGGCATTGACTCAACAATATGTTTTCAAGATCAAGCGCTTACCACTACACCAAAAGCAATTGCTGTTAGTCAAGGCGCAACTTTATTTCCTTATACCTTCACAGCAGCCAGCGCCACGTCTCGACTGCACGCATGCGGCAGGATGCTGGACTTGGCCCTCCAGGCCTCCGCCCAACAATCCCCCCCCTAGCACCTGCTCGCAAGCAGCCTGCCATCCAGGGGAGTCGAACCCGTGACCTGCTCTGATACCAGTTTTCAGGATCAAGCGCTTACCACTGCACCAAAAGCAATTGTTATTAGTCAAGGCGCAACTTTATTTCCTTATACCTTCACAGCAGCCAGCGCCACGTCTCGACTGCACGCATGCGGTAGGATGCTGGACTTGGCCCTCCAGGCCTCCGCCCAACACCTCTCTCGAGTAAGGGACTCCACAGCATCCCGCAAGGACGGGCCATCCATCACATCACCCTCCAGGGAAGGAGAGCTGCCTAGAACGCCTCGTGGCCGCCTGCGGGCCCTCACAGCACCCGAAGGAGGGTCATCATGTGTCGATCTGGCTGCTGCTAATCGCCTCTCTAGTAAAACTACCTCAGCGTCTCTCATCCTCAATCGGTCACGCAATATCCGTATCAGACGACGGTTCTCCCGTCTGTGGCGACGCCCCTGAACAATCATAGCAGTCAAGAAGTCGGTATACCCTACAGGAGGTAAAGGAGTCTCAATGAGAAGATCCCCGAGTCTACTAGGACCCAACACGTAGCGTCGAAGCCAGTAATGATAGGCCTCGGTCGCAGGGGGCATGTCAAAGAAGGGGCCATCATCATCAACATGAGGAAGCAAGGATCTCCATATATCCATAATTTTCTCCACCATTGCTCTAGGAATCGACGCCTCAAAGATAAGAGTAAACTCGGCTGCAAAAGCTAGAAAAGGGATATCCTGACTCCTACCAAGCTGTCGTAGAACCCGAATCCCGAAGAAAGGGGCAATGCCCCGCAAGCCTGCTAGGGGCACGAAGGCTCTCCCGGAAGGCCGAACTCTCAAGCAATACCTACCAACCAGCCCTGAATACCACCTGACTGTGCCCGACCTCATGCTCTGAAGATAGTCCGCCCAGGATGTAGCGGTCTGCGGGAATCTCCCCTCATCTGCCATGACACCCTGAGACCTCGCCAGGGAATGTATATGATCGAGCTCAGGATACCACATGTGCTGAAACAAGGGTGTAACAAACAAATGACTAATCGCCCAGAGCTGGAAGAGAGTAGTGCACCCGCGGAAACGAGCGTCAAGGGACTGCTGGAATCTCGTAAGACTCACGAAGGTCTCCCCTACAATCATAGGAGCATAGGAATGCCCTATACGGATCAAGGCCAATGGGGCACAGAGTCCACAGTCCACTAAATCATCGTCTCGGGGAAACACCAAGAAGTTCAGCAGAAGCAAGGCTAAGGCAACCATACGAGAAATAGCCCAATCCTGGGAGGTGTGCCACTCACCTGAATGAGCTCGCATACCTGTAGGAAACTCAAAACGGGAAAAGAGGAACTCTGCTGGGACATAGGGAAACTGGGGCAAAGAAGAAGACGAAAGAACTGCGCGTCTGAATCCGAGCTAGGATAAAACCACTGTGATACAACCATCCGGAAAAAGGAGTCCCACAATGTCAGCAGAAACATCTCGGAAACCAAGAAGGAACCCATACTCGTGAGGAGTAGGGGTAAGCTCACACTCTACAAAGCGAAAAAGAGACAAATCCGGCTGCCAGAAAGGGATCACTGCCTCTGTGAGTCCGGGAATAAGCCGCACTGATAAAAGCGAAGCCACCCGACCAAAGGACCGACGAAAGATATCCTGCTCATCGGAAGGGTAGCTACTGTGCCAAGCTCTCAGCCAATGCAAAACTCCATCTGCCATCCTGAAAAGGTAAGCTAAGGTAAGTGATGTAAATATACCATCCGTACATCTTAAATAACAGTAAAATAAAACAAACAAATAACACAAAACAAATAAAGGATTTCGCAATAACAAATCAAAAATAAAATTTTCACATCTTGATTTTCCAACTCCAAATCACGACTCAAGGGTTCTCTGCCTTTTCCCTTCAAAAAGATTTTATTTCTAAAATTTTAACCAATCCTTTTCATAATTTCTAAAAATTTCGGCAGAATCCCGTTTAAAAGTGGCCCCTACAACGCCCATGACATCAACACAAAACACGAAATATGCACCTTCCAACGCCACAATCACATAACAATGGCACCCGTGCATAATTTCCAATTTTTCAAAATTTTCAAAACACATGTTTATTTTTCAAATAAATCAATGGTTTTCAAAAGGCTTCCAAAATTTTTCAAAATCACCTCAAATGTTTTCAAAATATTCCTACATTTTTCCAAATTTCAAACTTCAACAATTTCATCAATTTCTTGAATTTTCTAATTTTTCCTAATTTTCTAAATATTTTTCTATTTTTCAAAAAATCAAAAATTCACCGAGTTTTCAAAAAATCACGAAACTTCATACAGTTGTCAAACACATTTTTCTAAGGCACATTGCACAAAAACATGGCCAGAAAACCTAATACCCATGCCTGTAGGAACAAATCCCCTAGTCCTGCAGAAAACCCTCTTCACATAATCATGAAAAATCATTCAAATTCAATCAAATAACCATCAAAGTGCAAAAACAACATCACCAAAGTGTTCAAAACATATCAAAGCATTAATTTCCACTATTCACATGATTCAAACGAAGTTCTACACATCAAAATCAACAAAATTTGAAAACTCACCTTTTGGAAGTTCTTCGGCGAAATCTTCACTTCCGGTGACTTTTCCGGCGACGTGGACTCCCTCCAGCAATCACCCGTGGTCCCTAAGCAGTGCTCCTTCAATGTCCAAGATGGATTCCTCACAATGCCTCACAAATTTGCAAAAAACTCTTCAAATCCCGTTGGTGTTCGAACCAGGAATTTTTCTGGTTTTAACTTTAAACTTGGCGCCACTAGCAGAGGCGCCAGTTCATTTCCACCAAAGCAGTGGCGCCAGTTCTAAATTCGGGGCAGTTTTGCCCTTTTTCCCGCCAAAACTCGTTTTCGAAGGCCTTTTTGGCCCGTTATCCGTTTTCGACCCCCGTTGTCAAAAGAATTCCAATGTCCGTCCCTCTGACTGCCACGCGGTCAACATGGGACTCTTACTCTTATCGTTTTTTGTCTTTGACAAGCAAAGACAGAAAAAGAGGGCCAGCTGTAAGCACCCCATTTTTGACCACTCGGCAGTCTACACTCCGTCCAGACTTGTTTTCAAGTCATTATGGACATATTCCAATCGAAACCAATCCTCTAGTCCAAATTCCGTCTTTCCATCGCTTCGCGGGCTTGTCAGGCCCGAATAGAGGCAAAATGACCAAAATGCCCTTAGGGGCATTATTCTTTCTTATTCCAATTCCAATCCCTCTCTCGAGACAGTTTATTCCCCGAGACGGTCCGAGTAGTAAAACTACTCACAAAACCGTCAGAGTGGCGGAAACACTCACCAAACTGTCAGAGTGGCGGAAACACTCACCAAACCGTCAGAGTGGCGGAAACACTCACAAAACCGTCAGAGTGGTGGAAACACTCACAAAACCGTTAGGGTGGCGGAAACACTCACAAAACCGTCAGAGTGGCGGAAACACTCACAACACCGTTAGAGTGGCGGAAACACTCAAAACCCAGGCACGTCTCTTCGGAGTCGGTAAGACCCCTTTCCAATCCCTCTCTCGAGACAGTTTATTCCTCGAGACGGTTCCAACCCAGGCACGTCTCTTCGGAGACGGTAAGACCCCTTTCTAATCCCTCTCTCGAGACAGTTTATTCCTCGAGACGGTCCAAGTAGCAAAACTACTCACACAACCGTTAGAGTAGCGTAAATACTCACAAAGCCGTTTGAGTAACGGAAATACTCAACCGTTAGAGTAGTGGAAATACTCACAGAGCCGTTAGAGTAGCGGAAATACTCACAGAATCGTTAGAGTAGCGGAAATACTCACAGAACCGTTAGAGTAGCGGAAATACTCACAGAGCCGTTAGAGTAGCGGAAATACTCATAGAACCGTTAGTGTAGCGAAAATACTCAACAGAACCGTTAGAGTAGCGGAAATACTCACAGAGCCGTTGGAGTAGCGGAAATACTCTCAAATCGTCAACCCCGTCCGAGTAGCGGAAATACTCAACACCTAAGTCAATACCCATGTTTGTTAGCTCACTTCGGGGAAAAATAACCAGACTACCCTTGGGGCCTCTTCCGAGACTTTTCGGTCAAGATGACCATTTTGCCCCTAAGCATCCGAATGCCCCGGGAACCACACCGGCTCTGGGTATCCAACCGGTAATGCCCCGAGATTACTTTTTATAGTATTCTCGACCTTCCTTTACCTTTCCAGACCATTCCGAGTCAGTTCCGACCAACCCGGTACAAAATGACCATTTTGCCGCTGGAGGGCTGGTTTCCTTTTTCGACCACACCGGCTCTGGGTATCAAACCGGTAATGTCCCGAGAATACTTTTTATAGTGTTCTCGACCTTCCTTTACCTTTCCGGACCATTCCAAGTCAGTTCCGGCAAACCCGGTACAAAATGACCGTTTTGCCCCTAGTGGGCCGATTTCTATTTCCGACCACGCCGGCTCTGGGTATCAAACCGGCAACCTCTGTGAACATTCTAAATAATGTTTCCAGATCCCAAGTCTTCTTCCGGGACAGTTTGAGTCTGTCCCGGCAGTTTTCCGGTTCGATTGACCGTTTTGCCCCTAAAGGCTCGGTCAACCTTTCCGACACATCCAATCCTCACTTTTCAAGTCAAATACCTCCAGGACACTATTTTAAGTGTTCTTGCTCCTTTCCGGCCTTCCGGGTCACTCCCGGCTCCTTCAAATCATTCCCGGACTTTCCGGAGTCACTCCTAGTGAAGCCAGGCTAAAGTTTACATGGTAGTCACTAGTACAAGCGCCCAAATCTAGTCAAAGATACGTTGCTTGCCGACCTTAATTGTTTCCTAAATGGCTAGCGCCACTAGCAGTGGCGCCAAGCCAAAAAATGGCCCGGCGTCACTCCTAGTGGCGCCAGTATAAATTTTGCCCTGGCGCCACTACAACAGGCCCCAAGCTTGTCCAACTTCTATAAATACAGAGCCTCGATCAACGTGAAAAGGGTCTGCAAACTTAACCTAAAAATCCTATATTTCAATATACAGAGCTCGAGCACCTCCAAAACCCTAGTCCCCCTAGGTTTTCCCAAACCCTAGCCACTATACACAAACCCTAGCCTCCTATACACTCATACACTCCCCCGTACACTCATACACTAGCCTCCAACCATTCTTTGAAAACTTGAAGAGCTGCCATCTAAAGCTTGAAGACAATCCTTGAAGGTTGAGGAAGAAGATCAAGACGAAGACCGAAGACCGAAGACTGCACGGCGCGCAAAATAAATAAGAAACAAGGTAGGCTCCCTATTTAAATTTCCGCACTTCCCCCCTCTCTCTTCTCTCTCCAACCCACTTGGGTTTTCTCTATTTTAATCCCCCATCTCTTTCCCCCCCTTTCTTTGCATGCCTGAAACAAGGGGATTCCCGGTCCATGTGTACGATTGGACTATTAGAGAGTCACCGTGTCGGGGGCTTTCTTCTAGTCTAACCAAAGACCACATGGGTCTGGCCCCCTTGATTATGTGGTGAAGCCTTAACCTTGTATGTTCACGACCCCAAATTGCATTGTGCATATCATAGTCTTGCATCTTCCAAAAACCGTTTTCAAAGTTGTTTTTCAAAACGTTTTTAAACTTGTTTTCAAAATTGCATCAAAATCTCTTTTTCAAAAACTTGTTTTCAAAATCACAATCCTAGGGTGATTCTAGCTTTTCCATGGCTAGGGTTGCTTTAGGAAAGTGTTATATTAAAAGTGACCTTTTGGTCTATATTTTCAAACCGTGTTTTCAAAACCGCTTTCCTAAAGTGGTTCTAGCCTTCTTATGGCTAGAATTGCTTTACGAAAGTGAGATGTTTTTGTACTTTCCAAAAACTCTTTCTCTCTTCAAAAGTCTCTTCCTAAAAATCTCTTTCTCAACATACGTTCCTAAAACTCTCCTCTCCAAAATTGATTTCAAAAACTCCCTTTCAAAATCTCTTTTCAAAACTCTCCTCTCTAAAATTGTTTTCAAAAACTCCTTTCCAAAATCTATTTTTCAAAATTCCCTTTTCCAAACTTTCCAAAACTCCTTCTCTTTAAAATCTCTTTCTAAGAACACTCCCTAAATTCACCTTCCTAAAAACTCTCTCCAACAACCTCTTCCAAAAATCTTTCTAAAAAAACTCTCTTTCCAAAATCTTCCTTCTAGAATTTCCACCTAGGATCTTCCTTCCAAAATCTACGTTTCCAAAAACATGCTTTCCAAAAAACTTCTTCTCTCTAAAATCTCTTTCCAAAAACTCTCTTTCCAAATTCACTTTCCAAAAATTCCTTCCTAGGATTCCTTTCTAGAAAACCTTCGTTTCCAAAAGCGCGCTTTCTAAAAAAAAAACTCTTTCCTTAGAGCCTAAGTCAAGCCCTAGAAACCACAATTAGGAAACCCTAGTTTTCTTTCCAAAAACATGATTTTCAAACTTTGCCCTAAACCTAGGTTTCCAAAATCTTTTGTTTTCTACATCAAAACTATCCTTGTTTTCAAAACCTATTTTCTACGTCGAAACTATAATTTTCCAAACCTAGGGTTTCTAGAATCCCCCTTTTCAAATCCTTGTCAAATCCTATCTTCCCTTTAGGAAACCAAATCAAATCTCCCCGTTTAGGAAACTAGATCCTATCCTCCGTTTTTGGAAACAAAATCAAACATTTCTCTTTTAGAAACCAAATCCAATCCCTCCTAATCCCAAACCTTTCTTAATTCAATTCCTTCCTAAACCATAAGTTTCCTAAACTCAAACTCTAAATCTTTCCTTAAATTTTAAAATCCAACTCTTTCCTAATTCAAATCATTCCTAATCCTTCACTTTCCTAAATCTTAAGTTTCCAAAAACTTGAACATAAAAATCTTTCCTAAGCTTTAAGACTCAACTTTCAAATCTTTCCTAATTTAACCCTTTCCTAATTCTACCCCTTTTCAAAATCTTTTTCAAATCCAAACTTTCAAATCTTTCTTAAACCCAAACCTTTCATAATCTCAAGATTTTCTAAAACTCTAAAACTTTCTAAATCCTAAACTTTCTATATTTCAAATCTTTCTAAAATTATAAGCTTCCTAAATTCAAAACTTACTAAATTTAAAACTTTCTTAAGTTGAATCTTTCTAAACCCAAATCTTTCTAAATTCTAAACTTTCCAAAACTTCAAAATCTTTTTCAAATCTAGAACTTTTCTAAATTCAAAACTTTCTAAATTCAAGACTTTCTTAAGTTGAAACTTCCTTTTTTTCAAACATTTCCTAAATTGAAAACTTTCCTTTTTCAAACCTTTCCCAAAACGAAACTTTTCTTATTTTCAAAACTTCCTTGTTTTCAAAGCTTTCCAAATTCAAAACTTCCCTTTTTCAAAACATTTCTAAATTCAAAACTTTCCGATTTTCAAAACTTTCCTAATTTGGGAACTTTCCTAATCTGAAAACCTTTCCTTTTTCGAAAACTTTCCTAAACCTAAAACTTTCCTAATTTCAAAACTTTCCAAAAATGAAACTTTTCTAATTCGAAACTTTCCTAAATTGAACATTTCCTAATTCAAACATTTCCTAAATCCAACCTTTCTTAATCTCCTAAACCTTCCAAGTCGAGTCAAGCTTTTCCTAAGTCTAGGTTTCCTAAACCTCCATCTTTCCAAAACCAAGTCTTTCCAAAATCAATCTTTTCAAATCAAAGTCCAATCTTTCCAATTTCAATTTCCAATCTCCTTTTCTAATCTCAAGTCAAATCCAATTTTCAATTCAATCTTTTTCTTCCAATCCAATCTCTCTCTTCAAATCCACTCTTCTATTTTCAATCGGACTCTGGTCCGAACTACGACTGACCTGATTCCCCCAAAGGGATACGTAGGCAACCTTCATAGGTGCGGTCACAACACTTTTCAAACTTTCAATTCCACCCTCATGGGTGTGGTTTCCAAAATCTTTCCAAATTTCAAATTCCAATCAATTTTCAAATTTCAATTTCAAAATTTCTATTTTCAAATTCCTATTTCCAAGTTTTTAAAGTTTCCAATTTCAATTCCATCTTTTCAAATCTATTTTCAAATCAAATCAATTTCTATTTTCCAATTCTTTCATCTTGCACTTGCATATCATGCATCATGCTAAATTAGTTTTCAAACATTGTTTTTCTAAAGTGGATAGGATTGGTTAATAGTTAGTTAAAGACTCTCATAGGTGAATCTAGGGTAGATTGACATGTAGGTACCGAAAGGGCGGGGTAGGGTGATAGCTTAGTGCGTCTTCCCTACACGTAACCAACCTCCGAACCTAGATCACTGTTTTCGAAAGACCAAAAAGGAGTTATTTTTCTAAAAAGGGCTAAATGTTTTCCCAAGGTTGCCAAACAACCTGTTTTCTTTAAAAACCCTCTCTTGAGGAGATATTTTCAAAATTGTTTTTTTCCAAAAACCCTAAGTGTAGTTTTCGGACTATGCTTAGTTTTTAGGTGACCTAACTCACCTTAATCAAGTTAGGTGGCGACTCCAAATCTTTTTCAAAAGCCAATTATTCAAACCAATTTTTCAATTCAAACCTAGTCGCACTCATTCTTCTAGGAGGGTGAGTTCTAACGAGAGAGTATAGCATTTTTCCTGCTTGGGTGAGTAATCCTCGAGTGCGAAAAATCTAGGCGCGACACCTACATGTCTATTTACCCTAAATTCACCTATGAGAGTCTTCAACTAACTAATGTTCAATCCTATCCACTTTGAAAAAGAATGTTTAAAAAGACATAATGCATCATATACAAATGCAAGAGGATGGTTTGATTTGAAAATATATTTTGAAAAAAAATTGATTTGATTTTAGAAAAGATTTGAAAAGATAGATTTGAAATTGGAAAGCTTAGAAATTGGAAATAGAGATTTGAAAATAGAAATTTAGAATTGGAAGTTGGAAAAAAGTTGTGAAATTGGAGATTGAAAAAGGTTGTGAAAATAGAAACTTGAAAAAGGTTGTGACCGCACTCATGGGGGTTGCTTACGTATCCTTTCGGAGGAATCAGGTCAGTTGTAGTTTGGACAAAAGTCCGATAGAAAATAGAAGGTTGGATTGGAAGAACGAGATTTCGATTGGAAAATGGATTTGATTTGAACTTAGAATAGAAGATTGAAGATTGGAATTTAGAATTTTTGAATTGAAAAGGTTGGATTTTGATTTGGAAAGATAGAACTTGGAAGAAAGATTTAGACTTGTTTTGGAAAGACGGAGGTTTAGGAAACCTAGACTTAGGAAAGATAGGATTTAGGAAAGACTTGAGGTTTAAGAAAGATTTGACTTGACTTGGAAAAGTTTGGACAACAAGGAAAGATCGGATTTAGAAAGGATTCAAATTAGGAAAGTTTCATTTTAGGAAAGTGTCATTTTAGAAAAGTTTCATTTTAGGAAAGTTTTGGTTTAGGAAAGTTTCAACTTAGAAAAACTTTGACTTAGGAAAGTTTCAACTTAGCAAAGTTTTGAATTAAGAAAGTTTCATTTTAAGAAAGGTTTTGAAATAGGAAAGGTTTTGAAAATAAGGAAGTTTTGAAAACAAGAAAGTTTGGAGTTTAGAAAGTTTTAGATTGGGAAAGATTTGAAGTTTTAGGAAAGTTTAGAATTTAGAAAGTTTGGAAGTTTAGAAAGATTTAAATTAAGAAAGTTTTGAATTTAGAAAACTTTGAATTTGGAAAGATTTGAAATTTAGAAAGTTTAAGATTTAGAAAGTTTTAGAGTTTGAGTTTTAGAAAATCTTGAGAATAGGAAATGTTGGAGTTTAAGAAAGATTTGAAAACTTAGATTTAGAAAGTTAAGATTTGAAAAGGGATAGAATTAGGAAATGGTGAATTAGGAAAGATGTGAAAGTTGAGTTTTAAAATTTAGGAAAGATTTTTATGTTCAAGTTTTGGAAACTTAAGATTTAGGAAAGTAGAAGATTAGGAAGGATTTGAATTAGGAAAGATTTGGACTAGGAAGAGTTAAGATTCCTATTTCCGAAAACAAGGGATTCGATTTTGTTTCTAAAAGAGAAGGTTTGATTTTATTTCCAAAAACGGAGGATTGGATCTAGTTTCCTAAACGGGAGATTAGATTTGACAAGGATTTGGAAAGAGAGGTTTTAAAAACCCTAGATTTGGGAAGACTATAGTTTTGACGTAGAGAAGAGGTTCTTTTTTTTTTTGGAAACTTACGATTTTCACGTAGAAAGGGAGGTTTTGGAAACTTAGGTTTGCGGCAAGATTGAAAATCACGTTTTTGGAAAGAAAATTAGGGTTTCCTAATTGTGGGTTCTAGGGTTTGACTTGGACTCTAAGGAAAGAGTTTTTGGAAAGTGAGTTTTTAGAAAGAGGGTTTTGGAAAGGAAATCCTAGGAAGGAATTTCTAGAATGTGAGTTTTGATGAGAGAGTTTTTGGAAAGATTTTTAGAAGGAGATTGTTGGAAAGAGATTTAGGAAGAGATTTTTCTAAGGAGCATTTTTAGAAAGTGAATTTTGAGGAGAGTGTTTTGGAAAGGAGTTTAAAAAGGAGTTTTAAAAAAAAAATTTGGACGAAGTTTTTAGAAAAAAATTTTGGAAAGAAGAGCTTTTAAAAAGTATGTTGAAAAAGAGGGTTTTAGAAAGAGAGACTTTTGAAAAGAGAGTTTTTTGGATAGTATAAAAACGTCTCACTTTCCTAAAGCGATCCTAACTATAAGAAGGTTAGAACCACTTTAAGAAAGTGGTTTTGAAAACAATGAGTTGAAAATATAGACCATATTGGTCACTTTAAATGTAACACTTTCCTAAAGCAATCCTAGCCATGGAAATGCTAGAATCACCTAGGATTGTGATTTTGAAAAAGGAAATTTTGATGCAATTTTGAAAACAAGTTTAATGCAAGCTTTGAAAACGAGTTTGAAAATGATTTTTGGAAGAATGCAAGATAATGATATGCACAACGCAAATTGGGGTCGTGAACATACAAGGTTAAGGCTTCACCACATAATTAAGGGGGCCGAACCCACGTGGTCTCCGGTTAGACTAAAAGAAAGCCCCCGACACAGTGACTCTCCAATAGCCTAATCTTACACATGGACCAGGAATCTCCTTGTTTCAAGCATGTAAAGAAAGGGAGGGAAGAAGATGGGGGATTAAAATAGAAGAAAACCCAAGTGGGTTAGGAGAGAGAAGAGAGAGGGAAAAGTGTACAAACTTAAAGAGAAAACCTACCGTATGTCTTGTTTATTTCGCTTGGCTTTGCGCGCCTTGCTTTTTTTCGGTCTTCGCTTCTCTTCAGTCTTCGAGAGCTTTGTCTTGGTCTTCAAGAGCTTCGAGTTGCAGCAATCCAAATCTTCAATGGAGGGTTAGAGGCTAGTGTATAAGTGTATAAGGGTGTGTATGAGTGTATAGGAGGCTAGGGTTTGTGTATGGTGGCTAGGGTTTGGAAAACCTAGGGAAGCTAGGGTTTAGGGAGGCTACAAGCTCTGTATATCGAATATTAGGGTTTTTAGACTGAGTTTGCGGACCTCCTTCACACTGGAAGAGGCTCTATATTTATAGAAATGGGATAAACCTGGCGCCTGTTGCAGTGGCACCAGGTCAAATTTCCTCTCAGCGCCACTAGTAGTGGCGCCAAGCTAGTTAGGAAAGTTTTAAGGTCAGCAAGCAACGTATCTTGGGAAGATTTGGGCGCCTGTACTAATGACTACCATGCAATTTCTAGCCTAGCTTCACTAGGAGTGACTTCGGAAAGTTCGAGAAGAATTTAAGGGACCAGGATTGGCCCGAAAGGCTGGAAAAGGGTAGGAACACTTAAAACAGTATCCCGGAGGTATTTGACTTGAAAAATGAGGATAGGATGTGTCGGAGGGGTTGACCAGGCCATTAGGGGCAAAACTGTCAATTAGGCCAGAAAGCTGCCGAGATGGACTCGGAACGTCTTGGAAGAAGATTCAAGATATGGAAACATTATTTAAAATGTTTCCAAAGGTTGCTGGTTTGATACCTAGAGCCGATGTGGTCGAAAAAGGCGATCGGCCCACTAGAGGCAAAACAGTCATTTTGCACTGGATTTGCCAGAACTGACTCGGAATGATTCGGAACGGTAAAGAAAGGCTAAGAATACTGTAGGAGGCATTCTCGAAAAGTTACCAGTTTGATTCCCAGGGCCGGTGTGGTTCCCGGGGCATTTGAATATCTAGGGGCAAAATGGTCATCCTGACCAAAAAGTCTTGGAATTGACCCGAAACGAACTGGAGGGCACCTAATCATGCCAGATCATCTCTAGGACGATCTAGAAGGGTGGACTTATCGTTCTGAGGGCTAGGTGTGCTCTCGAGAAACGTGCCGAAAAATGGCCCAAGGGGCAATTTGCTCATTTTTCACCAAAGTGGGCTAGCAGGCACTGGTGTTGACCCTAGTTTTGAGTGTTTTCGTCAATCTGACGACGGTCTCGTGATATAGGGGTTTGTTGGCAATTCCTCATATCAACCTATTTACGAGTATTTTCGCTACTCTAACGATTGCGATGTTTGCGAGTATTTTCGCTACTCTGACGGTTCGTGATCATTCCCGAGACTGCCTGATCTTGGGAAGCTGCTAAAGGGACTTAGCGCCTGAGAAGTCAACTTTCTCGAAAGGCGTGCCTGAAACAGACTTTTCTACATTGGCGGGCTAGCAGGCGCCAAAGGTGGACCGTTCTACCATCTATGGGGCTTGTGGTCTTGTCCCGGTCAACAGGTTTAAAAGGACTTACTGTTCTAAAGAGATTTTCTTCAGAAAACATGCCGGATTGGATAGAATTACCGTCTCGAGGAATCAACTGTATCAAGAGAGGGATTAGAATTGGAATTGGAAAGGGGACTTATCGTCTTCGGAAAGACGTGCCTGTTGAAATTGGAAAGGGGACTTACTGTCTTTGAAAAGACGCGCCTGATAGGATTGGAAAGGGGACTTACCGTATCCGGAAAGACGCGCTTGATAGGATTGGAAAGGGGACCTACCGTCTCTGGAAAGACGCGCCTGATTTGGAATTGGAAAAGGGACTTACCGTCTTCGGAAAGACGCGCCTGATAGGATTGGAAAGTGGACTTACCGTCTCCAGAAAGACACGCCTGATAGGATTGGAAAGGGAACTTATTGTCTCTGGAAAGATATGCCTTATAAGATTGGAAAGGGGACTTACCGTCTCCGGAAAGACATGCCTATTTTGGAATTGGACCGAACAATGCCCCTAGGGGCATTTCAATTATTTTGCCTCTATTTGGGCCTGGTGGGCCTGCAAAGCAATGAATAGACGGGATTAGACTTAGAGAGTTGATTTCGATTGGAATACGTCCACATCGACTTGAGTACAAGTCTGTACGGACTAGAAATCACCGATCGGTCAAAAATGGGGTGCTTACAACGCTTGATGTGTCATTTCCTCTAAGGAAACCCTAACCATGAGACGGTTTAGATTGCCTTAGAGTTGTGAGTTTTGAAAATAGCTTATGAGAATGGTAAGTGTCTAGCCATTTTTGTCAAAACAAGTTTAAGAGAATTCTTGAAAATATTTTGGAATAGGGTATGGAAGAATTAGAAAAGAATTTTGAATTAATTTTTGAAAACTCAAGAGAGTAGGATCTTTTATAATGCATGCCATGCAAATGGTTTTTGCAATTGAAAAAAGGTTTGAAAGAAGTTTGGAATTGGAGTCTTTAAAGCCTTCTAACCATGGTTGGGATGATCTAAGGTTAACTAACTTGGGTTAGGTTGAACTAGGGTTGGACTGACCTAAGGTTAACCAACTAGAGTTAGGCTAACCTGGGGTTGGATTGAACTAGAGTTAGGTTAACCTAGGCTCAAAGGGACCTAGGATTAACTAACTAAGGTGAAGTTAATCTAGGGTTTGGTTAACCTAGGATTAACTAACTTGGGTTAGATTAACCTAGGGTTTGGACAACTAGAGTTAACTAACTTGGGTTACGTTAACCTAAGGCTTGGAGGTGTCCTAAGGTCAGCTAACTAAGGTTAGGTTAACCTAGGGTTTGGTTGACCTATGGTTAACTAACTTGGGTTAGGTTAACCTAGAGTTTGGATAACTAGGGTTGACTAACTTGGGTTAGGCTAACCTAGGGTTTGGAGGTGTCCTAAGGTTAGTCAACTAGGGTTGGGTTAGCTTTGGGATTTGGAAGGTGGTTTTGAAAAATAGTTTTGGACTAGGGTTTTGGCATAGTGGTTTTGGAAAAGTGGTTTTATACATGAATTTTGAAAAGGGGTTTTGAAACCATGATGCTTTGTAAAGGACTTGGAAAACAACTCTAAAGGGCTACATGAATTTCAAAAAAGATCATTACATGAAAATGGACTCAAATCAAGTGTAGAGTTTATATGGTTGATATTTGGAAACAGCTCCAAGGAGGGTTTCATTGGGACCATTATAACCACTAACTTAAATAGAGCCAAACTTTTGAAAATCAACATGTAATGGTAGTTTTAGAAAATCATTTTTTATGCAAAATAAGAAGAATAAACTTTTGAGAACCCTCTTGAAGAGGATTGTTTTGAAAACCACTTTTGGGGTGCAGAAAACCACTCTAGTGAGCTAGGATTCCTATGGTCAATAAATGAGGAGACCACTCAAAAGAGGGTTCCATGAGAACCATTTCAATCACAAAACTCAAGAGAGCAAAACTTTGAAAATCAAAATGAAATATAAGTTTTGAAAACCATTTTAATGCAACTTGAAGATGGTAAAATGCAATTATGCAAAATGAAGTCAAGGGGCTGAAGGAAGGCTCCCTAGGACGTAGAAATCTAAAGCTTCAAACTAGGTTTCAAGAAACCAACTCTAAGGGCCATTTTTAGAAAACACTTGAATATGGATTTTGGAAAATGTGTAGGGATTAGAAATGCTAAGGGGTTTGAAAAATGGCTTTAAACATGAAAAATGGAGTCAAGTATTAATACATGAGTATAGCAACCATATGCAAGGGAGTCATGAAATCATACAAGGCTAAAATGCCATATCACAATGCAAGGTGCTCTAAGGTCATACCATCTCAAAGTAGACTTATGAAAGATTTCCCTATACGGTGGCTCCACAAGCTTTCCTCTAGGCATGACATGGGAGCTCCCTTATTCCAAACATGCAAGAAAAAGGGAGGGGGGGGGGGGAGTAGAAGATGGTGGTTAAAAATAGAGAATAGCCTAAGTAAGCTAGGAGGGAGAAGAAAAAAGTAGGGGTAGCAAAATGTAAATAAAAATATTACCTTGTCTTCACAACTTCTTCAAGATTCAATGGAGAGCTTTGCTTGTGATTTGAAGGGTCTTTAATGACCATGGAGTGGGCTGAAAATGGCTTGAATGTTGCTTTGGAGGCTTTAAGGATGAGGTGTATAGGCTTAAGGTTGGTGGAATCTAGCTTAGATGCTTTGAAGGTTGAAAGAGGTGGAGTATTAAAAATTTTTTGAGGTTTTGGGAGTATTTCAGCAAGGTTTCGCCATTATTTTTAGCTCTGAATATTCAAGGAGGGAGGTTTGGTATTTATAAGTAATCTGTTGGGAGTTAGCGCATGTGTTACATGTGCCTAGGCAATTTTTGCCCTAGCGCATGTAACACATATGCCAGTACTGTTCTAGTGGTTGAATGCCATGTGGCACCCTCTATACTGACTTAACTTGGGGAGTAAGCAAAATTTTGATCAATCTGATCACATCTGGGTGCATGTAGCATACGCTCCACTGTCAAGAACTCTTGTGTTAACTTTGCCTCTATAATTGTGCAATCTGAAAAAGATTCGGGACAATCAGTCACGTTCATGATGTTCTCCTATTATTTCTCAAGAGCTAGGAACTTCTAAGAGGCTTCAAAAGTGTTCGAAAGAGTGAGATATCACCTCAGGAAGTAAGTTCAAAAACACACTTTTTTGGAGCGTCTGTGATACGCTCTGTGGGTATTCAAAAGTAGCAGTCTTTAGGCCACGTGACCAAGGACTTCCAAGGATGATCTCTTTGATCGAACCGTACCAATGAAAAGTCCTCTAGAAATACTTTTGAGAATTCCTTAATTTACACATTTCTCAAGTTATTTGACAGTGCGTTATAATTAGGGAATCGGAGGAAAAAAAAAACCCAAGCAAAGCGTCTGTGAGACGCTCAAGGAGTTTCTGAAAGTGGCAACTTTTGGGCCATGCAATTGGGGGCTTCGGGAAGCGATCTATTCGATTGAGCCGTATCGATTGAAAGACCTATGGACGTGCTAGGAATTCCCTGATTTATGGAGAAAAAACTACCCTAGTGGAGCGTCTGTGAGATGGTCCAAGAGACTTTCTTTGACTTGGAAGTGTTTGGAGTCACGGGACTCACCTTAATTGGACATGGGCATAGAATAGGGCATGCCGGTTTGGTACCCAGAGCTAGTGTGATTTCAGGGCGCACTTACGCCACTAGGGGTAAAATGGTTATTTTGATCGTAATTGGTTGGAAAGGGTCAGAATGGATTGGAGTGACATATTAAACATGTAGGACTGCTTGGGAACATTCCTAGAAGGTGTACTTACCATCTAGAGGGATTTGTGCTGTGTTGGTATGCCTAGGGGTAAAATAGTCATTTGACCAGAGTTGACCAGAACGAGGTCGGAATTGTTCAAGATGGTATATTGAGTACGCCTAATTGTCTAAGGACATTTTGGAAAGGTAGACTTATCGTCTTAAGGGATTTTAAACTTTCTCAAAGATGTGTCTGGAGGCCTAAGGGGTTGGTTTGGTCATTTTTAACAAGTCGGGCTAGCAGGTGCCGGTGTTGACCTAGGTGTTGGTTCCTGAGACCACCCAATCTCGAAAAGCTACCTGTGCGGTGTTGGTCCCTGAGACCGCCTGGTCTTAGAGAGCTACCTATAGGGTGGTGTTGGTTCCTAAGATTGCCTGGTCTTAAAAAGCTACCCATAGGGTGGTGTTAGTTCCCGAGATTACCTGGTCTCGGAGTAGGGTGGTGTTAGTTCCCGAGATTACCTGGTCTTAGAGTGAACTGCACAGGCAATCTTAGGAACCAACACCTTATCAAATTCCAAACGGTTCACTTATGGACATTCTACATTGACGAGTGTCGCGCCTAGATTTTTCGCACTCGAGAAATACTCACACAAGCGGGAAAAATGTTGTACTATCTCGTTAGAACTCACTCTCCTAAAAGAATAAGTGTGACTAGGTTTGAATTGAAACTAAGTTTGAATAAAAGGCTTTTGGAAAAGATTTGGAGTCGCCACCTAACTTGATTAAGGTGAGTTAGGTCACCTAAAAAACTAAGCATAATCTGAAAACTACACTTAGGGTTTTGGAAAACGATTTTGAAAATATCTGCTCAAGAGAGGGTTTTTAAGAAAAACAGGTTGTTTGGCAACCTTTGGAAAACATTTAGTCTTTTTTAGAAAAATAACTCCATTTTGGTCTATGAAAATAGTGATTCTAGGTTTGGAGGTTGGTTACGTGTAGGGAAGACGCACTAAGCCATCACCCCACCCCGCCCTTTCGGTACCTACATGCCAATCTACCCTAGATCCACCTATGAGAGTCTTTAACTAACCAATGTTCAATCCTATCTGCTTTGAAAAAGAATATTTGAAAAGAAACTAACATGATGCATGATATGCAAGTACAAGAGAAAGATTTGATTTGAAAATAGATTTGGAAATAAATTGATTTGATTTTAGAAAAGATTTGAAAAAATAGATTTGAAATTAGAAAGTTTTAGAATTTGGAAATTGAGATTTGAAAATAGATTTTTGGAATTGGAAATTGGAAATAAAACATAGAATTGAAAACTTGAAGAAGATTGCAGAATTGGAAGTTTGAAAGAAGATTGTAGAATTGGAAATTTGAAGAAGATTGTGGAAATAGAAGTTTGAAAAGTGTTGTGGAATTTGAAATTTGAAAAATGTTGTGACCGCACCCATGAGGGTTGCCTACGTATCCTTTTGGAGGAATCAGGTCAATCGTAGTTCGGACAAGAGTCCGAATGAAAAGAGATTGATTTGGAAGAAAGAGATTGAATTGGAAGATTTGAAAATATTTGATTTTGGAAAACTTGGTTTTAGAAAACCTAGACTTAGGAAGATAGGATTTGAACTTGAGATGAAGAAAGATTTGACTCGAAGGTTGGACTTGGAAGATTGGGGAAGTTGAAATTTATGAAAATTCGGATTAGGAAAGTTTCGAATTAGGAAAGTGTCATTTTAGGAAAGTTTTGGAATTACGAAAGTTTTCGGTTTAGGAAAGTTTCGAATTAGAAAAGGTTCAACTTAGGAAAGTTTTGGATTAAGAAAATTTCGAATTTAGAAAGTTTTCAAAATAGGAAAGGTTTTCAAATTAGGAAAGTTCCCGAATTATGAAAGTTTTGAAATAGAGAAGTTTTGAAAATTGGAATATTTAGAAAACAAGGAAGTTTTGAAAATATGAAAGTTTTGAGTTTAGAAAGTTTTGAAATTTGGAAGGATTTGAAATTTAGAAAGTTTGGAATTTAGAAAGATTTAGGTTTAGAAAGATTTGACTTAAGAAAGTTTTGAATTTGGAAAGATTTGGAATTTAGAAAGATTTGAAATTTAGAAAGTTTAGGATTTAGAAAGTTTTAGAGTTTTAGAAAATCTTGAGAATAGAAAAGGTTTGAATTTGGGAAAGGTTTGAAAACTTGGATTTGAAAAGTTAAGATTTGAAATTGAGTAGAATTAGGAAATGGTTGAATTAGGAAAGATGTGGAAGTTAAGTTTTTAAGGAAAGATTTGAAAGTTTTAGAAAACTTATAGTTTAGGAAATTAGGAAGGATTTGATCTAGGAAATGTTTGGATTAGGAAGCGATTGGGTCTTGTTTCTAAAAGAGGAAGTTTGATTTTGTTTCCAAAAACAGAGGATAGGATCTAGTTTCCTAAACGGGAAGATTTGATTTGGTTTCCTAAAGGAAAGATTTGATTTGACAAGGATTTGGAAAGGGGAAGTTTTAGAAACCCTAAATTTGGAAAGCTATAGTTATGACGTAGAAAATAGGTTTTAGGAATGTGTATAGTTTGGATGTGAAAACAAGGGGTTTTGGAAACCTAGGTTTTAAGGCAAGTTTGAAAACCATGCTTTTGGGAAGAAAAATTAGGGTTTCCTAATCGTGAGTTCTAGGGCTTGACTTGGGCACTAAGGAAAGAGTTTTTGGAAAGTGCGTTTTTGGAAACGAAGATTTTAGAAGGAAAATCCTAGGGAGGAGTTTCTAGAAGGAAGATTTTAGAAAGAGAGTTTTTGGAAAGATTTTTGGAGAGAGTTTTTCTGGGAAAAAGACCTAGGGAATGCTTTTGGAAAGTGGACTTTGAAGAGAGCGTTTTGGAAAGGAGTTGAAAAACGAAAGTTTTGAAAAGAGTTTTTAGAAAACAATTTTAGAAAGAGGAGCTTTTGAAAAGCATGTTGGAGAAGAGATTTTTATGAGGAGGGATTTGAAAAGAGAGTTTTTAGAAGGTATAAAAATATCTCACTTTCCTAAAGTGATTCTAACCATAAGAAGGCTAGAACCACTTTAAGAAATGTGGTTTTGAAAACAACAAAGATTTTGAAAATATGGACTATATTGGTCACTTTAAATGTAACACCTTCCTAAAGCAATCCTAGCCATGGAAAAGCTAGAAACACCCTAGGATTGTGATTTTGAAAACATGTTTTGAAAAAAAGATTTTGATGCAATTTTGAAAACAAGTTTGAAAACGATTTTGAAAACAACTTTGAAAACGACTTTTGGAAGATGCAAGATCATGATATGCACAATGCAATTTTGGGGTCGTGAACATACAAGGTTTAGGCTTCACCATATAATCAAGGGGGCTGGACTCACGTGGTCTCCAATTAGCCTAAAGGAAAGCCCCCGACACGGTGACCCTCCGATAGTCTAATCCTACACATGGACCGAGAGTCCCCTTGTTTCAAGCATGCAAAGAAAGAGGGGGAAAGAGATGGGGGATTAAAATAGAGAAAACCTAAGTGGGTTAGGGGAGAGAAGAGAGAGGGGAAAGTGCGGAAACTTAAAGAGAAAGACTACCGTATGTCTTGTTTATCTTGCGCCCCTTGCTTGTCTTCGGTCTTCGGTCTTCGGCTTGATCTTCGTCTTCAATCTTCAAGAGTTGTCTTCAAACTTTAGATTGCAGCTCTTCAAGTCTTCAAATGAGGATTGAAGGCTAGTGTATGAGTGTATGGGGGTGTGTATGAGTGTATAGAAGGCTAGGGTTTAGTGTATGATGGCTAGGGTTTGAAAAACCTAAAAAAACTAGGGTTTAGGGAGTACACGAGCTCTGTATATCGAATTATATGATTTTTAGATTGAGTTTGCCGACCCCTTTCACGTTGGAAGAGGCTCTGTATTTATAGAGAGAGGACAGACCTGGCGCTTGTTGCAGTGGCGCTAGCCAGTTAGGACAGTTTGTAAGTCGGCAAGCAACGTATCTTTGACTAGATTTAGGCGCCTGTACTAATTACTACCATGCAATTTTTAGCCTGGCTTCACTAGGAGTGACTCTGAAAAGTCCAAGAAGGAGTTTGGAAGACCGGGAATGACCCTGAAAAGAGCGGAAACACTTAAAATAGTGTTTCGAAGGTATTTGACTTGAAAAATAAGGATAGGATGTGTCGAAAGGGTTGACCGGGCCTTTAGGGGTAAAACGGTCAATCGGATCGGGAAGCTGTCGAGACGGACTTGGACTGTCCCGGAAGAAGACTTAAGATTTGGAAACATTATTCAGAATGTTCTCAAAGGTTTCCGGTTTGATACCCAGAGCCGGTGTGGTCGGAATAGGTGACCGGCCCACTAGGGGCAAAATGGTTATTTTGCACCGGGTTGGCCGGAACTAACTCGGAATGATCCGGAAAGATAAAGGGAGGTTGAGAACACTATAAAAAGCATTCTTGGGAGGTTACCAGTTTGATACCCAGAGCCGGTGTGGTCGGAAAAGGTGACCGGCCCTCCAGGGGCAAAACGGCCATTTTGCACCGAGTTTGGCGAAACTAACGAATGATCCGGAAAGGTAGAGGAAGCTTGAGAATACTATAAGAAGTAATCTCAGAAGGTTACCGGTTTGATACCCAGAGCCAGTGTGGTTCCCGGGGCGTTTGGATGCCTAGGGGCAGAATGGTCATCTAGACCGGAAAGTCTCGGAAAAGGCCTAAGGGGCAGTTTTGTCATTTTTCACCGAAGTGGGCTAGCAAGCACCGGTGTTGACCTGGGTTTTGAGTGTTTCCGCCACTCCGACGGCGATCGCGTGATACAGGGATTTGTTGGCAATTTCCTATATCAACCTGTTTGTGAGTATTTCCGCTACTCTGACGGTTGCGATGTTCGCGAGTATTTTCGCTACTCGGACCGTCTCGAGGAATAAACTATCTCGAGAGAGAGATTGGAAAGGGGTCTTATCGGCTTCGAAAAGACGTGCCTGGTTTGGAACTGTCTCGAGAAATAAATTGTCTCGAGAGAAGGATTGGAAAGGGGTCTTATCGTCTCCGAAAAGACGTGCCTGATTTAGGACTGTCTCGAGGAATAAACTGTCTCAAGAGAGGGGTTGGAAAGGAGACTTACCGTCTTTGGAAAGACGTGTCTGATTTAGAACCGTCTCGAGGAATAAACTGTCTCGAGAGAGGGATTGGAAAGGGGACTTACTGTCTTCGAAAAGACGTGCCTGAATTGGAACCGTCTCAAGGAATAAACTGTCTCGAGAGAGGGATTGGAAAGGGGTCTTATCGTCTCTGAAAAGACGTGCCAGATTTGGGACCGTCTCAAGGAATAAACTGTCTCAAGAGGGGGTTTGGAAAGGGGACTTACCGTCTTCGAAAAGACGTGCCTGATTTAGGACCATCTCGAGGAATAAACTGTCTCGAGAGAGGGATTGGAAAGGGGACTTACCGTCTTCGAAAAAACGTGCCTGAATTAGAACCGTCTCAAGGAATAAACTGTCTCGAGAGAGGGATTGGAAAGGGGACTTATCGTCTTCGGAAAGACGTGCCTGAATTGGAACCGTCTCAAGGAATAAACTGTCTTGAGAGAGGGATTGGAAAGGGGACTTACCGTTTTCGAAAGGACGTGCCTGAATTAGAACTGTCTTGAGAAATAAACTGTTTCGAGAGAGGGATTGGAAAGGGGACTTACCGTCTTCGAAAGGACGTGCCTGAATTGGAACCGTCTCGAGGAATAAACTGTCTCGAGAGAGGGATTGGAGTTGGAATTGGAAAGAACAATGCCCCTAAGGGCATTTTGGTCATTGTGCCTCTATTTGGGCCCGACGGGCCCGCAAAGCGATGGATAGACGGGATTTGGACTTAGAAAGTTGATTTCGATTGGAATATGCCCACAATGACTTGAACACAAGTCTGAACGGAGTGTAGACTGCCGAGCGGTCAAAAATGGGGTGCTTACAACGAGCTAGTAGGCTCCATAAGTGAACCGTCTGGAATTTGATAAGGTGTTAGTTGTCAAGATTGCTTGATCTAGAGAAGCTACCTGGATGGCGTTAATTCCCAAGACCGCCCGGTCCTGGAAAGCTACTTGAATGGTGATGGTTCCCATGACCACCTAGTCTCGGAAAGCTTCCTGGAGCACCTAAGGGTAATATGGTCTTTTAGCTTCAATTGGGCCTTGCGGGCCTCTGAAACAACCAGTTGATTAGACTGGAGTTTGAAAGAGCTGGTCTGGGCTCGACTGTGTTGTGATGTTCAAAACTAGATCCGGTTAGATCAGAGATTGCAGAGCGGGCAAAAATGGGGTGCTTATATCGGGCTAGCAGGTGCCAGAAGTGAACCGCTCTACCTTTTCAGGGACTTGGGTTTCGTCCCAGTCGACGGGCGTGAAGGGACTTATCGTTCCAAGGGATTTTGTGTTTTCTTAGTAAACGTGTTGTGCTGGATGGACTTACCATTTAAGGGATCAACTTTCTTGAAGGACATGCTGGATCGAGTTTAATCGGTCTACACTGAAAGTGGAACTGGAATTGAGGTTGAAATACGAACTTACCGTCTTTAAGAAGATGTGCCAACTGGAATTGGATCAAGCAATGTCTGTAAGTACCCCATTTTTTCCTGCTCAGCAATCTCCAGTCTGACTGGACTCACATTCAAACCGGCACAAACACATTCAACTCAAAACCAGTCGTCCAATCTTAATCCGATCAATTAATTACTTTGCGAGCCCACTAGGCCCAATAGAGGCAAAGTGACCAAAATGCCCTTAGGGTATTGCTCGATCCTATTCCAGTTGGCACGTCTTCCTAGAGATGATAAGTTCCTATTTTAATCTCAAATCCAATTCCAGTCCAAATCAAATCGGACACACCTTTCGAGAAAGTTGATCCCTCAAGCGATAAGTCCATTCAGTTTGGCACGTTTTTTGAGAAAACTTTTTGGAACAGTAAGTCCCTTCAAACCCGTCGATTGGGACGAAACCCAAGTCCATGAGATGCTAGAATAGTTTACCTTTGGCGCTTGCTAGCCCGCTAATAAAGAATGTCCGTTATTCGGCACGCCTTTCGAGAAAGTTGATCCATTAGACGATAAGTCTACCTAGCAGCTTCTCGAGATCAGTTAGTCTTCAGAATGAACACGTACTGTTAGAGTGGCGGAAACACTCACAAACATCGCAATCATTAAAGTGGTGACAGCACTTGCAAACAGGTCGACATTGGGAATTGCCAACAAAACCCCTTTGTCACGGGACCGAACTCGCCTATTGGCCGTGACATGTTTACCAAAAGACGAGATACCTTTGGAAACCAACTCGTCACATACCGTCAAAGTGATGGAAACACTCAAAATTCGGGCCAACACCAATACCTGCTAGCCCACTCTAGTAAAAAATTACCAAACTGCCCCTTGGGCCTTTTCCGGCATGTTTCTCGAGAAAGTACCTAAGTCCTCAGAGTGGTAAGTCCACCTTCTCAAGATTGTCCCAAAGACAATCTAGCACATTTAAGTGCCTTCCAGTCGGTTCTGGACTAATTTCGGGACCATCCAGTCAAAATGACCATTTGGCCCTTAGGCATCCGAGCGCCTCTGGGAATCACACCGGCTCTAGATATCAAAATGGTTACCTCCCGAGGATGCTTCTAATAGTATTATCAATCTTCTAGTACCTTTCCAGAACATTTCGAGTCTATTATGGCAAACCCAGTGTAAAATAACCGTTTTGCCCCTAGGGGGACCGGTCACCTTTTCTAACCACACTGGCTCTGGGTATCAAATCAGCAATCCCCCGTAGCATTCTAAATAATGTTTCCAACCTTCAAGTCCTCTCATAAGTCATTCCAAGTCCATTCTGGTGGTTTTTCAGTCTAGTTGACCGTTTTGTCCCTAATGGCTTGACTGAGCACTTCAACAATCCTGACATTATTTTTCAAGCTTGTTACCCCTGGGACACTATTTTATGGGTTTCTACACATTTTTGGCCTTCCAAATCATTCCCAGCCTCCCGAAACATTCCCGCACTTTCCGGAGTTACTCCTAGTGGAGCTAAACCAAAAATTGCATGGTAGTCACTAGTACAGGCGCCCAAATCTTTTACCTTGTGTATCAAGGGTCAAAAGATACATTTCTTGCCACCCTAAAAGCTTTCCTAACTGGCTAGCACCACTAGTAGTGGCACCAAGTCAATAAGTGGCCTAGCACCACTAGGAGTGGCGCCAATAGGAAATTTACCCTGGCGCCACTGCAGCAGGCGCCAGGTCAGTTAGTTGCCTATAAATAAAGGGTCTGCAATCTCACTCCGGAAACGCTGTCTCTCTAAAAATAGAGCTTGAATCCTCTCCTAACCCTAATTCCTTCAAGTCTCTTCAAGCCCTAGCCTCCATACACTCTAACCTTAACTTGTACACACACTTCATACACTTACACACCAGCCTCAAAGCAATCCATTGAAGACTCAAGTGCTGCAAGTTTGAAGCTCTTGAAGCCCAAGTAAAGCAAAGCAAATAAAGTAAGCAAAACAAGAATAAGACAAAGTAGACTTTCTCTTTATGTTTATGTACTACCCCCGTCTCTCTTCTTCATCCTAACCTACTTGGGTTTTCTTTTATTTTAATTCTCAATCTTCTACCTCCCTTTCTTGTATGCTTGAAATAAGGAACTCCTCGATTCATGCGTAAGAAGGACTGTTGAAATTCACCGTGTCAGGAGCTTTCTTCTAGTTCAACCTTAGATCATGTGGATTCAGCCCCCTTGATTATGTGGTGAAACCTAGCATTGAATGTTCACGACCCAACTTGCATTGTGCATATCATGTTCATAAATCCATTTAAAACTTGTTTTCAAAGTGATTTTCAAAACTTACATTAAAATCATCTTTCAAAGCTTGCATTAAAAATATTCTTTTTCAAAAACACATTCTTAAAGTGATTCTAGCCATTCTATGGTTAGGATTATTTTAGGAAAGTGTTATATTCCATGTGACTACTGAAGTCCAAATTTTTGGGTGTAAACCCTAATTGTTTTTATCAAAAACCACAATCTTAAGATGATTTTAGCCATTCTATGGTTAGGGTTGTTTTAGGAAAGTGTGATATTCAATGTGATCATATTGGTCCATATTTCAAATCCATGTTGTTTTCAAAATCACAACCCTAGAATGGTTCAAATTTTTACATGGTTAGAATCGTTTTAGGAAAGTGAGATATTCAAAAGCTTTCAAAAAATCCATATTTAAACCTCTTTTCCAAATTGCTTTTCGAACTTTTTCCAAATTGCTATTCAAAAATCTCTTTCAAAAGCTTTTTTCAAGAATCTCTTTTTAAAAAACTCTCTTCAAGTTTCCTTCCTATAAACTCTTTTCAAAAGGTTTACTTTCCAAAAACTCTTTGCCTTGAAGCTCAAGTCAAACCTCAGATTCCATGATTAGGAAACCCTAATTCTCTTTCCTAAAACAAACATGATTTTCTCTTTTACCTCAAATCATAGGTTTCCAAAAACTATCTTCTACATCAAATATTAGATTTCTAAAATCCCTTTCACTACACCAAATCATAGATTTCGAAATCCTAGATTTCCAAAATCTAACCTTTCCAATTCCATGTCAAATCCAATCTTTCAATTTAAGAAACTAGATCGAATCTTCCCGTTTATGAAACTAGATCGAATCCTCCAATTTTGGAAATCAAATCAAATCATTTATTTTTGAAAATAAAATATAATTTTCTACTTTAGGAAATAAGAATCAAATCTTTCTAAATTCAAAACTTTCCTAAAAAGAAACTTTCCTAATTAGAAAACTTTCCTAAAATGAAACTTTTCTAATTTGGCACTTTCCTAAAATGGAACTTTCCTACTTTGAAACGTTCTTAAATTCAAAAATTTTGAAAATCTAATCTTTCCTAAACCTAACTTTCTAAATTCATTGAAATCAAATAATCAAGTCAAATCTTTCTAAATTAAATCAATTCCCTTTCAAGCCTTTCTTTAACCTCATCTTTCCTAATTCCAAGTTTTCTAAAATTTAATCAAACCTCTCAAGTTTAAATCAAATCTTCCTAATTCAAGTATATGCTCTAACTCTAGGTTATCTAAATCCTAGGATACTTAAACCCTAGTTCAATTCTAATCCTAAGTTAGGAAGTTTCAACTCCTTCTTAAAAACTCTTTTCCAAACCAAGATGGTTTTCAAACTTCAATCTAAGTCAAGATATTTTCAAAATTCAATTCAATCTTTCTGCATTAAGTCCAAGTTCCTTTTCCAAATTCAATCCTTTCAAGTCAAAATCAATTTTCAAATCCTCAAGTTCAATTTCAAATCAAAATCAATTCCAAGTCCAATTTCAAATCTTCAATTCAAAAGTTCAAATCAAACCTTTTTTCAAATCAAATGCTTTTCAAATCAAATCGTTTCAAGTCAAACTTTTTCAAAAATTTAAAAGTGTCTATTTTCAATCGAACTCTTGTCCAAACTACAACTGACCTGATTTCCAAAAAGGGATACATAGGCAACCCTCATTGGTGCGGTCACAACCTTTTTCAAATCTCCAATTCTATAATCTATTTCAAGTTTTTAATTCTAAAATCTATTTCCAAATCTCCAATTTCAATTTCTAAAACCTTCTTTCAAATTTCAAATCAAGTCTTTTTAAATCTATTTTCAAAATCAAATCTTTTCTTTCAAATTTATTTTCAAAATCCAGTTCTTTTCTTGCACTTACATATTATGCATCATATAGTTCTTCTCTAAAGTAGATAATATTGGACATTTATTAATCAAATATTCTAAATGAGTGAGCCTAGGGTGAATAGACATGTAGGTACCGCAAGGGTGGGGTAGGGTGATGACTTAATGCGTCTTTCCTACACATATCAACCTCCAAACTTAAAATCACTGTTTTCAAAGACCAAAATGGAGTTATTTTCAAAAAGGCTTAAATCTTTCCAAAGGTTACCAAATAACCTATTTTTTAAAAAACTCTATCTTTAAGAAGTTTTCAAAACCCTTTTTTCAAAAACTGTAAGTTTAATCTTCGGATTGCACTTAGTTTTAAGTGACCTAACTCACCTTAATCAAGTTAGGTGGCGACTCCAAATTTTTTTTAAAAACCCTTATTCAAAATCAATTTTCAATTCAAACCTAGTTGCACTCGTTCTTCTAGGAGGATGAGTTCTAGCGAGAAAGTACTGTATTTTTCTCACTTCTGTGTATTTTCCTCAAGTGCGAAAAATCGAGGCGCAATAACGCCCTAAAGACATTTTAGTCATTTTGCCTCCATTGGGCTTGACGGGTCTGCTAAGTGGTTGATTAACCAGACTAACTCTGGAAAGCTAATTTGGGTTTGAATGTGTCTATGTCAGTTTGAATGTGAGTCTAGTCAATTCGAAGATTGCCGAGTAGAAAAAATAAGGTGCTTACATGGCCAGAAGTGAATCGCTCTACTATCTTGGAGACTTGAGTTCTATCCTGATTGACGGGTGTGAAAAGACTTATTGTTCCGAGGGGTTTTGTGCTTTCTCGAGAAACGTGCCGCGTTGGATGGACTTACCGTATGAGGGTTTAACTTTCTCGAAAGATATGTTGGATCGAGTTTGACTAGTCTGGACTAGAATTGGAACTTGAATTAAGGTTAAAATACGGACTTACCGTCTTTAAGAAGACATGCCAACTGGAATGGGATTGGGTAATGCTAATCTTCGATGGAAAGAGCATATTTCAAAACCATCCGATTACGTTAAATCGGGAACTGTTCAAACAATTCACCGATTGAACTAGTGAGTCGAACGATTTTCAAAAAAGAAAGTAATTTTTTTCTATAACAGTTTTGGAGGTCAATCCTAACCGTTTTATCGACCGGTCAGGATTGACCGGTCAGCTGGCCGACCCGGCCCGATTTTTAAAACATTGAGCACAAGGAGCAAAGTGAAATTAAGCCTTTATTGGCGGTGCAGATGTTCCCGCCTAACCCTATTGAGAGTGAGTAGTTCGAGTCGTCTAGTAGCAGTGAACGAACCCATACACGCTTTAATCGCCACCCCCCGATTTCCCAACACTGCTGTGAAGAGAGTTATGAAGTCCTTGGTTTGATCGGAAATTGAATTAAAAGATTTATGTACATGTCTTCAGGAAGAATGAGAAATGGAGATGATACGGTCATGGCCAAAGTGGTGAAGAATCGATTTCTAGGGTTTCTGATATGGCAATCTGTTCAATCAACAGCAGTATTCTTGATCTGCAAGGCCTTATTACTACTACTCTTCACTCGAAGAAACCCATTCACGCCCTCTCTCGTTGGCTGCTTTGCCTTCCTTACCTTTCACCTCTCTCTCCTGCTCTTCTCCACCTCCCTCTTCTTTATACTCTCGCCACAGCCTCACAAACCGGCCTCCCCCTCGGAGCTTGCCCTCGGATTCCTCCGACTCATCTTCGTCCCCGCCGGGGGGCAGCTCCTTCCCCCTGATTTTCGTCGGCGGGCGAAGGTTTCCCTCGGTTTTCTTCTCTTCCTGGCTGCCTCTTCGCTCTCCGGCTTCCTCTCGTTGCTTTCTGTGTGCTGGAACTGTTTTGACGAATCTTTTGTCGGCCCAAGGTACTACTACTGGCACCTCTTTCGAATACTAACGTTTTCAGGTCTTGCCGTTGGACTCTTTTACGGACTTTGTTACCTCTACAAGAGGCGATGGGTTTTAGAGTTCCCTATTATTCAGGTGACTTCATGTACCTTCTCTCCCTCCTCCGTGCTTTATTCTGTGTCATATATTTTTATGCCTATTTTCTGCTAACTTGTTTTGTCACCAGTTCTTGGCTTCGATTATTGACATCTATTTACATTTTTAATATTTTGTATTTTTTCCCCGTGTTTGGTTGCTGAAAAGATTTAGGCTCCACTTTGTTTTTAAAAATGTATTAAATGTAAAATCTTTTACATGGAAAAATTATATTTTGCAATCATTTTCCGGTGTTTAGCTAATATTTAAAATATTTTAGCTGTATTGTGCGAAAAAATTTCATTGGTGAACTTCTTAGATTATAAACATAGCAGGTTGAACCACCAAAATGTAAAAAGAAAAATAAAAAAAATTAATAAGGTAAGAAAAAGGAGAAGGCCTTTTAGTTGATGCATTCCATCAAACACTTGGACAAGAAGTGAAAATGGAAGCACATCTATGGTTTTAATTGGAAGTAGATGTATACGAAAACAAGGACAAACCACCTATTGATTCAAGCCCCCCAAAACTATAGAGAAACAAGATTGATTTACTCATCCGTAAGAGTGGATGGAACCTGAAGAAGGAAAAAGTGATCAATTCAATGAGGAAGCACCGACGAGCCAAGATACAAAATCCTAGAAGGTTGAATCAGTGCCTTGCTGAATGCAATACTATTTCTCATCCTCTCTCTTTTTTTTTTCCCCTTGATTGATATTGTCAAAAGAGGTGTTTTGTCGAAGAGATGGCAATACCTATGGATCTCTGTATCAACACTAGTTTCTAGGACCACTTGTTGTGGTACATGGACAGTTTTGTTGCCTTTGTCAATAGAACTCTAGTTCTAAGAAAGTGCTCTAATATTAAGGAGTTCACAGTTAACTTTCACAGCAAACGTTGTCTCGATTGTAGAACGAAATTGTAGACGCGGACCAAGACACGGATGCGGTGTCTCAATGTAATGGACTGAGGCATCGCGGATATCCCTTAACAGGGTGCAATCACAGCGGTCATGTATTTTTTGTAGATCAACAATATTTTATGAAATTTATTGTTATGCATGTTTTGACTCCAAAATAATTTACACTATTTATAATTATTACAATGTAACAACACTTATATAACATTAATATTATTTATAATATAAGTTATATTACACTATTTGTATATTTACTTATATAACTATGGGTTAAGTGTTACTTGTAACGAAAACACGTCTTACCTGTTAATTAACCCAGGTCAGACTTAACTTGGCTTAAGACTTAAAAATAGATCTTAAACAGAGCAAATTACTAGTCAGGTTCAGTCTCAAACCACCGACACTCTGACTGAGAGAGAGAGAGAGAGAGAGAGAGAGAGAGAGAGAGAGAGAGAGAGAGGAGGAGGAGGAGGAGGAGGAGGAGGAGGAGGAGGAGGAGGAGGAGGAGGAGGATGAGTGAAAAGGCACCTTCGGCTGGTACAAGTGGGAGACAACTGGTCTTGATTCTTAAATTTGTCAAGTCGGAGCAACCAATGATGACCACAACACGGAAGGACAACCGGGGCAGGACTCTAACTAGTTGTCCAAATTCTTCTCTCTTTTAGTATTTTTTTTTTCTGTTTTCCTCTCTCTTTCTCAGTCAGTAACCAATCAAAATCTTACAGTAATGCCGTTACAGGTCGCGTTACACCCATGACGGTTGATATTTGAACAAAATGGCGTTGTAACAGCTGCTCCATGTGAATTTACTATTTTGCAAGATATTGGGGTGCGTAATTGGCTCAGCCCAGCCTCTGGTGATACCATTATGTAATGGCTGGTATGGCTGTTACGCACCGCTTTTTAATTCTATGGTTTGAATCTTGATGTTAACTTGTGTATTCGCTTTGCTTCACAAAAGATCATCAAATACCGTAAAAATGACTTTTCTCTAATATTGAAAATAGCTTTGCATGAATAGATTGTAAAATGGCTTGCGGATATAGAATCCGTAAATTGTCTCCCCTTGCTGTGCATTAAATATCTTACTGGCAACATTGAGTGCAATCAAACACCGGAAAAATTGGAAATGTTTTCCGATAAACGTTTTACAAACAAACAAATGAAGCCTTAGTGACGGACAAGAACTCATGAGAATGAGTATGCTGAGATACCTATGTATGTAAGATACAAACTGAGGTATTGTAACGTCGAAAAAGTACTTAAGTTTATGCAACTATTCAGGGAGACTGCAGAGTTTTATTATAGAAAGAGAAACAATGAATTAATAACCTGGAAAATTTTTATTTAAACTTCAGAAATTGTTGAGTCAGAACTTTGGAGTTTGGATGCAATCATAGCTCTTCCTTTTTTAAAAAGTGGCTTTTATACTTGAGGGTTTGGCTTAAACTAAAGTAACTCGTTGCTAGTGCATAAATGATGCATTGCAATTAAACTTGTAAATCTATTTCCACTACTAATGAGAGTTTGTAACCTTTTTTCGGCTTTCACATTACGAACGAATGAGTATATCCATTCAGAGGGAATCTATAAGTGTCATTTAATCTAAGAATGTAGAACATTTTAAGTTAACTTTTCCCATTTCTTTCTATACTATTAGATTGATTTTCAATTCCATGCCTTGATTGAATAATTTATGAATCAACAATCCCCTGTTGTATGCATTAATGTATTACTTGAATTCCAATTGAATGATTCATGAACTCTCCGATCTTCACAAGTAATTGGCTTGGCTTTAGTGCAAGGTTGGATGCACCCTTAATATCGCATATTCATTTAACTCTCCTCTGCTACAAGATTGAACTACTAAAGTCTCAGCTTAATAAAATTAGGTTTTAGAGAATGATGACTACTACTGATGCAGAACAAAGAGACCAAGAGATTAGGGTTTCTTAGCATTAGTGTTTTGTTAGGTTTTTATTTTATTTTGATTTCTATTCTTATTTTCTATTTTGGTATGGCTTATATATATGGCATCATGGTAAGTATTGATTCAATTTTTAATGATATTGAATTTGATAAAGAGGTGAATACTTCTCCCTCTTGGTTTCTCTCCTCTCTCCCATCTTTCTCTTTTCTCCCTCTTCTTTTCTCTACTCTTCTCTGATTCTCTCATCTCTCTACTGTATTTTTGTTCTTCTTCGTTCTTCTCTTATCTTGTTCTTTCTTTTCTCAACCTTCACCGCTTTATACTCTCTCTCTCTTTCTCTCTCTGTAATACTTTCTTCTGGTTGTTTGTCCTACATCAATTGGGTATTAGAGCTTTTCTTCCCCCTGCTACTATGTTTTTATTTTTTTATTTTTTCTTTGTTGGAGTGTACTGGTGAGGGTCTTGTTGGATTGTAAGTTGTGGGGGCAAAAAGAGATTTGAAGCCTCGCATTTTCTGCTTTTTAAGAAATAAAAAGCTCAAATTAATTAGCTGAAGGACTTGATAAAGCTGGTCTTCTCATTATTCATATGAGAACTAAAAATAAAGAATGTAAATTCTGAATTTCCCTTTTCTTTTTGGAATGCAAGTTCTCAATTTCCCCTTCTCTGCCATTATCTTTGCAACCATAGGGGGCTTAGATTTTTGTTGATTATGCACCCAAGGCACAGAGAGAGAGAGAGAGAGAGGTTGGGGGTTAAGGAAGGCAGATTTGTTGCACTAAAATGATATAGAGGTGAGATAGATTAATTTGCTGTTGGTTTCACTTGTTGAATCATGAATTGTTCATATTGTTTGTAATAGGAAGGCGGATTTGTTGGATTGTGAATTGTCACCACTTGCTCGTATTGTTATTGTTGTTGTCTGATATAATGCCCTTGTTACTACTTCAATGCTCTCTTATTGTTCATATGGATTATGAGTGGGTTATGAATGTTTAGCTTCATACTCTTTTAGTTATTTGTTTATTTTTTATATTGCAATACATTGCACAAGGCCAATATGTATTTATTGCTTACAATAGGTTTATACTGTATTTAATTGAGAACAGTTGAACTTTGTTGTTTCATACTTTTGATATCATATCATCGTCCTGGGCAACGATTCTAATTATCCTAGTCAACAGCGTCCTCCTTTCTTCAGCTTCAAGATGGGGCTCCCTTCGGCTACTCAACAGGCTTTAAAGCTTTCTAGTGCAGCGTACCTTTTCTCAGCAGTGTTGGCAGTATTCCTACCCTATGAGTTTAAGGCTCACGTTACAATGGGAAAATTCATTGCTCAGCAAATCGTTTTTTACATGGGAATTTTTGTGGTATTTCTCTGTTGGGAACTAAACCAGCATTTACATCAGGTTAGTTCCTCAACCACATTATATCTGTCTCAAACTTCCATTCCTGTTGATACTCGTTGAGCTGGACAATGTCATCCAGAGTGGCATTGCAAATTTTCTGTTGTAGTACATTTTTTAAATTAAAAAGCAGCCAAATTAATTTCTCTTGCATGACTTCTTCCCCATGGGTGCTTTTCAATCAGTTGTTTAGTTTACATATGTCTAATTAATGGGATAGTTGACATCTTGGACCAAACCATCCCTGGCAACCATAACATTTTCTCCTATAATTGCTTTTCTTGCAGGTAAGCCTTCACATGTCTTTAGACTCTAGTTGAGGTTGTACAGGCTTTTAACTTGTGATTTATTGAACATAACATGATACATATGACATATCCCACTGCCTCCATGAATTGCCTATGTAGGTACTCCATACGAAAAGGTTCATATTTGCACCCCCAAAAGGTTCAGCGGCAGCGGAAACAAATCCAAGTGAACCTCTTCTTGCAGCACTGGAGGAGAGCACACCCAAATCCCTTATGCAGTATCTTGCATATCTTGATCTCTGCATGGTATGTGAGAGTAATGTTGATACATGGCGCCGAGCTGCTTTCTTTGAAGAAACTGGTGAGACTTACAAAAGAGTTATAGCTATATGCTTGAGGCCTCTGGAAAATCTTGCTTCAAAGCTGGGAGAAGGTTCAGAAAGTTGTTCTGTTGACAAATCAACCCCACTAGGCCACCAGTTACAATTGCCAACAGACTCACGACCAGATTCAAGACTTAATGAAACATTTTATGACTTCCAGGTATAAAATTTGTTAATGAATAGATATGTGGATTTCAATGTACATACCTTCTTTTGCATTAATTGTTTATTTATGTTTTCTTGTCTTGTTCATATTAGTAATATATGACTGAGTTGACCAGGATACTTGTACTCATATTTTGTTCTGATATTTAATTTTATGTCATTCTTCTATTTGCAAGTTAATAAGGGAATTCTTCCAATGATTTTTGTAGTTTTAGTTTTTCAATTTTTAGTAGATTTTTCATATTATTTTTAGATAAGGAATTACTTTTTGTCTTCCTTTTTTTGGTTTCCTTCTTGCACATATATTTATGCCACTTGTTGATTGTGAGAACCTAAAATGGATTTGGTGGTTATATTCTGTTACCTGGACTTGGGTGTGAGCGTTAGTGCAGGTATGTGTAGTGTGGGATTCATCCAATTTTCGTGCCCAATGACACTAGGACATGGTTAAATTTTATATTTCTTAAATACTAGTTCAATTTATTGAGGGTATAATGATGTTTACATACTAACATTAAGCTTTTTGTGTATGGAATCCGAGTTTGGTAGATGGTTTCATGGTAAACTCTTCCACTTAAACGTATTCGTACAGTGCATGTCTATCTAGACATGTCAGACACATTCCATACCCTAACCCAAGTGTCAAGTATACGGCAAGTGTACGCCGCAAATTTAGAAGAGTCCATGTGACATCTATATAATAAGAGAGAGCAGTTTTTTGAAATGTCCTGGAGATACATTTAGTTACAACGGTTGGGATTTACTTTGGTTACTATTGAACGGCTGAGATAAGTTATTCACCTCACTCGTTCACCTACAAATCCCGCTTAAAAACCTCAATCGAGGTCAACCTTCAACGTCTCTTTGGGTTGTTGGTGAAGTCATTAAATGTTCCTTCATCATATACATGTCTCTCTCTCTCTCTCTCTCTCTATTTTCAAACCACTCTCACCTTCTCTTGCTTCTTTTTTTTTTTTTTTTTGATAAGTAAAATTCATTGGAAGGGTGCCAAAAGGGGCGCCACCTGTACACTCGAAATATACAGCCAAAAAACAAAAGCAAACCCAAAAAATATATATCTACAGGGATGTACAACTCCCTAAAAAATAAAACAAAAGATGAAATAGAAAACCTAACATCCTCTTGGAGCCACGAGAACAAGGTTGCCAGTATGGTCCCTTTCAGGACAAAAATATAGCACTCCTAGCCATCAAATGATCGTCTATTTCTTTCCAACCACACGCACCACAACAGACACAAAGGTGCCAAAACCCAAGCCTTCCTATTGCTGCCTCTCGGACACCCTCTATGCCAACAAAAAAACAACTCCCTAACTGACCTGGGCATCACCTATTGTACCCCAAAAATGCTTAAAATCAAGCTGCAAAGCTCTGCTATAACTTTATAATGCCACAAAAGATGATTCACAAATTCACCGTCTACTTTGCACATGCAACACCAATTCATCATGACTTTGCCTCTTTTCCTCAAGTTGTCCACTGTGAGAATGGCCTCCCAACAGGCAGTCCAAGCAAAAAACGCCACCTTTGAAGGGGCTTTCGTCCGCCAAAGCCTTTCCACGGAAAAGAAGTATCACCATAACTCATAACCTACTATAGAAAGATGCTATTGAAAATAAGCCATTATTTGCTCCTTTCCAAACCATAACATCCTCAGGCCCCTCATGGACCACATGATTCTGGAGCATGCCTAAAAGTCTCACCACTGGTTCTAAGTCCCAATCATGACAATTCCTTCTAAGAAGTGGCGTCCATGTACCATTCCCTTGAGAGGGAGACCAATATTCTGCAATTGATGCCCCTCTTTTTTTCTTCTTTTCATCCTACCTCTCCAGCCACCATAGCAGCCGCTTGCAACTCCTCATTCTCTACACATGGCCATAGCAACCATAGACAACCACCCTCTCCTCTTTCCTCAACTCCAGCCACCATCACCATAGGAATAAATTGTTATTCCGTTCTTACACGGAAAAAGGTTTAGTTTATTCCATTCACCGCACTGTAAAATTACCACAGTTTCACCACCACGCCCTCTCACTCACACAGACGCCGACCTTCTTCCTCCTCCCTCATCAGCTGAAGCCCACAGTCAACACACCTCATTCTCCTCCTCCTATCTTTCCTCACTGCCCACCATGGTTGAACCTCACCCAAGCTCTATATCCTTGTCCCTCATCTGCAACACTCACTGCGCTGCTATCACCTGTGACCCACAGTCGAACGGCCTGTCCAACCATGGCCGGCCACCTCCTTTGCACTTTCTCCATCTAAATCTCTACATTCTCTCTCCCTAAGAATAAAATCCTGCACCCACCACATAGTCTCATTACCACTGCCACCACGGACAGCCTTTTCTCTTTTCTTCACCATCTACGCTAAGACCTCACTTCCCTCTCATTCATAGTCACCAACACCCCTCTCTCCATAACACCATGTACATCTCTCTTTTTCTCAAGCTATCACCTCCACGGCTCTTAGTTGCACCCACAGAAACCATCAGTGTCATAGCCAAGCCCCCTCACACCATGGCTGTCCACCGGCCAACATAACAGCCAGCAAGGCCGGACCTACCACTCCCTCTCGAGGGTTTACCTCTTTAAGAAAGGGGATGTTTGTAGGTGACTTTTTGCGTATTGCCTTATGCTTATTCCCATCTCTCTTCTCAACTGGACACAGCCTATGCAGCTGTCCATTGTAGCAGTATATAGCTGTTTAGCAAATTGTTGCAGCCTTGGTGACGCCTCTTTCTCTCTCTCTATCTATCTGTTACTCTACTTGCGTAACTTGTTCTCTTCACGCTATGTACATAGATTCTCTGTAAATGCCTTTCGTTGTCTATCTTTCTTTCATTTTATCAAGAATTCAAGACCAATGGGAAAGGTCATTACAGTCAAGTTTTTATACAAAGAGAGTTCGGAGGATCTCTTGGGAGAGAGAGGGTAAATGGATGACATTACCTTTTTCAGGAAATGAAACAAAGCAAGCGGACTTGGGAATCCCCCATGACAAACTTGCCTTCATTCGTGTGTCTTTTACTTTTCTTATCCACATAAAATTTATATTGAAAATTTGAAATGCTATTCAGAGTGTTTTTTTTTTTTTAATACTCTGGACAACAATTCAAGTGCTCAAGCTCTTTTAATTTATTAATAAAAGGTATGTAACTTCAATTTTTGCAGAAACTTGAAATAAATAAATGTTATATAATTTAAGTGTGGATAATCACATTTAATATCTTCTTTCAATTTTGGAAATTTTCTTTTAGAAAATCACATTAGGCAGAAATGGAAAATGTTATTGTTCTAAAAAATTTGTACATAAAATTTTACTAGAATGATATGACAATTGTATTTGAGTAAAAGTCATAATGATGGGTATTTAGTTTGAGCAAAAGGCTCTTATTCAACAATATTATTTTGTACATATATTTGATATAAATTTTTTTATTGTATAGCATATAGCATTACCTGGCAGAAATTACTTCTTATATTATGAACATTAAATAATCTTTTTACTATGCACTAGAATAAATAATCTAAGTGACCGGTTCACAAAGTGGGTGAGTAAGCAGGAGCAGGACAAATGCGCGAGATAGATATTTAAATATAAAATATAGACATATTGATCAAAACAAAATTTAATTTTTTATGCATAATTTATTCAAAAAGCACCTAAATGTATAGTATTTAAACTAAATAAAAGAAACACAATAGTTACAAAAGTTTTAATACATAATTTCAATAAAGTATGTGTTACTTTGTATTTTAATAATCTTTTTACCATTTGAGTTCATAGATTTTATAAGAATTTGCTCCTAATGTGCTAATTCAATCATAGTTGGTAGACCTACTTAGAAGAATTAAATTATTGAGGCCTTGATAATCTAGCAACAATTGGGGCACCAACAATGAGATTTAGGCACATTAAGAAGAAGAGAGAGAGCAATGTCATTAGTATATATCTAGCAAGATTACATTAGGAAGAAATTTGGTTGTATGCACATTAAGTAGAAAAATATTAATGACATTGAACAAATTGCCTTTGACTGTGTGATTATTGGAAAATATGAAATGAATGGAATTTGAAAAACATTAATAAATAATATGTTTTCCTATAGTAGTGCTATGTAAATTGAATGTTTTATCAATCATCATGCTAAAGTCTCTACCCATTTATTATAATAATGATACACCTGGATATCTTGGTACTATAGTCTAAAATCCATTATATGTGTCATAAAAAAAAATCAATTATATGTGACTCAAGTGGACCAATTACCGAATAAATGTGTGCCGATTTAAATTTTATTGGGGGGGTTATCCCTAGTAGGTTATATTCTTTGATCAAGGGCATGCCATTGATGCTTCATTCCAACACGAGCACTAGAAGTTGAACGTGGAAACTTTGCAATCTTTAGTCTAGGGGACATGGTTATATGTGTATATTTTTTAATCTAAGTACTATCTCTAGGTTTTAGTTTGGATGTGCTAGAAGCATAGAAGTATGTAATCTCAAATAATGAAGAAATAATAACTGATAAATTAGTGAAATCTTTTGTGTCAAAGGACACACAATACTTATCTGCTTGACATTATTGAAAATATTTAAGTTTGACTTCTCTGTGAGTGTTAAACTAGCTTTAAAACACGGCTGGACGTTGGTGTCATGTTTAACTAGGTCCTGACAAACCAATAGTTGCTAACAAGTAATGGTTATGTATTATTGGAGGGACATTCGTAACTTGTACTTTTTTGAAAATTTTCAGCACCCTCTTTTTTTTTTGTGCTTGCACACACGTGAGGAGCTGGAGGTCATCTAGTAAAATTTTCACATGATCTCCAAGAACACAGGCCAAAGGGTTTCTTTATACCCCCTCTTCCTCCATGTATGGGCAAGCGTGCATGTACCTAATTGATAGGGCAGTAGAGAGATGCCGTCTTTTCTTTTCTTTTCTTTTCTTTTATGTTTTGTTATTGGGGGGAAATGGAGACGAGCTTTCAAAAGAGGAGTTTCATCACTTAAGATTTATATTTTACTTTGGGTACAACTAAATTGCAGTTTTTGCACAACATGGCAATCATTCATGATGTTTGGTTCTTGAATGTGTACTTATTTGGATTAGATTAGTATTTCTCTTCTATGGACCCACATATGTTCCCGTAATGAGCGTAGACAGGAGAAGGGCTGGCTGGTAAGGCCATGAAATTGGGATGCAAATTTAGGCCTTGGGCCAATTAAAAGCTTTGGTCTGTCCAGATCTGTGGACTCTCCACTCTGAATCTGGAGAAATGAGGTTTCAATAATAATAATAATGGTAAAAGAAGGGGGAAAACTACAAGAAAAAAAAAAGTGTATTTAGATTTTAGTTTTTTTGGTCTTCTGTTTGCAATTTTTCCCCATGACTAGTGGAGTTATAGGTACCCGAAGGTGTTTGCTATAAATGTATTTGAATCTTGTGAAGGATTTTTTATTTTCAGTTTTTGCCATAGATTTCAATTGATAAGGGAAGGATGCTTGTTTACTTGTAAAGGATTACTCCAGAATGTTGTTTGAACAGCAAAGCCAAGTAGTTCCCTTTGGTTAGTTCCCAAAATGAAAAGAAAAAGAAAAAGAAAATTCATTGGGTATACCATATATCTTCTCACATAGCCTCTCTCTCTCTCTCTCTCTCTCTCTCTCTTACTTGTGGACTGTCAATAGGACCTAGCTGGCCAGAAGCCCTCTCGTTTGCCCACAGAATTTGGGTTGAGCTTTGATAGCTTAGACAATTTTTGAGGCCTAAAGTTAAGTTCGAGTTATAAGCTTGGGCTGGATGTAGATTAGCCCGCATTAAGTCCAGGCCTTTATGTGTCTGGTTTTGCAGGATGTTCTAGATTTAGCTTGAGACATTTTCATAAAATTAATCAAGAATGACAATCAGAAGTTAGCACTCAATGGTTTGAGCGAATATGGGAATGTGTACATAGCCCCCCTATTTTCTTCAGTGTCTTCTGGTGGATTTTGGTTTCTTAGTTCTGTTATGTGTTCTTTTTTCTCTATTTCTTTATGGATATTGCTTATTGTTTCTGTTTTCGAAAACATTTTTAGGTGTCCTGGACTTTTTATTAATAGCTTTAATCAGGCCAACCCGAACTTAGCTTGGAGCCTAAATGTGAGCTAAGATTAGGTTGAAGGGCCATATTCTGAGCTTGGGCTTAGGACTAGCATTTCACTCTTGGGATAACCTTGGAGAAATCTTGGCCCAGCATACGTGGCCTGATCCTCTCTGCCACCAAAATCAAGGTCTCAAACAATGTTGGTGGCCATTTGAGTGTTGAGGCATGGGGAGCCTTCTCTTTATTCATTCATCTTGGTGGTTCATGTGTTGTTTTGTGTAATTTTGCTGGAAGCTGATAGCAAATCCTTTACTAGTTAAGGTTTGTAGATCTTGTCCTACTCTTTCCCATCTAATTTTTGCAAAAGGTAAATTACATTGACCTTCCTTCAGGTTTACTGAAAACCAAGATAGCTCCCCTCACACTGGAAATTATATTGAGATACCTTGCTTTTAAAGCTTTGTAACAGATTTTCACCTCCCACTCAAGCAATATCAGTTAACTAACGGATGTTGACTTGTTCCAAATTATGCTTAATTTGCCCTTGGTAATAAAATTAACAAAAATAAATTAATTAAACAAAGATTAGTCTCTACCATACACAGTTTATGCGAACACAGTGGGGTCTAGAGAACGAAGCTGCTGGCCACCACTATCTTTGGTTACCCATTGGTGCCGCCATCATTGTCGCCCAATTGAAGCAATCACCGTGGCTTAAACGATACCCACCCTCATTCACCTTCTTACACCACCAAGATCCAAGACCAGTCACAATATCAATGCTAGCATAACCACCCCTTCTCCACCCACGTTACATGGATTTGGGTGCGGGTGTCGAGCGTGGTTCACAGAGATATAGCAAAACATTCATATTTCTTAAGAGGTTCTTTTTATTTCTAAGATAGTGTTTACAAGGTGGTATAATATATTCATGCATACTGTGAGAATTTTATCCATATTTATATGCTAAACTCGAATTATTAAATATTCCTATTATATTGTACAACAACCTTAACCGCACAAGCCTGGGCTGGCCTACCTCCATCCCTAGAGGAGCCAGTTGAAACGGTCTTTATCCATGGGCAATGAGTTTCAATGTATTGCCATTCTGTATTTATAGAAGCTTCCCTTATCCAAGCGTTGAAATCCAAGTGTTGGGTGCGGGTATTCCATACATTTCAGAATAGTCCATGTAACATAGTTTACCACCTCTGCCACTTGCCCCTCCCCCACGACAGCCACCATCTTCACCTGCCCCCTCCTAACAAAATGGCATTCACCGTCTTTCCCTTTCACTGTAAACACCCTCACCGCAGTCAACCCTCCCTCAAACCCATCGTCACCCGTATTGTATTGAACCCACCTCTCTTCATCTCTCTAATTGAATCCACGACCTGTGTGAGCCTCATGATTTGGATGATTGAATTGACTTTCTTAATGGTGGAGTCTAGAGAGAGAGAGAGAGAGAGAGAGAGAGAGAGAGAGAGAGAGCTTTGCAAATTCTAAAAAATGTTCCTTTTTATTGTATATACATGCATATATGTAGTATATTCTGAATTTTTCTTGGCAACAATTTATCGGTGAATGGATTAAAGAGAGACCTGCAATTGGTGCTAAGAATTCGTACCCAAACAAGGTCTCCTTTATCGGCATTGTTAATGGCCTTCTGTATAGAACCAACAATGTCGGGCATGAATAGAACAGGGTCAAGATTGGGGTTTGTTATGAGCCAAATTTTTTTGAACAATTAAAATAACCTCAAAATAATTTTACTTCGTATTTTCACTGAAATTTACATGGCATCTCCAACTATAATTAACTCCTAAAATAGGTTTTTCCAACTAATGATAATTCTTCACAGGTTTTAAATAATCAAATCAATGTGCTCTAACTACTGCACTAGCACTTGCTTCGCACGTCCTAAAAAATAAAATTTAACCGGGAAGTGTACAATACGACAAGAGTATAAATGATAAGTTCACGTTAAAACGAAGCTCAACAATTAATTAAATCTGTATGAAAATGACATTTAAGAGGCAGATAGAGTTATGGCAAAACATGCTAGTATTAATTATTAATATTTTCATTAGGCCCAATACCTGGCTCTTGTTAACCATGCCAAATGCCACTTATGCCACAAAATAGTATCAAATTCCAATAACCAATACCCCAAAGGGTCATTCTTCCACACCAAGCCTGAAAGTAAGGCTTAATTATTTCTAATAATATACAAGCCAATGAGTGCGTTTGTACATATACTAATTAGTTCCACGGCATATTAGCCATAATAAGTCCAATATGTTTAAAAATTATATTTTCATGGAATTTAACAATGAACACAATATTCGAGGATGTCCAAGAACAAATTAAAAAATCATAAAATTTAACAAGCATAAATATTCAAAAGGAATACAATTCTAGAATAATAGGAATACACTTTTTGTAAAGAGATTTAGGAAGTAGTATATGGTATACAATCGGTTTAGCTCAAGTGTATTCCACAATATTCGCAGAGATCATCACACAACCAAATTGTTCTGTTAAATTTCACGGATTAACATTAACATTTGGTAAACTAGAATAATTTTAATCTTTAAAATAAAAATATGCTCCAAAAGGAATAATTTACCTACATTAATTTGACCCAAAGTGATAGAGTTTTTTCCCACATTTTTTTTCTTTTCCTTTTCCTTTCTTCCTTTCCTCCTCTCTCTCTCTCTTTGTCTCTCTCTCTACCCCCTTCATTTGGACTGGCCAACCACCTCCATCATCTCTCTTTCTCCCCCTTACTTTCTTTTGATTCCCCCTTGGCTCACCGACCACCCGTCTCTTACTTTCTCTTAAGAATGACACCTACATATTTTGCATGAGACCAAAGTATATAAACTCGACACCTTACTGTAACTTTATCTCCTCACTTGACAATACCACGCATATATATAGGTGGAGGATGCCTAACATCTAAACCCCTTTAATGCATTCCTTCTTGCTTATCACTCTTTGCCGACAATTGTTTTTTAAATAATACTTTGATCCCACCTACTACATATTGCTTACATCTCAATTTCGTTTTATTTATAATATATTGGCTCCAAAATCATTCTAAACATAATTAATTTCAATTCATAAAATGAATTATGGGTCACACAACATTTCTAAATCTCAAACTGTTACTTTTGGCTATTGATTAATTTCTCTGAACAAATAAATATTATCCTTCTTGAAATTTTGATCTCCATTAATATTGATTCTAATATTTTTATTAACCATAAAACCATTGTAGGTTCAATGGTGAATGATTTTAAAGCCATCAAAATATTACGGGGTATTATTGGATCGATGTAAGGTTATCTCCTAATGAGGTTCAATCACAGCTCTCTCGATTACACTATGCCCCCAACAATACTTGCATCATTGAAGCCTCAATTCAAAGATATATGTGTGTATATACAGGTATATATACAACCAATTGTAGATAGATAGGGGATATATTCCGAAAATCTTTGCAATGAGGGTTGTGGTAGTAGTAGTTGTCGGTGGGGAAGTGGGCATGTATATATGCATGTACAATGGTCTAGTAGTCGTATCCGTGTCGGACATGTGTGGGATACCGACACTTGTGGGACGCATGGACACGTGTCGGATACTCTATTTTACATACTGGTTTATTTATTTTTAAATCGGATACTTCACGGGCATGACTTAGACACGTGTGCCCATTTTGGACAATTTAGGAACACGTTGGAAGCTCAATTATAAACTTTAAAACTGAAAAATGGGGTTTATTTGTAAATAAAAAACTTAAAATTTGAAAATAAAGAAAAGGGAGTAGATCTTTGTCGAACCAAATATATATATATATATATATAGAGAGAGAGAGAGAGAGAGAGAGAGAGAGAGAGAGAGAGAGACTAGTTTGTTGGATCGAAAAAGAAGAAAACAAAGAAGAACAAGAAGAATAAGTATGCTACTGATATCAATGGTTAATTTGTTTTGTGTGTTCTTTATGGATTTTATATTAGATGATGATGGATAGTAAATGAAATGACATTTTAACGTTTTTGGTAGTTTATGACTTTTTAGTCTTATATATTTGATGAAATAACTTTTGTGGTGTTGATGGAATGGAATTGAATAATTGTGAATGATTTGTTGTCAATTAAGAAGTGAAATATGTTGATTTTTCTAATTTTAGTGAGCATTATCGTGTATATTTTTTACTTTTTTTTTGTAAAATATTTATATATATGACATAAAAAATATAAAAATATTTTTTTTGCCATGTTCCCTTTATGTCGTGTTTTGTATTTTTTTGAAAATTGCCATGTCGGTGTGTCTGACCCTTGTGTCTGTGTTTGTGCTTCTTAAACGATGGTGAAGAGGGGACCCTGTCACTTAATAAGCACAGACACGTCGAAAAAGGTGTCATGTCCTTATCTGACATTGTGTCAAACACGCATACAAATATGTCCTATTATTTTTTAATTTTTTTAGAACTGGGCATGCTTCAGACACTTGAGGGAACACGTCTATCACTTGACACCCATGTCTATCAATTAGACACACATAAAACATGTTGCACCATTTAAAAAAATAAGTTGGGATTCAATTGTTAAATAAAAGTAATGTAACTTTATACTTTTTTTAATGATTAAGCTATATAGATTTTAATTTTATTTAGTGTTAGCTTTCAATTGTTCATTATCAAGTAAAGTATTCTTATATATGACATATATATATATATATAATATATTTTTGTCATGTCCCTGCCGTGTCTTGTCCTGCATTTTTTGACAATTGTAGGTCGGTGCATCTGTGTTGCCTTCGTGTTGCTTTCAATGTCTCTGCTTCTTAGCTAGTCACTGTGGGTGGGCGCTGTGGTGATGGCGATGGAGAAAGGGATGGTGGTGGTGGTGGGAAGCTGAGAGAGAGAGAGAGAGAGAGAGAGAGAGTCATGGTCTAGGGCTTACCTAGCTGCCCAATGGGGAATTGGGAAATGGTTGCTAGAGAGAGAAGTGGGCTGTGATGGCTATGGTTGAAGGGTTTTTTGGTCTTTTAGTCGTTTAATTGACTCTTACCAAAAAAGTGTTTTTCTGTTCAAATTAATTTGATCAAATGAGAGTGTTTTAGTAATTTCACATTGAACCTTAACCTCGTTTCTTGACAAACTCTGATGGGGAAGGTGAGTGTAATTTCGAGAATGTGGGAGGAACTGTCTTGGTTTTCAATAGACCTCGATGGCAATCGCTTTTGCAGATGATGCACTTATCTTCTCAAAGATAACATACCAAAAGTTCCTTTTTGTTCCGGAGTTTTTGTACAAAGCCTCTAGACAAGTTATAGATTTTTTCAATAGTCAATTTTGTTGTGCAAAAAAACTACTGCGAATGTTTAGAAAGAGTTGAGCACTTTAGCTCCATTTAGATATGCACTCCTAAAGGAAGTGGGTCTTTCTTGGAATTTGCACATAGACATTAGAAAACCAGGTATGGAAGGCTTGAAAGTGGAGTGTTGAACGAAACTCAAACTTGGAAAGACAAGCTCCTCCTTCGAGCAAGGGGTGAAGTCCTTACCAAAGCCTATGATTTTTGTTATTCTGAAAATCTATGATATACTTAAAAGCTCCGTAAATCATCATTGTCATGAGAACTCGAGGGTTTTGCCAAGTTTTGGTGATGCCAAAAGAAAACAAACGGAAAAAAAAATTAGCTGGATCAATTTGATATTTATATTAAATTGGATGTATGAATTCTAGTATCTTAAGGTTAATTTAGGCCTTATAAGACTAAGTGGGGCTGGAAAATTCTCAAAAGTTTTAATGCTTTGTGGACTAAGATTCTAAGATGCATCTATTGCCAATCAGAAGTGAATCTTGCACTTTCATGTCTATTTTCAAAATGACTTCCATTAGGCATCTAAAGGGTCATTTGATAACTCTAATTAAGTTCTTGAGTTTGAGTATTTTAAATAAATCTTCTATTAAGTGCATTTGATTATGATTAAGCAATTACTGCTTAAAACTAAAACTTCCCTTGAACCTGTGTAAATTTGAAGCTAGAGCTAACTTATTACTAAATGTTGGATGCTCTCGTTGAAATGTAATTTTCGTTTATAATCTTAATGGACAAATTTATCAAAATTATAATTTTAAAGAATCAAGATAGCTTAAATAGTTAATGTGATTGAACCCTAGCATCGATTCTGCGATTGGCTCCCATATTAACTATAAAATAAAAATAAAAACTAAAGATTTGGGACTTTGAAATTTTTAGCACTACTAATTCAATATGAAAACTTTATATCAATTAATTTTCAGTTTTATGAAACAATATCTAAAGTTTAAAATTTTGGAAAAGATAATAACTTTTTCACCATTAGCCATGTTATACCCATGACTTCTAAATGTTGAGTGTTGAAATGGGCATAAGGTGTTTCATATGACAATCCTAAGAAATTAGTACACGATAGCACAATTTTATATGGTTATATTTGATGCAGGCCCCCTTCTAGGCCCTTCCCTGCCAAAGTGACCTCTGCCCATGCCGTTGCAATTTTTATGTGCGCGTTCTTTTTTCTAAATCATTGTGTCGGTGTATGTGTCTATGTCATGTCAGATTCATTTACCATGCCCATATTAGTACTTCTTAGGCTTGTGGATCTTGTATATTATGTATACATAAATAAAAATGGGGGTTCGATTATAAAATAATTCTGATAAAAGAGCCCAAGAAAGGGCACTAGCTTTGTACACCCCGAGGAGGGGGGGGGGGGGGGGGGGGGGGGGGGAATCCAGCGGATGCTTATTGTCGCAGAGGAATGCGGTGATGTGTTCAAGGATGGTCACTGTGCTTTGTAATGCGGTGGCTTCTAATAAAGTGCTTTTGAATGTGAAGTTTTATACAGATGAAGTTGCTGTAAATAGGTTTTGTACTGTTTGGTTGATGCAGTTGAGAAATGTTTATAATTTATATGCTTTCTTTTTCGTTGAAGCACCGTAGATTTTTATGACAAATGTCTAAATGGCACTTCCTAACTGAACCCACTGCAGTACTAAATAGGGCCTTGCAATAACAAGTCTATGGAAAGGAGAGGTTATGGTTAATTTCAGACATATACGGACTGGGAAGAAGGGGGTGTGGCTGCTGCATGCACTATCTTCCTTTTGGCACTGAATGGTTAGATGGCTGCATGAAAAAGAGAAGCATTACTGCTTCAATCAGATTCAAATATAGGTTTAACTCTAGGAGACTAGATTAGTTCCCCATGTTATCTATGGAGAGAAATATATAAGCATCAACGAAAATATAGAAATTTGGTGGACAGATATGTGTCTCTGCAAGCCCCACCACAACTAATTCAGTAGTTTTGTGAACAAACCGACCCCTATGTTAGTTTGGGTAGCTCAATTTGTGTTCTAGGAAAATCGGCTAAGGTGTGGCAATGGGGTCATTTTGGTTGGTGTGGAGTGCTTATCATTTTATAATATCCATTTCTCAGATGTTCTTGATAGCATATTTTGTAGAATAACATAAAGATGTTGAAACAATTTCCACTATTGGAAAAATGGGGTAAGAAACAACTTACTAGATGAATTGTTAACTAGAATGACAAAAACATTTGAACCCTTTAGTGCTAGAGTTTCTAGCTCAATTATTATTTTTTTATTTTTCATGTGTTATTATTAGATATCTTATGTAATTTATGTGTAGATTACTAGTGTACATGATCTCTGCTCAAGTAGGATTTCATCTTCTTGACTTCTTGATCCAATCATATTCTGAGGCCTGCAAATGTACTTATAGCTAGATTTTTATTTTTTTTGGTATTGAAAAGTTTAGGGTGAGGGGAGGCTACCCTAGTCCAAGGCCAGGGCAAGCCGCATGCCTCTAGATTTACTTATAGCTAGATTTTGCACAAATTCAAAATTTCTCTTGTGGCCTTCTTATCCAAATGACATGGTTTGCGCATCCTTATGCGTTAATTAGCTACCTTTTCAATTTGGTGTGCTTTCAGACAAATATGTTTCTTGTGAACATAGATGGAATCTGAAAAATAGTAATAATAGGTCTATTCCTTGTGAAATCACTATGCGTGCATGGCCACCTTTAACCAGATATCTTAAAACCCTTTCAATCTTTAATGTTAAATGTTCCAGGTCAATCAAACAATATAATAAAACTTGGAATTCTCTATTTTCACAACTTACAAATAACTGTTCTTAGTTCTCATTTAACTCATACAATAATCCAAGATTGAACTAAACTGCTGAAAGTTTAGCCCAAATAGGTTTACAACAGCATATTGCCATTAACTAGTTTAAATTTTTGGTTCTTTAAACAAGTTATATGTTTGTGTAAAAAATTTTAGTAGTTAGTTTCTACTCTATCTGCATAATAATTTAGTTGTTTTGATATTTCTTTTGATATCAATTGCTTTGATATTTCAAAATGTTAAGAGAATCTCTTTCATATAGCTGGAAATTTTAAGAGAATCTCTTTCATATAGCCAGAAATTTTAAATAGCAATCATATGATTTTTTGGATAAGTAAAACAGTATGTAAAAAAATTAATGTTAACTGCAAGCACCACACTTTCCAACATATATTTCAAGTAAAAGTCTCAAAATATTAATGTTTGATTTTATTTGATATATCAGTTTTTTGCATTATAAATTATATAATTTTCTGAGGCTTAACTTTTCTAGTTGGACCAAAGCTTTCTGTCAACCCAATCTGCCAACTAGAATATTTTTTAATGTAATTACAAAAGGATTAAAATGAACATGTTCCCAAAATTTGACAGCTTATTGGATTTTTTTTTTTCATTTTGTCATTTTATTCTTAAGACTTTTATTGCTTTTATACCGAAAGTAATATCTTCAACCGATTAAGTATTTTATTTTGTTGATTACATATGATCCAAAATTGATATCTATGTTTCAATGTTGTAATGGTTTGTCATCCATGAGTAATGAATGGTAAAGTTTTTCCTCACGTTACATAATTTATTTTTATTTTTTTCGCTTACTACAGAGAAATTCACAGTAAATTATTGTCAGATTTTGTCGAGAATTTGTTGCAATTGTTAATGGCATGCATAATTGCGAGTTCTTTCAAATTACCATTGTACGTTTGCTTTAAGGAAAGTGGAAATGTCGTTTTAGCAAAAAAAAAAAAAAAATGAAGCAAACACCAAGAATAGGGGTCACACCAGAAAACAGGGTTCTGTTTTCCATAATGGTGGAGATGTTTCTCTATTTTTGTGTAAATTTCGATGGCCTATGAATATTTGTTCTGAATAAGAGAAATAGTATCTTCTCAACCAGTTATTCAGATGTCTGTTCAGCTGGTACAGGTAGAGCTTGGTGCGGAGGCAATATCCGACATAGGCACATCTTTTGAAGACATCTATATCCTCAGAACCCAATTTGTTTCAATTCCACTACGTATTGTTCAGCTGCTTCTATGATATTGCTTCCTTGGGAAAGGGGACATGTCATGCTGTATTGGCTGCTAAAACCAGGTTGAGGTAACACATAAAAGCAGTAGTATGGGAACTTCTGCCAGAACTTTTTCCCGCTACAGAGGGATGCTATAGAAGATGATACTGGGAGAAGTTAAAACCACTAAAGGAATTTACTACTTGCTTGTGCTGACTGATGGGCAGATGTGACATTTCTATTATTACATGGTTCCCTAAAGTTTTGTATAGATATATACGTAGATAAATGCATAATATGTATTTTGAGAGCCATCGTTTCTAAATGCAAGATTGAAAGAGCTAATAACGGCTGCCAACTGTTATGCAGCTATGTGCATGGTGTGCCCGGATCATCGCCTCACTGACCATACATTCGCACAAGGAGGATCGATTTGGAGTTGCTCAACTTTCCGGTAGCAATTCTGCCGTCATCTCAACGCTGTTGTCCTGCTTACTTGCTGTTGAAACATTCATGGGGAAGAAGACCAAATTGCAATCCCAACATTATCTCATGGGTCCAGCTGGTATTAAATGGGCCACTCTGAGCACAGGAGGGAGGAGAGAAGCAGCAGCTATGGGTCTCATGGGGAAAAGGAGAGGTAGCCCTCTGTACTCAGAAGCATATTCTATGGCTGACATTCTGAGGACTTCAATTTACTGCATTGTGTCTGCTTTCCATGATGAGATGCTGAATAGTGCCAAAGCCGGACTTCTTGACAAGGAATGGATCACAAACAGCAAGCCCCTTTATGGGACCCGTGAGCTCCTTTTGCAGAAATTATGCCTTTTCCTAGATTCCCGAGCTAACTAACTAGTGCCTTGTTTTACTGGTGGGGCTTCTGTCTTCTTTTGCTTAGCTAATCTCTCCTAGCTACAAAACCCATTTTGGAGGTGGTTTTATTTGGAAATCCAGCAACGTAAGGGGGCAAGAGTTTTTTTTTTTCTCTTCTTTTCTCTCCTTTCACGGTTGAGGTCAGAATGTGAATGGAAATTCCCATTTTTGTGTAGAAGCAAATTCAAACCAAGAGATCCTGTAATATTATGCTGTAAGATTGTCATGTAGAAATCTCATGCATTATGATTTTGTCCCAAGTTGAACTGGTAATGTTTGAGGGAGAGTAAAAGGTAAAAAGGTGAGAATTTGGATGGCAAGGTGAAATTTACTAGCTATATCTATTTGATTTAAATTTTGGATGAAGGTTGGGTTTGGTTTGAGTTGGGAAGCCTCCTGAACCACTAACCCCGACGCATATTTATACAGACTTGTACATAGAACATATTCAGCCTCCAACTACCGCATTCACCACAAAACCAATTACTAGACAAGGCCTTACAACGAAGATGTTCTATTCGTAGTAAACTAGGACATGTAGCACGTACTACGCCTTACTAACTATTACTACTCCTCACATTTAATTCATTTCTTACACGAAAAAGTTTGACATTAGTAGAGGGAGACTAATGCTCAATTGCCACTGGATGATATGGGTGGTCCAAGCGCGTATTGAGTCAATCACGAGGTGATCGTGGGCTCAAGCGCGTATGAAGTCAATATGAATCATTGCCGGAGGGAGGAGGCATTGGAACTGGGATATCGCTATGGATATCGAAGAATGAATGAATGTTGATAAAATGGTCAAGATCTTTTTCCATCTTAGGAGTAAGAGTCATATAAGAAGTAAAGATATAGGCAAATTGCCTAAATATAATCTTGAGGATAGTTATTTAAATACAAAATATATTAGAGATTGTAATTATAATCTTGAGGTTAATTATAAATAGGGGGTGACCCTTGAATAAGCCGGACTTCTGCAGTACTCATGCTCAATTATAAATAGGTAAGTTATTCTCCAATGATTCAACAAGCAACAAAAGCAGATCCTACAGCAAAGTGTAAACGCCAAAGGGATGGGGTTGACAACAACCCAACTCGGTAAAATTTTTGCAACATCGACAAACTATACACAACCATCAATTTCAAAATGTGATTTCTATCAAACCACAAAACCAAACGTTATCAAATTTTTACAGGCATGTTCTACAATGAGTCTAGTTCCTAACTTTACAAAAAAAAAAAAAAAAAAAAAAAAAAAAACTCAAGAAAAATCAGTGTATAAATGGTCAGATTCATCACACCACGAGAAAAATTAACATAACTCTCAAATCATAACCAAAATAAAGCTTATAATATATCAAAACAAGAGTATGGAAATGTTCAATCTCCCAAAGAAACAAGTTCTACAAATACAAAAATGTTAATAAGTTACAAGCTTTGGAAGTAGACTGTTGTGCAAAGAGAAATTCGAAAAAGTCCTAAAAACCATCTACAATATTTCTTCAACATCAAAGCATCACCAAACAGTCCAAATATCTCAAAAAAGTTGCAGTAACATTAGTAATACAAATACATATATTATTCTTTGATTAAATTCATACAAATCACAAAAGATGTAATAATGGGGGCACATGCATGTGTACAGTATGACAACAATGCCCAAGATATGAATGTGACAATGTACAAGATATGAATATGACAATTCAACTTGGGTACTTTCTCAAGAAGCATGTTGAAAAGGGTCCAAGGGAAAGTTTGGTTATTTTTCACCAGAGTGGGCTAGCACACTAGTGTTGACCCAAGTTTTGAGTGTTTCCATCACTCTAACAGTGTGTAACGAGTTAGTTTCCAAAGATATCTCGTCCTTCAGTAAACGTGTCATGGCAAAGAGGCGTGTTCGGTCCCATGATATAGAGGTTTGTTGGCAATTCCTGATGTCGACTTGTTTGCGAGTGTTTACGCCACTTTGATGGTTGTGATATTTGCAAGTATTTCCACCACTTTAATGGTGTGCGTTCATTCAGGAGACTGCCTGATCTCGAGAAGCTACAAGATGAACTTATCGTCTAAGGGATCAACTTTCTCGAAGGACGTGCCGGATAAAGGACATTCTATATTGGCGAGCTAGCAGGTGCTAGAAATGGACTGTTCTACCATCTCGGGGATTTGGGTTCTATCCTGGTTGACAAGTTTGAAGGAACTTACCGTTCTGAGGAGTTTTCTCTATAAATGTGCTGGACTGAATTGACTTACCTTTTGAGGAATCAACTTCCTTGAAAGACGTGCCGGATTGAGTTTGATTGGTATGAACTGGAATTGAAACTAGAATTGTGGTTGAAATGGGGACTTACCGTCTTTAGGAGGACGTGCCAACTACAATTGGACCGTGCAATGCCCCTAAGGCATTTTGGTAATTTTACCTCTATTGGGTCCGATAGGCCGACGAAGTGATTGGTTTGATTGGATTAAGTTTGGAAAGCTACTTTTGACTTGAATGTATTTGTGTCGGTTTGAATGTGAGTCTAGTCGGGCTGGAGATTGCCAAGCGGGCAAAAATGGGGTGCTTACAGTTGCCCCTCTTTTTTTGTCTTTGCTTGTTGAAGGTAGAAAACAATAAAATAAGAGTCTCATGTTGACCGTGAGGCACTCGAAGGGTTGGGATTTGAAAATTTTAGATCATTGGAGGTTGAAAATAGCAAATTGGCCCAAGGGGGCATTTGAACTTGGAGTTTGGCAAGAAAAAGGGCAAAATTGCCCAAAACTTGATTGTGGCACCACTAGTAGTGGCGCCAGGCTGAAAATTGCCTTGGCCTGAGATTAAAACTAACAACTTCTTATTTGAAGTTCACGACCTTGTTCGAATTTGTAAAGGGTTTCCTGAAGATTTCGAGTGTTTTGTAAGAAGCGAGTCTCGAGCATTGAAGGGGTGATCTTGGGGAACGCTAGAGAGTTGCTAGAAGTCGTCACCATCGTTGGAATTGTCGCTGGATGTCGCGCCTAGATTTTTCGCACTCGAGGAATACACACATAAGCAGGAAAAATACTATGCTATCTTGTTAGAACTCACCCTCCTAGAAAAATGAGTGCGACTAGGTTTGAATTGAAAATTGATTTGAATAAAGGGCTTTTGAAAAACAATTCGGAGTTGCCACTTAACTTGATTAAGGTGAGTTAGGTCACCTAAAAACTAAGCACAATCCGAAGACTACACTTAGGGTTTTTGAAAACGATTTTGAAAATACTTCCTCAAGGGAGGGTTTTTAAGAAAACAGGTTGTTTGGCAACCTTTAGAAAACATTTAAGCCCTTTCTTTTTTTTTATAAAATAACTCCATTTTCGTCTTTGAAAACAGCGATCTAAATTCGGAGGTTGGTTACGTGTAGGGAAGACGCACTAAGCCATCACCCTACCCCACCTTTGCGGTACCTACATGTCTATTCACACTAGATTCACCTATGAGAGTCTTCGATTAACAATTGTCCAAAACTATCCACTTTAGAAAATAATGTTTAAAAAGAATGATGCATGATATGCAAGTGCAAGAAAAAAGAGTTTGAAAATAGATTTGGAAATAGATTTGAAAAGAACTTGATTTGATTTGAAAAGATATATTTGAAATTAGAAAGTTTTAGAAATTAGAAATAGAGATTTGAAAACAGATTTTTGGAATTAAAAACTCGAAATAGATTATGAAATTGGAGATTTAAAAAAGGTTGTGGAATTGGAGATTTGAAAAGAGTTTTGGAATTTGAGACTTGGAAAAGGTTGTGACCGCACCCATGAGGGTTGCCTATGTATCCTTTTAGAGGAATCTGGTCAATCGTAGTTTGGATAAGAGTTCGATAGAAAATAGAAAATTTTGATTGGAAAAAGAAATTGAATTGGAATTTGGATTGGAAGATTAAGAGATTGAACTTAGACCTAGAATTGAACTTGAAAGAGAATTTGACCCCTGGAAGAGAACTTGAACTAGATTTGGAAAGATAGGGTTTTGGAAAACCTAGACTTAGGAAAGATAGGATTCAGGAAGGACTTGAGATTTAGAAAGATTTGACTCGAATGTTGGACTTCGAAGATTAGGGAAGAATTGGATTTAGGAAAGATTCGAATTAGGAAAGTTTCAAAATAGGAAAGTGTCATTTTAGGAAAGTTCCGTTTTAGGAAAGTTTTGAATTTAGGAAAGTTTCAATTTGAAAATATTTTGAAATAGGAAAGTTTTGAAAGTTGGAAAGATTCGAAAGTTGAAAAATTTAGAATTTAGATAGCTTCGACTTAAGAAAGTTTTGGATTTGTAAAGATTTGAAATTTAGAAAGTTTGGAATTTAGAAAATGTTTCAAAGTTTAAGGTTTAGAAAACACTTGAAGTTAGGAAATGTTTAAGTTTAAGAAAGATTTAGATTTGGAAAGTTGAGATTTAGAAAGGTATGGAATTAAGAGAGGTTGGAATTAGGAAAGATTTGAAAGCTTAAAGTTTAAGGAAAGATTTAAAAGTTTAAGTTTAGGAAACTTATGATTTAGGAAGGTATGAGATTAGGAAGGATTTGAATTAGGAAAGATTTGGATTGGAAGGATTGAGATTCCTATTTCCTAAAACAATGGATTGAATTTTGTTTCTAAACAGGAAGGTAGGATTTGACATGGAATTGGAAGGGAAAGTTTTAGAAACTCTAGATTTGGAAGACTATAGTTCTGATGTAGAAAATAGGATTTGGAAATTTATGATTTCAATGTAAAAAGAGAGATTTTGAAAACCAAGGTTTTAAGGTAAGATTGAAAATCATGTCTTAGGAAAGAAAACTAGGGTTTCCTAATAGTTGGCTCTAGGGCTTGACTTGGACTCCATGGAAAGGGATTTTTGGAAAGTGAGTTTTTGGAAAGAAAAGGTTTTTTTGGAAAGAGATCTTAAAACGGAGTTTTTAGAAAGTGAACTTGAGAGGAGTTTTAGAAAGAAGATTTTGGAAGAAGCTTTTAGGAAAGAGATTTTTGGAAAGAGATTATTGGAAAGAAATCTTAGGGAGCGTTTCTAGAAAGTGAATCTTTGAAGAGAGCTTTTTGTTGGAAAGGAGTTTGAAAAGGAGTTTTGAAAAATAGATTTTTGGAGAAAGTTTTTAGAAAACAATTTTGAAAAGGAACTTGGAGAGAGTTTTTAGAACGCATATTGGAAAAAGATTTTTAGAAAGAAAGATTTAAAAAGAGAGTTTTAGAAAGTTTATAAAAACATCTCACTTTCCTAAAGCGATTCTAACCATAAGAAGGTTAGAACCACTTTAAGATAGTGGTTTTGAAAACCACAATGATTTGAAAATATAGACCATATTGGTCACTTTAAATATAACACTTTTCTAAAGCAACCCTAGCCATGGGCAGGCTAGAACCACCTTAGGATTGTGATTTTGAAAACAAGTTTTGAATAAGAAGATTTAATGCAAGTTTTGAAAAACGGTTTTGTTGCAAGTTTTGAAAACAAGTTGGAAAACGAATTTTGGAGGAATGCAAGATCATGATATGCACAATACAAGTTGGGGTCGTGAACATACAAGGTTAAAGGCTTCACCATATAATCAAGGGAGCCGAACCCACGTGGTCTTCGGTTAGACTAAGAGAAAGCCCCCGACATGGTGACCTTTAATAGCCTAATCCTACACATGGACCGGGAAGTTCCTTGTTTCAAGCATGCAAGAAGGGGGGGGGGGGGAAGAAGATGGGGGATTGAAATAAAAGAAAACCTAAGTGGGTTCGGAGGGAGAAGAGAGAGAGGGAAAATGCATAAACTTAAAGAGGAAGGCTACCTTGAGTCTTTTTTATTTTACTTTGCGTTGCGCACTTTGTTTTTCTTGCTTTGCTTCGGTCATCGCTTCGGTTTTCGTCTTGATCTTCGAGAACTTGTCTTGATTTGAGAGAGCATCAGTTTGCAGCACTTCAAGTCTTTAATGGAGGCTTTTGAGGCTAGTGTATGAGTGTATAAAAGTGTGTATGAGTGTATAGGAGGCTCGGGTTTGGAAAACCTAAAGAAGACTAGGGTTTTGGGAGGCTACGAGCTCTGTATATCGAAGAGTAGAATTTTTAAACCGAGTTGACAGACCTCTTTCACACAGGAAGAGGATCTGTATTTATAGAGAGAGGAATAACCTTGCGCCTGTTGCAATGGCGCCACTAGTAGTGGTGCCAAGCCACTTAGGAAAGTTTTTAAGTCGACAAGCAACGTATCTTCAAAAGATTTGGGCGCCTATATTAGTGACTGCCATGCAATTTTTAGCCTGGCTTCACTAGAAGTAACTTTGGAAGGTCCGGGAATGATTTGAAAGGGCCAGGAATGACCCGGAAGGCCGGGAAGGGACAGGAACACTTAGAACAGTGTCCCGGAGGTAGTAGACTTGAAAAATGATGACAAGATGTGTTGGAAGAGTTGACCGGGCCATTAGGGGCAAAACGGTCAACCGGACCGAAAAGCTGTCAGGACGGACTCAGAATGTCCCAGAAGAAGACTCAAGGTTTGGAAAAATTATTTAGAATGTTTCCAAAGGTTACCGGTTTGATATCCAGAACCGGTGTGGTTAGAAAAGGAAACCGGCCCGCTAGGGGCAAAGCGGTCATTTTGCACCGGTTTGCCAGAATTGACTTGGAATGATTCAGAAAGATAATGAAAGGTCAGGAATACTATAAAAAATATTCTCGGGAGGTTACCGGTTTGATACCCAGAGCCGGTGTGGTTCCCAGGGCGTTCGGTTGCCTAGGGGCAAAATGGTCATCTTGACCGAAAAGTCTCGAAATTGGCCCAAAACTGACTAGAAGACACTTAATCATGCCGGATTTCCTTTAAGACAATCTTGGAAAGGTGGACTTACCGTTCTAGGGACTTAGGTACTTTCTCGAGAAATGTGCTGGAAATGGCCCTAGGGGCAGTTTGGTCATTTTTTTTACCGAAGTGGGCTAGCAGGCACCGGTGTGGACCTAGGTTTTGAGTGTTTCTGCCACTCTGACAGCGGTCCCGTGATACAAGGGTTTGTTGGCAATTCCCTATATCGACCTGTTTGCGAGTGTTTCCCCCACTCTGATGATTGCGATGTTTGCGAGTACTTCCGCTACTCTGACGGTTCGCGATCATTCCCGAGACTGCCTGATCTCAGGAAATTGCTAAATGGACTTAGCGCTTGAGGAATCAACTTTTTCGAAAGATGTGCCGAAATGGACATTTCTACATTGGCGGGCTAGCGGGCACCAAAGGTAGACCGTTCTACCATCTCGGGGACTTGGGGTCTCGTCCCGGTCGACGAATTTAAAGGGACTTACCATTTTGAAGAGTTTTTTTCGGAAACATGCCGGATTGGATGGTCTTACCACATTGAGGGATCAACTTTCTCGAAAGGTGTGCCAGATTTAATTGGAATTGAAATTGAAATTGGAAAGAGGACTTACCGTCTTCGAAAAGACTTGCCTATTGGAACTGGACCGAACAATGCCCCAAGGGCATTTTGGTCATTTTGCCTCTTTTTGGGCTCAGCGGGCCCGCGAAGTGATGGATTGACTAGATTAGGATTGAAAAATTGATTGAGATTAGAATACATCCTTATTAACTTGAGTATAAGTCCGGATGGACTGGAGACTGCCGAGCAGGCAAAAATGAGGTGCTTACACTGGAGAAGAAGATTTCGCTGGAGAACTCCAAGAAGTAAGTTTTTTTTGTTTTTCGTTGATTTTGATGTGTAGAACTCCATTTGAGTGGTGTAAATCGTCGAAGTCAATGGTTTGATGTGTTTTGAACACTTTGGTGATGTTGTTTCTTCATTTTGATGCTTGTTTGATTGAGTTTGGGTAGTTTTGTATGTTTATGTAAAATGAGTTTATGCAGGAAATGGACATTTGCCCCTACAACCTTGGGTATTGGGTTTTCTAGCTTGATTTTTGCACCATCTATCTTAAAAAAATGTGTCGAACAACCGTATGGAATTTTGTGATTTTTAAAAACTTTTTAAATTTTTTTATTTTGTGAAAAATAGAAAAATGGTTAAAACATAAGAAAAATTGAGAAATTAATGGAAATGTTTGAATTTAATTTGTAGAAAAATATGAGAATATTTTAGAAAATATTTGAAGTAGTTTTGAGAGACTTTGCAATAATTTTTGAAACCCTCAAATTTTGGAAAATGGAACAGGTGTTTGGAAATTTAAAAATCAAAGGAATGTGCACATATTGCTTTATGTGTATTGGTGCTATGTGATTGTGATGTTGTGGGGTGCATGGCTTGTGTGTTGTTGTAATGTTCTAGGCGTTGTAGGGATTATTTACAAATGGGACTTTGTGTCAAAAATTTTCAAAATTAAGGAGAGAGTTAGAAAATTTTTAAAATAAAATATTTTTGAAGAGAAAATCTATAAAACCTTTGGGGGTGGGTCCTTTTTGGCAGAGAAGGGCCCGAGAAACTCGGCTTGAAATTTTTGAAATGAAGAAAAAATTAGAAATTTTGAAATGAAAATTTTTTAATGGAAAAAGAGGTAAAACCTTTGAATATGAGACCTTTTTGGAAATAGAGTTTTAAATGAAAACTTTTGAGGGAAATACTTAAAAAAATTTTAAAAATGGATTTTGAAATTGGAAAACTTAGAAATTGATAAAAATTTTAGAAGAAAGAATTTTTGAGGATTGAAACCTTGAGAATTTTTTAGAATTGAGTTTGAACAAGACTTTTTGAAGGAAAAAGTTTTAGAAAACCTTGAAACTTGATTGGAGTAAAAAATCGTTCGAAAGAGAGGCTTAGAAAAGTTTGAGATGGATTTTGATTGAAGCCTTTGATATTTGATTTTGAAAATGAAATTTTTGATTTTGAATTAGAAACTATTTTGATTTAAAACTTGGACAAAACGTGTAGAGAATTCGTTTTGACTCGAAACTTGAACAATTGAAGGTGAAATGTTTGGAAAATTCATTTTGACTCAAAATTTGAACTTTTGAAGATAAAATGTATAGAAAATTCATTTTGTCTCGAGGCTTGAATTTTTGAAGACAAAATGTGTAGAAATTTTATTTTGACTTGAGACTCGAGATCTTTTGAAGAGAAATGTGTAGAAAATTCATTTTGACTCGAAACTTGAAATCTTTTTTTTTTTTTATATACCTTTTATCTTTTTGAACTGTACTTAACATATGTTGACATCCTTACCTTGATTTGGGTTTCAGGATGGTTGATGCTATTTTGAGTCGATTGTGGGCTTGGCATGACAAGTATCTTTGGGATTCGAGTCTTGCGGTAGTTTGGCAGGAGTCAAGACATCCCCTATTTGGCATCCATAATAGAATTTAGCCTTGTCTTTGAGGTGACGATCCCGAGACCATTAGTAGAGAAGGTTATGGACATGTGGAGATCCTTGCTTCCCTATGTGGATGATGACGGGTCATTTTCTGACAAGCCTATAGAGATTAAGAACTACCATTACTGGTTCCGCCGGTATGTGTTGGGACCTAGTAGACTCGGGGATCTACTTTTTGAGGCTCTTTTGCCCTCTGTGGGATATACAGACTTCTTAATGGCTATGATTGTTCAGGGATGCCATCACAGGTGGTAAAATCAAAAACTAATACAGGTGTTATATGATCGATTAAGTTCTAGGGATGCTGAGGTAGCTTCTTTAGAGATACAGCTTGCAGTGGCTAGATCTATGCACGATATCCTACCCTTGAGTACTTCATGGGGACAGAACCAGTCATGAGGTGCCCCAGATGTGTCTGCTCCTCTGGAGGATGACACTGCCGATATTTGGTCTCCGAGGGAGACCATGGAGTCTCTTACCTAAGAGAGAGATGTGCTTCTAGCTAGGTGTGTAGGGCAGGTGGTTAGTGCTTCTTTGAGTGTTCCTCTTGCTGGTGGTAAGCTGATGGATCCTTCCTTGGCTGAGTCTTCTTCTGATGATGATGGAGAGTGTTACATCTTTGCTCCTCGTTCCTAGACTTTTTGACACCTGCATTTGTAAAGAGAGACAGATTTCATTTTAGTATTTTCTTCTTTTTTGCCACATGGATTTATAGCCTCTTACATATTTGAAACGTTTCACTGCATAGTTAGTATAAAAGCATGCTTAAGAAATTTGAATGGAAATTACTCCTCTTTGCTTGATGTTTTGATTGACTTATTATCCCAGGAGAGGACCCTCTCCTTCCTTTAACCTTAATTGGGCTAATCTGGGTAATGCTTTTCAAGACATCTTTTGCTTCATACTTGTGATTTCTGGAAATACTCATGCCTTAGATTATCTCTTATCCTCTGCCCCCCCCCCCCCCCCCCCCCCCCCCCCTAATTTTTTAATGCTATTTTTACTACTGGCGCTTATATGGGTTTTCATCATTTTTACACCAAGGCGCTTTTGCATGTTTTCACCAAGGTTGACAGTTTTGTATATTGTCACATCCCTACGTTTTTACCTACGGTGCCCTTTCGGGTTTTCACCACATCCTTGGGAATTGCGCTTGTTTTCTCTCTTCTCCCATTTGCTTTTTTCAGCCGTGTCCTTGATTTCTGTTGAGGAGCTTCTAAATAATACTTGAGTCATCTCCTAGCTTCCTTTGGACTAAGCAATTTAATCTTAATCTGAAAGGACTTTAGGGTTCTTGATGTGGGTTTCTATTTTGAAAGAAAAGGAAAGGGCTTAAACCTATCATTCTACCTTGATTTTGGTACTAGTGATCATTATTGATGATTTTGGTCTACTAGCACTTTTCTATGTTTTACTAATGCTTTTTTTTTAATGATAGCATTTTGTGGATACTTTCTATGATTCTTTTTCTTTTTCTTTTTTTTTTAATATGTTTTTCTTAGTGCTTCACTTTGACCCACTATAATCACTAGGTTGTGGGGCTTCTTTTGAAAAAAAGTAACTAGCTCAAAGGGTTTAACAATGGTTGCTTTTGACTATATAAGAAATGAAATGAGGGTCTCTCTTCATTTCAAAATTAAATTGTTTAGTTCATAGAGCTTTATCGCCGAAATTTTAACCATGGCTTATTGATTAGCTTAGATTTAAGAAAAGTAAATTGCATTGCTTTTGAACATAAAATAGGGATCCAGCTACCAGGATCAGATATAGTAATGTTTGGCAGTATCAGAGTTCAATGGACTAGGGAATTCACGGCCATCCATTTCCTTCAGAATGAGAGCTCCTTTGGATAGGAATTTTTTGACTAAGAATGGCCCCTTGTAGTTTGGAGCGAATTTCCCTTGTGCTGCCTCCTGGTAGGGGAATATCTTGTTTTAGTACTAAATCTCCTGGTTGGAATGATTGTGGCTGCACTTTCTTGTCAAATGCCCTAGCCATTTGCCTTTTGTAGCACTGAGTGTGATAGACTGCAGCTAGCTGCTTCTCGTCCAGCAGACAAAGTTGAGCGCATCGGTCTTTGAACCATTCTGCTTCATCTATCTTGGTTTCCATTAAGATTCTCAAGGACGGAATCTCAATCTCGGTAGGAAGGACTACCTCTATGCCGTAGACCAACTCGAAGGGGGTACCTCCAGTGGAAACCTCATGGTGGTTCGGTAAGCTATTAGTGTAAAGGGGAGCTTCTTATGCCAGTCTCTGTAATTGTCAATCATTTTTCAGAGTATTTTTTTCATGTTTTTGTTAACTTCTTTCCCTGCTCCATTGATCTGAGGACGGTAGGTGACTGAATTTCGGTGGATGATGCGAAAACCTTGGCACAATTTTTATATCAATTCATTGTTTAGGTTAGAGTAATCGTCAGTGATGAGTGATTCAGGAATCCCATATCAGCAGATGATGTGGTTCTTTATGAACTTTTCCACTACCTTCTTGGTGACATGAACAGAGGAGACTGCTGCAACCCATTTAGTGAAGTAATCAATGGCAACCAGGATGAACTGATGCCCATTGGTGGCTTTGGGGGTGATGGGGCTGATCATAGCTATTCCCCACATAGAGAAAGGCTATGGGGCTGACATGGAATGAAGTTCTGTGGGTGGTGCTTTAATCTTATCCCTGTGTATTTGGCACTTATGACACCGGAGAACGTATTTAGTACAATCTGACTCCATCATTATCTAGTAATACCATGTTCAAAGGATCTTTTTAGCAAGCGTATGGCCGCTCATGTGGGGACTGCAAACCCCCTCATGTATCTCCTTTATAATAGTTTTGGCTTCGGCAATATTGATACATTTCAAGGGGCCAAACAAAGATCTCCTAAAAAGCTCATTTCTAGTTATAAAGTAATGCCTTGCCAAATGGCAAATGGTCTTTTTATCTTGATAAGAGGCTGCATTAGGAAATGCCCTTACTAGGATGTATCTTTGAATATCATAGAACCATGGTTGCCCATCAAGCTCAATTGTTGTGTGAAGGCAATAGGAAGGGGTGTCTTTGGTAAAAATTTGGAGTGGGGGTAAAAATTTGCCCATCAGGGAAGTTGTTCTCTGTCCAGGGTATGTGGTGGAAATCTATACTTCTGAATAGTTGACACAAATCCTTGATCTGTTGATGATACAGGGAGAGTTTGGCATCTCGGGTTTGGTATATGTCCTTAAGTTGTTGAATAACTAGATTAAAATCTCCTAAAACAACCAGTTCATCAATCTTCATCTCCAATGCCAGCCTTAATCCAAGGATACATGCCTCATACTCTGCAATGTTATTAGTGCATGGTTCTAGTTGTAACTTAACCATAATGGGGTAATGACTACTCGTTTCCAATACTACTACCGTTCTAACCCCGACTCCCCTTTTATTAGCAGCTTCGTCGAAATACATCTTCCATCCGATTTCTGCCAACCCTTTAGTCACATCCTCAGTGCATAGTATATCCTCATCTGGGAATTAGGGTTCCCTGAATTGATAAACATCGATAGGGTTCTCAGCTAGATAATTCAATATTACCCTCCCCTTGATTGCTTTATAGGTGGTAAAGACAATATTGAATTCTGATAAGATCATGTGCCACTGTGCGATTCTGTTGGACAGGGTTGGTTTCTTAAAAATATACTTGAGTGGGTTTACCTTAGAAATGAGGAAATTGGTATGATAGAGCATGTAATGTTGAAGCCTATGGGCTGCCCAGGCTAATGCATAGCAGGTTTTCTTGAGATTAGAATACTTTATTTCGTATGGTAGAAACTTCTTACTGAGGTAATAAATGGCTTGCTCCTTTCTTCCCATTTCATCATGTTGCCCCAAAACACACCTCATAGAAGTATCCAGAACTGACATGTAGATCAACAGAGGGCGCCCCAGGGTAGGTGCCACTAAGATTGGAGGACTCTGTAGGTATTCTTTGATTCTTTCAAAAACTGTTTGGCAATTATCATCCCATTCCTTCGGAAGATCTTTCTTGAGGAGTTTGAAAACAGGCTTGCAGAGATGAGTCATTTGAATAATGAACCTGTTGATGAAGTTTAATTTTTCCAAGAAGAATTGGATCTCCTTTTCCCCTCTCAAAGCTGGCATTTCAACAATGGACTTGACTTTGGTGGGATCAATCTCTGTTCCCTTTTCATTGACTATAAATCCCAGCAACTTTTATAAAGATACCTCGAACGTGCATTTGGTAGGATTTAGCTTGAATTGGTATTTACGGAGCTAGTCAAACACCTTCTGTAGGTTGAACAAGTGGTCTTCCCTTTGCTTGGATTGATGATCATGTCATCTACATAAATTTTCACTTCCTGATGCATTATGTCATGGAATAAGGTTACCATGGCCTTTTCGTAGGTTGTCCCTACATTGCGAAGTCCAAATGGCATAACTCTGTAAAAATACACTCCCCATGGGGTGATAAAAGTAGTCTTTTCTCGATCTTATTCGGCAAGCTTGATTTGGTTGTACCCCAAAAAGCCATCCATGAAGGAGAATATTTCATGACGAACCGTGTTGTCAATGAGCAAGTCTATGTACGGGAGAGGAAAATCATCCTTTGGACTAGCCTTGTTGAGGTCCCAAAAGTCGATACACATCCATACTTTGCCCTCTTTCTTGGGAACAGGGACAATGTTAGCAGGCCATTGAGGATACTTTACTACTTGCAAAAATCCCTCTTGGAACTGTTTAATCACCTCTTCTTTAATCTTCAACCTTCATTTCAGCTTGAGTCTTCTCAACATTTACTTGAAAGGTTTCATCTGTAGGTCTAAAGGTAACCTGTGTTCTACGATGGATTCATCTAGCCCTGGCATGTTCTAATAAGACCATGCAAAAACATCTAGGCATGCATATAATAGTTTCAGCAACTCTTTACACCACCACTGATCTAACCCCGTGCTGATTTTGAGCTCTTTTGGATTTCCTTTATCTCCCAAATTAAGTGTCTTTGTCTCCTCAATGTTCAGGGTGTTACGGTTCTCATATCTTTCTACTTGTTTCCGAATTTCCTCTGCTACTTCATCTGAATAGTTCACATCTACTGCAATTCCCAGTAGCTGATAGTCAAATTTAATGTTAAAGTCATTATTTGTCAAGTTTGGCATTCTCTGGATTAGTTGAGTAAGGCCTTAGATACAAGGGTCCTTGACATGGATAATAATGCATAACGAATCAAACAAAAAATAATACTTTTCCATTAATAGTGAATTTAATTGAAAGCTTGAAACAAGTAAATCATAAAGATAGAGTTTGCTTATGGCTAGTCGGATGTTCTGGGATTTTCTCTAGCGAGCTTTGTATGGAAACTTGTGGGTACGCATGATGTCCTCGTTGGCCCAGTTATGCAGTTTCTCGCTTGAAAGCATTGTTCGAATGGACCCATCTTGAGTTATTTCGATGTTAGCCATCATGACGGGTGCTTCTTCTTGAATTTTTCTTTTCTTCGAGCCTTTATCTGATGTAGATACCACCTTTCCCATGTCTAATTGCTTGAATTAATCAAGGAGCTCCATGGTTGCTTTCTTGTCAACCCTTTTCTTCTGTACCGCCTTTCTTCTTTCTTTTCTTGTAGGTTCATACCCCAGCCCGAAGGTAGGTTCGGCTGATGGTATTTCTATGATCTCGGGCCTTCCTTGTAAGTATTTCCCTAAGCCTTTTCTTGGATGGAAACCATTTGTTTTGAAGTAATGTGCTATCATCTGGAAATTCTGGGAATATTTCGACTCCACTCGATCTTCCTTCTGTACGAGAGTGACATATTTGAATAACTGGATGCAGGAGGGGGGTGACTCTGTGCCAAGTGAGACGGTTTTAGCTTTGTATACGGCGAACTCCTTTTTAGCAAAAACAGAGATCAACTTGGAGCTTATGATGAACTTGACTGTTTGATGAAGACTAGAAAGGACTATATCTGCCGAATTAATCCAAGGTCACCTTAACAACAAGTTGTATATAGCCAGAATATGCAGGACTTGGAACTTGATTATGAAGGTTGCAGGCGCTATCTCGACGGGCATTTCAATTTCCCCCATGGTTTCTCTTCGGAACCATAAAGGCACGGATGACTGTGTTGTTGTTGTTCAAATAGGTTTTGTCCATCCCAAGCCTTTCTAAAGTGGAATTCGGGAAAACATTCAGAGTTAACCCATTGTCTATTAATACTTTGGCCACCATTTTTCCCTTTATTTTTACAGCCACATGCAAAGCACGGGTATGGCCCATTCCGTTAGCAGGAATCTCATCATCAGAGAAGGTAATGATATTTGGGGCCATGACAAGGCTCACCATGTTATGCAGGTTATCCGACGTAAAATTCTCAAACACATGAGCATCTTTAAGGATCCTCAGCAAAGCATCCCAGTGTACTTCAGAGGTGAGTAGCAAGCCTAACATCGAGATATGGGCCGAGACTTTTCTAAGTTGTTCCATGATGTCGTAGTTAACTTTTTCTAGAGCTTTGGTAAATTCTAATATTTCTTGATTTATTGGTCGGTTAGAGTTTTCCCTTTGTTTATCTTTCCCTTTCCTCATTTTTTCCACTTCAACAGAGGTGTATAGTCACCCTGATTAGGTCATTCCTCCTATTTTTACTACAGGCTCCTCAACGCTTTGGGCCTTATTAGGAGGGTAATTTCATAGGACATTATGGAGACTGGATATTGGCAATTGGGTTATAATGGGAAGAGTTATTTTTGGGTGTACGAGCAAAGGGACTACCATAGGTGAAGATTTATGAGGATGGACAGGGTGGTGGGCACAGTTGGTTTCTTTGGTAGGACCAAAGGTAACAGGGGCCGTATAGCTCCTCGGGTGTTGGTTTAGGGTTCAAGTCCAACCATAACGACCATGGGTTCAGGTTCAAACAGAAGAGTAAGAATAAGGCGGTAATAGGGAGGATTAAGTAGGGTTTTAACGGTCAAGTTCATATTAGATTGATGAGGTTGTATGGTTAGGAAGGTATGGTCTTGGTATTCTGGCCCCTTTAGGACATAAGTCATCCTTTGGGAATTATAATGGTTGGGATATGTGGAGTGCCTTTACTAGAGTTCTTACTTTCCAGTGGTATATTCTCTTGTAGCTTATGAATCATGGCTTTTACTAGTGTGGAAGAGGTTGAACCAGTATTCATTTTTCTTGCCTATAAAGATGAAATGAAAACAGGAACACAAGTCGCAAATTAGCGTTTGATTTTAAAAAGCTTTATGCGATGCATGTCCTAAAGGTGCCCTTTCTAGTGAGGGAGACTAAACATGATGAATTTTGGCTCACTTTTTTTTGGAGATAGGGGGTGTGCCCCTGTATGCAGATACTTTACCGTTTGAGTGGGAACATACATTCATTCATGAAAAATAAAGAAGTACATTGAACTTTAGAGTTTAAATATAACGGAATTGAAATATATTTTAATAAGGGGAAGGGGGACATTTTCCTTGGGATTTTCACCTATTCTATTTTTACATTTGAAATCCTACACTACTCTTGAGTCTTCTGATTCGCCTTCTTTGAGTTTGATGTAGAGGAGGTCAATAGGAGACCTTGCTGTTTGATTTCCCCTTGTCTTCTTGGCAACCCTATCTCCGTGAGCATAGAGGGATTGGGGCCCCTCTTTATAGAATGACTTGAAATGCATGCCATGGGTCCTTAGGGTTACGTGGGAACCCTTACGGTTTTGGTTGGTTTTATGCAAGGGAGAGTGATCTTGGCGTCAATTTCTATGGGTTGATCATAGGCACGAAAATACAATAACTTGAGTTACTTTGGAACTCTTGCCGTGACATGGAGTATTGAATGTATGAGCATGTACGCTAGGAGTAAAGAGAGTGAGAATGCAATTGTAAAGTTAATATGTATAGGTGAGCATTTATACAAACATTATAACAACAGAAATCTAGACAAGGATAAAGGAAAGTAAGCAGTCGCCCTTTTCCTCCATGGTTTTAAAATTGATGTGCGTGTTATAAATCCGGCAGAGTTTCAGCTATGCATGGTTTCTACATGAGCATGAGGTTGAGGGTTAACTAATGCTTCCTAAGAAGGCTTGGTTTCCAGATCTTCAAACCTAGGCCTACTTCCTGAGGTGGTGCCATTATAGGTTGGTGATCCGAGTAGGGGAACCATTAAGAGGCCGTAGGCTAAGATACTGACACAGCTTCTGCTAACAACCAATATACCGTTCCCCCTTTTAACTAGAAGGAACGTAATCAGGTAAAGAATGCAAGTATGCAAATGCAAGCGCATAATGTAGTGTGTGTGTGAAATTTTTGAAAAACGGAGGAAAGGGCCCAACAACTCCCATCCATCCTATTCATTCATGACATATATGACAGTTAATATAACATAAAATAAAAATGTGAAAAAAGGTCCACATACAAAAATAAAGATACAAAAAGTCAATACTTGAATGACAAACTTAATGCAAGATAAAATGATTAAATATGAATAGAATGCATGTTATGACATGTTTTTGAAAATAGTTTTGAAAAGTTTGATTTTTTAAATTTGAAGTGGATAGAATTGGGCAAATTAATCAAAGACTCTAGATGAATGACGGGTGAAAAGACATAATAATGGCCTAACCCTCTAAGCATCCTGAGTGGAGTCACTAGCTGTTGTGCCCCAGTTTTTTGCACTTAGAAAAATACACATAAGTGGCAAAAGCAAAGTACTCTCTCGTAGGAATTCATCATCCTAGAAGGACTAGTATGACTAGGTTTGAATTGGAAATTAATTTTGAATAAGGGTTTTTGAAAAAAGTTTGGAGTCACCACCTAACTTGATTAAGGTGAGTTCGGTCACCTAAAACTAAGTGCAATCCAACAATCAAACTTAGGGTTTTTTAAAATGTTTTGGAAAACTTCTTTAAGAGAGGGTTTCTTTTAAGAAAACAGGTTATTTGGCAACTTTTGAAAATATTTCAAGCCCTTTCTGAAGAATAACTCCATTTTTTGCTCTTTAAAAATAATGATTTTAGGTGTGGAGGTTGGTTACATATAGGGAAGATATCCTAAGAGCATCATCCTATCCCGCCCTTACGGTACCTACATGTTTATTCATCCTAAATTCACTTATTTAGAATATTTGATTATCCATTGTCCAGTACAGTCTACTTTGAAAAGAACTTTAAAAAGAAGTTTCATATGATGCAGAACATGCAAGTACAATAAAAGAATTTGATTTGGAAAATAACTTTGAAGAAAATGATTTGATTTTATTTAGAAACACTTGACTTGAAAACACTTGACTTGATTATTTGATTTGAAAGAATTTAGAAAGTTAAGATTTAGGAAAGATTGAATTTTAGAAAATTTTGAATTAGGAAGGTTTCAAAATAGGAAAGTTTTCTTTTTAAGAAGATTTCATTTTAGAAAAGATTTGAGTTTTGGAAAGTTTTGAATTTAGAAAAATTTGAAAGCTTGTATCTAGGAAAGATTTAAAATTTGAAAACATTTGACAAGTTGAAATTTAGAAAGTTGAGATTTGGAAATGTTTGAAATTAGGAAATGTTGAAATTAGGAAAGATTAAAATTAATAAAGATTTAATTCCTATTTTTAAAAGTTGAAGATTAGATTTTGTTTTCAAAATTGGAAGATTTTATTTGGGTTCCTAAATTGGAAGACTCGATTTGACATGGAATTGGAAAGGTTGAGTTTTTGAAGAGCTTGAAATCTATGATTTGGTGAAAAAAGTGATTTTGAAAACCTATAATTTGATGTAGAAAAAGAGATTTTGAAAACCTACGATTTGATGTGGAACATAGTTTGGGATACCTATGATTTGAGGCAAAAAAGGAAGTCAGGATTTTAAGAAATGAACAAAGGTGTCCTAATAATAGTTTCTAGGGCTTGACTTGGATTCCAAGACAAAGAGTTTTTAGAAAGTGGATCTTTGGGAAGAGTTTTTCAGAAAGTAGATTTTTTGAAAAAAGCTTTTAGAAAGAAGATTTTTGGAAAGAGTTTTTAGGAAGTCAATTTGGAAAGGGGTTTAAAAATGGACTTTTGAAAATCTTTTGAATATCTCACTTTCCTAAAACGATTCTAACCATGTAAAGATTAGAACTATTCTAAGGTTCTGATTTTGAAAACAAAAAGAATTTGAAATATGGACCATAATGATCACATTCAATATCACACCTTTCTAAAACAACCCTCACCATAGAATGGCTAGAATCATCTTAAGATTGTGGTTTTGATGAAAACAATTTAGGGTTTGCATCCAAAATTTGGACTTTGATGGTCACATTGAATGCAACACTTTCCTAAAACAATCCTAAGCATGGAATGACTAAAATCATCCTAGGAGTGTAATTTTGAAAACAAGTTTGAAAAAGGAGATTTTGAATGCAAGTTTTGATGTAAGTTTAAAAACAACTTTGAATGAATGTATGAATATTATAAGCACAATGCAGTAAGGTTGTGAACATAGAAGGCTAGGCTTCACCACATAACGAAGGTGGCTAAACCAACACCATCAAATGTTAAATTTGAAGAAAGCCCCTAGCACGCTAACCTTTAACAATTCTTCCTAGGTATGAATCGGGGAATCCCTTATTTCAAGCATGCAAGAGGAGGAGGTAGAAGATGGGGATTAAAATTGAAGAAAACCCAAGTGGGTTCGGAGGGAGTGTCGCGCCCCCATTTTTGGACACCAAGCCCTCTTGGCTCAGGAAAAAGTACGGTGCTCTCTCGTTAGAACTCATTCTCCTAGAAGAACAAATGCGACGGGGTTTGAATTTTTGAAATGGAATTGATTAGGACTTTTTGAAAAGGTTTTTGGAGTCGCCACCTAACATATTTAAAGATGTGCTAGGTTAGCTACACCAAGTAAAACCCGAGGGTTAAAATTAGGTTTTGGAAAGTATTTTTGAAAAATGTCCTCATGAGAGGGTTTCAGAAGGTAGGGTTGTTTGACAACCCTAAAAATGTTGGAAAGCCCTTTTGAAAATTAACTCTGGTTTTAGTCTTTGAAACATAAATTCTTAAGTTCGGGGGTTGGTTATGTGTAAGGAAGATGTCCTAAGACTATCATCCTACCCCGCCCTTACGGTACCTATATGTCTATTCACCTTTTACTCACCTAATTATAACTCACCAGTTACCTATGTTTGATGCTATCCACTTAGAAAACATTTGAAAACAAAATTTGAAGAAGAGTTTGAAAGAGGGAATTGAGTTTGAAAAATGGTTATGGAATAAGGAATTTAAAAAGGGTTGTGGAATTAGAAATTTGAAAAGGGTTGTAGAATTAAAAATTTGAAAAGAGTTGTGGAATTGAAAATTTGAGAAGAGTTGTGACCGCATCCCACAAAGGGTTGCCTATGTACCTCCTTAAAGAGAATCAGGTCAGCCGTAGTTCAAACAAGAGTCTGAAAGAGTTGGAATTTTGAAATGGGTTTCTATTTCTAGAAAGTTTTCATTTTTAGAAAGTTTTCTTTTTAGGAAAGTTTGAGTTTGAAAATGTTTCCTTTTCAAGAAAGATTGTACTTTGAAAATGTTTCATTTTCAAAAAGATTTGATTTGATTTCGAAATGCTTCCTTTTCAGGAAGATTGGATTTGATTTTGAAATGTTTCCTTTTTAGGAAGACTAGATTTGATTTTGAAATATCTCATTTTCCAGAAGATATGATTTGATTTGGACAGATTGAGGTTTGATTTGGAAAGATTAGATTTGAAAAAGACTCGAGCTGAGAATTTTTAAAAGATTTTATTTCCTTTTTGAAAAAGATTTGTTTCCTTTTGAAAAGATTTAAAAAGATTTGGAAGATTTGAGAGGGTTTGAAAAGATTTGAAAAGGTTTTGTTTCCTTTTTGAAAAAGATTTGATTTGCTTGAAAAAGGTAAGTTTGGATTGTTTCAAAAATGGGAGGAGTTGATTTAGGGTTTAAATTTGGAAGGTTTGAAAAAGGATTGATTTGAGGGATTTGAAATGATGGTATTGATTCAATTGATTCAAAAAGGAAAGTTTGAAAAGTAAAGGTCTGATTGATTTGAAAATTGAGGATTTTGAGGGTTTTGAAAGAGGTATGATTTTAGTTTTAAAATGAATGGTTTTCAAGTTGGCAAAAAATAGGATTTTCCTAGGATTGGACTTTTAGGGTTTAACAAATGCGAGTTTTGAAAATGGTTCAAAAACCAAGTATTTTGAAAGCATGTTTTAGGGCCCGAAACCCTAACATGGATTTTGGACATCCAAATGAATATTTCATTTTTCCTGAAGCCATTCTAGCCATTGAAAGGTTAGAATCCCTTTAGGCTTGTGGCTCAAAAACAACGAAAGCATGAACCCTAAAATGTGAACCTTTTAGGTCATTTTGAATGTCGCACGTTCTCTGAGATAACCTTAGTCATGAAATAACTAGGATTTGTTCCATGTTTGTGTTTTTTTGAAAAAAAATCAAAATTGGCTCTAGGGTTTGACTTGTGCTCCAAGGTAAAGAGTTTTTAGAAAGTGAGTTTTTGGAAAGGAAGATTTTCGGAAAGAAATCCTAGAAAGGAGTTTTTAGAAAGTAAACTTGAAAAGAGAGTTTTTGGGAAGGGAATATTTGGAATGAGTTTTTAGGAAGGAAACTTAGGGAGCGTTTTTAGAAAGTGAATTTTGAATAGAGCTTTTTGGAAAAAGGGTTTTTAGGAGAATGAATTTTGTGAAGGGAAGTTTGAGAAAGTAATTTTTGGAAAGGAGATTGGAGAGAGATTTTAGAAAGCATATTGGGGAATAGATTTTAGAAAGTAGATTTGAAAAGAGATCTTCGAGAGGATTTAAAAAAAAAGTGACTTTGGAAAGTAAGTTTGAAAAGCAATTTGGAGAGAAATGGATTTTCGCAAGCCTCTAAAAATATTTTACTTTCCTAAAACGACTCTAACCATAAGAAGATTACAACCATTGTAGGATTGTGGTTTTGAAAAAAACAAGTATTTGAAAATATGGACCATATTGGTCATTTTAAATGTAACACCTTCCTAAAGCAACCCTAACCATGAAAAGGCTAGAATCACCTTAGGATTGTGATTTTGAAAACAAGTTTTGAAAAAGAAGATTTAATGCAAGTTTTGAAAACGGTTTTGATGCAAGTTTTGAAAACAAGTTTGAAAGCAATTTTTGGAGAGATGCATGATCATGATATGCAAAATGCAAAGGGGGGTCGTGAACATACGAAGTTAATGGCTTCACCACATAATCAAGGGGGCCGAACTCACGTGGTCTTTGGTTAGACTAAGAGATAGCCCCCGATATGGTGACTTTCAATAGCCTAATCTTACACATGGACCGGGAAGTCCCTTATTTCAAGCATGCAAGAAGGGGGGGGGGGGGGGGGGATGGGGGATTAAAATAGAAGAAAACCCAAGTGGGTTAGGAGAGAGAAGAGAGAGGGGAGAGTGCATAAAAACGTAAAGAGAGAGCCTACCTTGCGTCTTCTTTTATTTGCTTGGTTTTATTCGCTTTGTTCTTCTTGCTTTGCTTTGGTCTTCGCCTTGATCTTCAAGAGCTTGTTTAGATCTTTGGAAAGTTCAGAGTTTTAGCACTTCAAGTCTTCAATGGAGGCTTTGGAGGCTAGTATATGAGTGTATAGGGGTGTAAATGAGTGTATGGAAGTGTATTTGTACTAGGGTTTAGTGTTTGGGGGCTAGGGTTTGGAAAACCTAAAGAAGACTAGGGTTTGGAGAGGCTACGAGCTCTGTGTATCGAAGAATAGGGTGTTTGGACTGAGTTTGTGGACCCTTTTCACACTGGAGGAGGCTCTATATTTATAAACAGATGATTGACCTAGCGCCTGTTATAGTGGCGCTAGGCAAAAGTTTCTTTTGGTGCCACTAGGAGTGGTGCTAGGTGAAATTTTTGCTTGGCGCCACTACTAGTGGTGCCAGCCACTTAGGATAGTTTTAAGGTCAGCAAGTAATGTATCTTCAGAAGATTTACGCGCCTGTACTAGTGACTACCATAAAATATTTAGCTTGGCTTTACTAGGTGTGACTTCGGAAGGTCCGAAAATGATTTGAAAAGACAGGAATGGCCCAGAGGGCCAAAAAGGGTCAGGAACCCTTAGAATAGTGTCTCGGGGGTAGTAGACTTGAAAAATGATGACAGGATGTGTCGGAGGGGTTGACCGGGCCAAAACGGTCAATCGGGCCGGAAAGCTGTCGGGATGGACTTGAAATGTCCCGGAAGAAGACTTGAGGCTTGGAAATATTACTTAGAATGTTCCACGAGGTTACCGATTTGATACCTACAGCCGGTGTGGTTGGAAAAGGCGACCGGCCTATTAGGGGCAAAATGGTCATTTTGCATCAAGCTTGCTAGAACTGACTTGGAATGACCTAGAAATGTATTGGAAGGCCGAGGATACTATCAAAAGAATCCTCGGGAGGTTACTAGTTTGATACCCAGAGCTGGTGTGGTTCTCAGGGTGCTCGGATGTCTAGGGGCAAAATGGTTATCTTGACTGGAGAGTCTCGAAATCGGCCTGAAACTGACTGGAAGACACCTAATCGTGCCGTATTGTCTTAAAGACAATCTTAAAAAGGTGGACTTATCGTTCTGAGAACTTGGGTACTTTCTCAAGCAACGTGCCGGAAATGGCCCTAGGGGTAGTTTGATCATTTTTCATCGGAGTGGCCTAGCAGACACTGGTGTTGACCTGGGTTTTGAGTGTTTCCGTCACTTTGACGACAATCTCGTGACAGGGTTTTGTTAGCAATTCCCTATATTGACCTATTTACGAGTGTTTCCGTCACTTAAACGGTTGCGATGTTTACAAGTATTTCCGTTGCTTTAACGGGTCACGATCATTCCAGAGACTGCCTAATCTCAAGAAGCTGCTAGGTGGACTTAGTGCCTGAGGAATCAATTTTCTTGAAAGGCATGCCAAAACAGACATTTCTTCATTAGTAGGCTAGCAGGCGCCAAAGGCAGACCGTTCTACCATCTCGGGGACTTGGGGTCTCATCCTGGTTGACGGGTTTGAAGGGACTTATGGTTCCAAAGAGTTCTTTCGGAAACGTGCCAGATTGGATGGTCTTACTGCCATAAGGAATCAACTAACTCGAAAGATGTGCCGAATTTAATTGGAATTGGAATTGAAATTGGACTAGAATTGGATTGAAAAGGGAAGTTAACGTCTTCGAGAAGACGTACCCACTGGAATTGGACCGGATAGTGGCCCAAGGGCACTTTGTTGATTTTGCCTCTATTGGGCCCAATGGGCCCGCGAAGCGATCGATTGACAGGATTATGTTCGGAAAACTGATTTAAACTAGAATATGTCCATATCAACTTGAATACAAGTCTGGACGGATTGGAAACTGTTGATTGGGCAAAAATGGGGTGCTTACAACTGCCCTTCTTTTTCTGTCTTTGCTTGTCAAAGACAGAAAACAATAGTATAGGAGTCCCATGTTGACCGTGAGCCGGTTTGAAGGGATGGATTTTGGAAAATTTTGAAAACGGGAATTTGAAAATTGATATCGGGCCCAAAAGGCCTTTGAAATTGAGTTTGGCGGGAAAAATGGCAAAACTGCCCGGAGTTGGACACTGACGCCACTAGAAGTGGCTCCTTTCTGAAAATTGCCACTAGTGGCACTAGGCTTTGGAATAAAACCAGAAACATTTCTTGTTCGAAAACTTGCAGGAATGGAAGAGTTTTTAAGAGGGTGGAAGCTTTTGCAAGGAGAACGACTTGGATGTTGAAGGAGCGCTTCTTAGAGACCATGGGGGATTGCCGAAAGTAAACACCGTCGTCGGAAAAGTCGCCGAAAGAGAAGATTTTGCTGGAGAATCCCAATAGGTGAGTTTATGATTTTATGTTGATTTCAATGTGTAGAATTCCGTTTGAGCCATGTGAATAGTGAAAATTGATGTTTTGAATATTATAGTGAAGTTATTTTTACATTTGGTGCTTGTTTGATTGAATTTGAGTGATTTTACGTGATTTATGTGAAGGGGGTTTCTGTAAGAATTGGAAGTTTATCCCTACAGCTTTGGGTATTGAGTTTTTTGACTAGATTTTTATATAGTGTGTCTTAGAAAAATGTGTTTAACAGCCGTGTCAAGTTTCGTATTTTTTTGAAAACTTATTGAATTTTTGATTTTCTAAAAAATAGAAAAATAGGAAAAATTACGAAAATTGAGAAATTATATGAGTTTAGAGTTTAGAAAAATATAAGGACATTTTAAAAACATTTGAAGTGATTTTGAAAAATTTCGGAATAACTTTGAAAATCATAGATCTGTTGAAAAATAAAACAAGTCTTTTGAAAAATTTAAAAATTTGAAAAGTGTGCGCAAGTGTTGGTGTTATGTGACTGTGACGTTGTGCAGTGCATGGTTTGTGTTTTGTGTTGATATCGTGGGCGTTGTAGGGACAGTTTTTAAGCAGAACTCTGGTAAAATTTTTAGAAATTCAGAAAAAAGGGTTGAAAAAATTTTGGAATAAAATTTTTTTGCAGGAAAAAGACAGAAAAGTCAGTCGTAGTTCGGACAAGAGTCCGATTGAAAATAGAAGATTTGATTTGAAAAGAGATTTTGATTTAAAAGAGGGTTTGATTTGAACTTAGAATAGAAGATTTGAAATTGAAATTTGGAATTGAAAGATTGGACTTTGATTTGGAAAGATAGAACTTGGAAGAAGGATTTGGACTTGTTTTGGAAAGATTAAGATTTAAGAAATCCAGACTTAAGAAAGATAGGATTTAGGAGGAACTTGAGATTAAGAAAGATTTAACTCGAATGTTAAGCTTGGAAGACTAGGGAAAGATTGGATTTAGGAAAGGTTCAAATTAGGAAACTTTCAAAATAGGAAAATTTTATTTTAGGAAAGTTTTGGTTTAGGAAAGTTTCATTTTAAGAAAGGTTCGAATTAGGAAAGTTTTATTTTTGGAAAAGTTTTCAAATTGGAAAGTTTTGCATTTAGAAACTTTTAACTTAGGAAGGTTTTGAATTTAGAAAGTTTTGACTTAAGAAAGTTTTGGATTTGGAAAGATTCAAAATTTAGAAAGTTAAGAATTTTAGAAATATTTGAATTTAAAAAAGTTTAGAACTTAGAAAGATTCGAGGTTTGAGTTTTAGAAATACTTGAAATTAGAAAAGGTTTGAGTTTAAGAAAGATTTAAAGATTTAGATTTGGAAAGTTGAATTTTAGAAAGGTATAGAATTAGGAAAGGGTTGAATTAGGAAGATTTAAGAAGCTTAAAGTTTAAGGAAAGATTTGAAAGTTTAGATTTTGGAAACTTAAGGTTTAGGAAGGTATTAGATTAGGAAAAAGATTGGGATTCCTATTTCCTAAGGCAAAGGATTGGATTTCGTTTCTAAAAGAGATGATTTGGTTTTGTTTTCAAAAAGGAAGGATTGGATCTAATTTTCTGAATGGGGAGATTGGATTTAGTTTCCTAAAGGGAGGATTGAATTTGACATGGAATTAGAAGGAAAAATTTTGGAAATCTTAGATTTTGGGGATCTATAGTTTTGGTGTAGAAAATAAGACTTGGGAAATTTATGATTTTGATGTAAGAAAAGGAAAATCATGTTTTAGGAAAGAAAATTAGGGTTTCCTAATTATGGCTCTAGGGTTTGACTTGGGCTCCAAGGTAAAGAGTTTTTAGAAAATGAGTTTTTAGAAAGGAAGATTTTCGAAAAGAAATCATAGAAAGAAGTTTTTAGAAAGTAAACTTGAAAAGAGAGTTTTTGGGAAGGAAATTTTTGGAAAGAGTTTTTAGGAAAGAGATTTTTGGAAAGAATTGTTAGGAAGGAAACTTAGGGAGCATTTTTAGAAAGTGAATTTCGAAGAGAGCTTTTTGAAAAAGGGTTTTTAGGACAATGAATTTTGTGAAGGGAAGTTTGAGAAAGCAATTTTTGGAAAGGAGATTGGAGAGAGTTTTTAGAAAACATATTGGAGAATAGATTTTAGAAAGTAGATTTGAAAAGAGATCTTAGGGAGCATTTAAAAAAAAAAGGGTTTTGGGAAGTAAGTTTGAGAAGCAATTTGGAAAGAGATAGATTTTCACAAGCCTCTAAAAATATCTCACTTTCCTAAAACGACTTTAACCATAAGAAGATTAGAACCATTGTAGGATTATGGTTTTGAAAACAATAAGGATTTGAAAATATAGACCATATTGGTCACTTTAAATGTAACACCTTCCTGAAGCAACCCTAACCATGAAAAGGCTAGAATCACCTTAGGATTGTGATTTTGAAAACAAGATGTGAAAAAGATGATTTAACGCAAGTTTTGAAAACAAGTTTGAAAGCATTTTTTGGAGAGATGCATGATCATGATATGCACAATGCAAGAGGGGGGGGGGGTCGTGAACATACAAGGTTAAAGGCTTCACCACATGATCAAGGGGGCCGAACCCACGTGGCCTCCGGTTAGACTAAGAGAAAGCCCCCGACATGTGACTTTCAATAGCCTAATCCTATACATGGACCGGGAAGTCCCTTATTTCAAGCATGCATGAAAGGAGGGGAAGAAGATAGGGGATTAAAATAGAAGAAAACCCAAGTGGGTTAGGAGAAAGAAGAGAGAGGGGAGAGTGCGTAAACGTAAAGAGAGAGCCTACCTTACGTCTTCTTTATTTGCTTGGTTTTATTTGCTTTATTCTTCTTGCTTTGCTTTGGTCTTCGCCTTGATCTTCAAGAGCTTGCTTGGATCTTTAGAAACTTCAGAGTTGCAACACTTCAAGTCTTCAATGGAGGCTTTGGAGGCTAGTATATGAGTGTATAGGGGTGTATATGAGTGTATAGGAGTTTATGTGTACTAGGGTTTAGTGTATGGGGGCTAGGGTTTGGAAATCCTAAAGAAGACTAGGGTTTGGAGAGGCTACGAGCTCTGTGTATCGAAGAATAGGGTTTTTGGATTAAGTTTGGGAACCTTTTTCACACTGGAGGAGGCTCTGTTGCAGTGGCACCAGGCAAAAGTTTCTTCTTGCATCATTAAGAGTGGCGCTAAGCCAAATTTTGGCTTGACGCCACTTAGGAAAGTTTTAAGGTTGGCAAACAACGTATCTTCAGAAGATTTGGGCACCTATACTAATGACTATCATGCAATTTTTAGCCTGACTTCACTAGGAGTGACTCTGGAAGGTCTGGGATGATTTAAAAGGCCGAGAATGGCCCAGAGGGCCAGAATGGGACATGAACCTTTAGAATTGTGTCTCGGGGTGGTAGACTTAAAAAATGATGATAGGATGTGTCGGAGGGGTTGACAGGGCCAAAACGGTCAATCGGGCTGGAAAGTTACCGGGATGGACTTGAAATGTCCCGGAAGAAGATTTGAGGTTTGGAAACATAACTTAGAATGTTTCAGGAGGTTACCGGTTTGATAGCCAGAGCCGGTGTGGTTAGAAAAGGCAACCAGCCCACTAGAGGCAAAACGGTTATTTTACATTAGGCTTGCCGGAACTGACTCGGAATGACCTAGAAATGTATTGGAAGGCCGGGGCCCGAAACTAACTAAAAGGCACCTAATCATGTCGGATTGTCTTTAAGACAATCTTAGAAGGGTGGACTTATTGTTCTGAAGACTTAGGTACTTTCTCAAGCATCGTGCCCGAAACGGCCCTAGGGGCAGTTTGGTCATTTTTCATCGGAGTGGGCTAGCAAGCACTGGTGTTGACCTGGGTTTTGAGTGTTTTTGTCACTTTAACGGCGATCCCATGACATAGGGGTTTGTTGGCAATTCCTTATATCGACCTGTTTACGAGTGTTTCTTCCACTCTGATGGTTGCAATGTTTACGAGTATTTCTGTTACTCTAACGGGTCACGATTATTCCAAAGATTGCCCAATCTCGTGAAGCTGCTAGGTGAACTTAGCGCCTATGGAATCAACTTTCTCAGAAGGCGTGCTGAAATGGACATTTCTTTATTAGCAGGCTAGCGTGCACCAAAGGTAGACCATGCTACCATCTCGGGGACTTGGGGTCTCGTCTCGGTCGACGGGTTTGAAGGAACTTATGGTTCTATAGAGTTCTTCCGGAAACGTACCAGATTGGATGGTCTTAACGCCTTGAGAAATCAACTATCTCGAAAGACATGCCGAATTTAATTGAAATTGGATTGAAAAGGGGACTTACCGTCTTCAAGAAGACCTATCCATTGGAATTGGACCGTACAGTGCCCTAAGGGCACATTGGTCATTTTGCCTCTATTGGGCCCAATGGGCCCGCGAAGAGATCGATTGACGGGATTATGTTTGGAAAATTGATTTGAACTAGAATATGTCCATATTGACTTGAATACAAGTTTGAACGGACTGGAGACTGTCGAGCGGGCAAAAATGGGGTGCTTACACTGGTTTTCACCTAGTTGGCAGCTTTGTATATTGTTATGCCCCTACTTTTCTACCCCTGATGCCCTTTTAGTTTTTCACCATGTCCTCGGGGTCATGCTCTTTTTTTTTTTTTTTTTTTTTCATAAAAACAGGAGTTCAGAAGGCACAAGACATGTTCGGATCATCTCCTTCACTCTTTTTAAGCATCATCCTCCTTTCTTACGAGAAGCTCTTTCAAGCTAAGCAGTCTATTCCAATCAGAGAGGGCTTTATCGGGGTTATATTATGGGTTTGGTTTCATAGGTTTTTGGAAAGAAAAGGGTAGAGGTTCTAACCTATCGCTCTACTTTGGGTTTCAAGTCTAAGACCACTTTCTTTGAGTTGGCTTTTTGCCTTGGACTCTTTTAGTTGGGGGGGGGGGGGATTTTTATACTTTTGCTTGTAGTAGCGGGCCACCACCCCCCCCCCCCCCCCCCCCCCCCCCCCCCCCCCCCCTTTTTTTTTACAGATAGCTATCATTTGGTGGGCTTTTTTCCAATATGAGTGGCAGTCTAAAGGTTGGGTGGATACTTTTTGAATGAAAATGAAACGGCTCAAACAGGTTTTGCAATGGTTATTTTTTGGACTGTATGGGGGACAAGAATGATGGCCTCTCTTCATTTTGGATTGCATTGCTTAGTCTGTAGAACTTCCATTATGCATATTCAGACTCTGCCATCAAAGGTAAAAGAAGATGATAGGAGCTGTGAAATATATTCTCTTCATTACTTGCGGAGGTCGCCCTTTCTACATGAAATAACGCTTGACTGCATTAGAGTTTAACGGGTTTGGGAATTCCTGACCATCCATTTCTTCCAAAATGAGTGTTGCTTTGGTCGAGACCTTCTTTATTATGAATGGCCCTTCGTAGTTGGGGGCGAACTTTCCCAGGTTTCCTTCTGGTTTGGGAGAATTTTCGTTAATACAGGATCCCCTAGTTGGAAGGACTGGGGTTGAACCTTGTTGTGAAAGATTTGGATCATTTGCTTTTTGTAGTACTAGGCATGGTGGATAGTTGCCAACTGTTTCTCATCCAGTAAGCAGATTTCAGCATAGCGATCTTGAACCCACTTTGGTTCTTTTAGCTTTGTTTCCATTATGATTCTCAGGTATGTGATTTCCACTTCAACTCGGAGAACGGCTTCTGTCCTATAGACCATCTCATATGGGGTTCCTCCAGTTGATACTCTCATGGTTGTTCAGTAAGCCATCAGTGTAAAGGACAGCTTCTCCTGCCAGTCTCGGTGGTTTTCAATAATTTTTCGGATGATCCTTTTGATATTCTTATTAGTTGCTTCTATTGCTTCATTCATTTGCAGACGATAAGCAACAGAATTTCGATGAGTGATACGAAATTGGGAATAGAGCCGAGATATCATCTTATTGTTTAGATTAGAGGCATTATCTGATGTGAGAAACTCTGGAATTCTAAACTGGTAGATAATGTGATTCTTAATGAACTTGTTGACTACCCTCTTCGTAGCTTGGGCACACGAGGCTGCCTCCACCCACTTGGTGAAGTAGTCTATAGCAACCAGGATGAACTGGTGGCTTTGGGGGCCTTGGGAGTGACAGGGCCTACCATGTCTATGCCCCACATGGAGAAAGGCCATGGTGTTGACATAGACTAGGGCTTAGTCAGTGTGGCTTTGATCATATCCCCATGTATTTGACACTTATAGCACTGTGGAACATATCGGATGCTGTCTGATTCCATAATTGACTAGGAGTAACCTGTCTTGATGATCTTCTTCGAAAGGGTATGGCCATTCATGTGTGGGTCATAGGTTCCCCCATATACCTTTTCCATGATTTTCCTAGCCTCCATAGCATTTACACATTTTAGTGGGCCAAACAAAGACCTTTTGAAGAGCTCATTCCCTGCTACAAAGTAGTGCTTGGCCATTTTGTAGATGGTTTTTCGATCGTTGTGAGAGGCTTGGCTAGGAAACTCTTCTAGCTCTAGGTATCTCATAATGTCATAAAACCATGGTTGACCGTCTGGCTCAATGCTAGCATGAAGACAATAAGAGGGGGCGTCTCTGATGAAGATTTGGAGCAGCGGGATCTCCATTCCATTGTCTACCTTGATGGTTGCAGCTAGGGTGTCCAAGGCATCGCAAAGCTATTCTTTGTGTGAGGAATATGGCAGAAGTGTATGTTTTGGAACATTTGGCATAAGTCTTTGACCTGCTGGTGGTATGGGGAAAGCTTGGCATCTCTAGTTTGGTACACCTCCTTAGACTGTTAAATGACCAGGACAGAGTCCCCAAATACGACTAGCTCGTCGATTTTCATCTTTATGCCTAATCTTAAGCCCAGAACGCAAGCCTCATATTCAGCGATGTTGTTGGTGCAGAGGTCCAATTTCAACTTGACTACGATAGGATAGTGACTGCCTGCTTTCGATACTACTACTGCCCTAATTCTGGTTCCCTTTTAGTTTGAGGCCCCATCGATGTACATCTTCCAACCTGGCTCTTTTGTCCTCCTGGTTTCAGTTTCAGCATATAGTATGTCCTCGTCAGGGAAACGAGGCTCCACTGACTGGTAATCTTCTATAGAATTCTCAGTGAGATAATCAGCTATCACCTGCCCCTTGACTGCCTTGCGAGTAGTGAAGGTGATGTTAAATTTTGATATGATCATGTGCCATCGGGCAATCCTACTGGATAGGGTTGGTTTCTCAAATATGTATTTGATCGGATCTATTTGAGAAATGAGAAATGTTATATGGTGGAGCATATAGTGTCGTAGTCGATGGGCTGCCCAAGCCAAGGCATAACATGTCTTTTTTAAAGCTAAGTACTTCACTTCATATGGCAAAATTTTTTTACTGAGATAGTAGATGGCTTGCTCCCTCTTTCTAGTTTCGTTATGTTGCCCCAAGACACACCCCATGGAGGTGTCCGGAATGGTTAGGTACATCAGAAGTGGTTTCCATGGAATGGGTGCCACCAAGATTGGAGGTTTCTGAAGGTATCCTTTGATCTTCTTAAAAATAGTCTGGCAGTCTTTATTCCATTCTTTCAGAACGTTCTTCTTGAGTAGTTTGAAAACTGGCTCGCAAAGGTGAGTCATCTGGGCGATGAAGTGGCTGATGAAATTTAACTTCCCTAGAAAAGATCGAATCTCTGTTTCCCCCCTCGGGGGAGGCATTTAGATAATGGATTTGACTTTCGCTGGGTCGATCTCAATTCCCTTTTTGTTGACTATGAACCCTAATAATTTCTCGGAAGAAATCTTGAAAGTGCCTCTGGACGGATTTAGCTTGAGCTGGTACTTCTGGAGTCGGTCGAATACCTTCCATAGATTGACAAGGTGGTCTTCTCGTACTTTTGACTTTACAATCATATCATCAACATAGACTTTCACCTCTTAATGCATCATGTCATGGAACAGGGTCATCCTGGCTTTTTAGTAAGTTGCTCTAGCATTTCGGAGCCCAAAGGGCATTACCCGATAACAACACACTCCCCATGGGGTGATGAAAGCTGTCTTTTCTCAGTCTTCTTCTGCTATCCTGATCTGGTTGTATCTCGAAAATCCGTCCATGAATGAGAACATTTCATGCCCCGCCGTGTTACCGGCGAGGAGGTCAATGTGTGGCAAGGGGAAATCGTCTTTCAGACTTGCCTTGTTGAGATCTCGAAATTCGACACACATTTGAGCCTTTCTGTCCTTCTTTAGGATCAGGACTATGTTGGCAAGCCATTGGGGGTACTCCACCACTTGTAGAAATCTTATATTAAATTGTTTGATCACTTCCTCCTTCACTTGCAGGTTCCATTTAGGCTTAAGTCTCTGCAGTTTTTGCTTAAATGGCTTCATCTCAAGATCCAGGAGTCATCTGTGCTCAACAAAGGACTCATCCAGTCTTGGCATATCCTGATAAGACCAAACGAAGACGTCAAGGTAGGCGGCTAATAGTTAGAGTAATTTTTTTCGTTGCCCTTGGTTTAGCCCTGTGCCGATTTTGAGTTCTTTTGGATTTTCAATGCTCCCCAAGTTGACTATTTCTGTTTCCTCGATGTTGGGGGTAGTGTGGTTCTCTTGCTTTTCTACCTGTTCTCGAATTTCTTTTGGTATCTTATCCATGTGATATAACTCAAATTCTACTCCCAAGGATTAGTAATCAAACTTAGCATCGAAGTCATGACTTTAAAAAAAAAGGCATTCTTTCAATTAGCTGAGCAAGGCATTGAATTTGGAGGTCCCTGGTAAAGAACAAAATAAAGAGATTTGTCTCACAATCTAAACAACAATTTTATTTGATGACTCACATTTGCAAGAAGAAAAATAAAACATGATTTAAAGAAAACGAGAAAAGTTAGTTTGTCGCTCTTGGACTTTTTGTTGATGATCTTCAATACCAAAATTTTCGAGCTCGAGTGAGACTTTCCCTGGTCCATGTTGCGCCCAGATTTTTTGCACTTGAGGAATACTCACACAAGCGGGAAAAATGCTGTACTCTCCCGTTAGAACTCACCCTCCTAGAAGAATGAGTGCGACTAGGTTTGAATTGAAAATCGATTTGAATAAAGGGCTTTTGAAAAAGATTCGGAGTCGCCACCTAACTTGATTAAGGTAAGTTAGGTCACCTAAAAACTAAGAATAATCCGAAGACTACACTTAGCGTTTTTGGAAAACGATTTTGAAAATATCTACTCAAGAGAGGGTTTTTACAAAAAATAGGTTGTTTGGCAACCTTTAGAAAACATTTAGCCCTTTTTGAAAAATAACTCCTTTTTGGTCTTTGAAATTAGTGATTCTAGGTTAGGAGGTTCGTTACGTGTAGGGAAGACGCACTAAGCCATCACCCTACCCCGCCCTTTTTGTACCGACATGTCAATCTACCCTAGATTCACCTACAAGAGTCTTCAACTAACTATTGACTAATCCTATCCACTTTGAAAAACAATGTTTGAAAAGAAATGATGCATGGGATGCAAGTGCAAAATAAGAGGGAGTTGGAGAAGAGATTTGGAAATAAATTTGAAAAGAAATTGATTTGATTTGAAAGAGATTTGAAATAGGATAGATTTGAAATTGAAAAGTTTTGAAAATTGAAAGTAGAGATTTGAAAATAGAAATTTGAAAATAGATTGGAGATTTCGAAAGATTTTGGAATTTGAAATTTGGAAGATATGGAGGAATTTGAAATTTGAAAGAAGTTGTGACCGCATCCATGAGGGTGGAATTGAAATTTTGAAAAGTGTTGTGACCGCACCTATGAAGGTTGCCTACATATCCCTTTGGGGGAATCAGGTCAGTCGTAGTTCGGACCGGAGTTCGATTGAAAACAGAATGTTTGATTGGAAGAAAGAGATTGAATTGAAAATTGAATTTGATTTAAAATTAGAAGAGGAGATCAGAATTTGAAATTTTGGAAAAGAAAAGATTGAATTTTGATTTGAGAAGATAGAACTTGGAAGAGAGATTTAGACTTATTTTGGAAATATGGAGGTTTAGGAAACCTAGACTTAGGAAAAATTTGACTCGAGTTTGAAGGTTTAGGAGATTTAGGAAAGGTTGGATTTAGGAAATGTTTGAATTAGAAAAGGTCTGGTTTCGGAAAGTTTCAAATTAAGAAAGTTTTGAAATTAGGAAAGTTTTGAAATTAGGAAAGTTTAACTTAGGAAAGTTTTGAATTAAGAAAGTTTCGAATTAGGAAAGTTTTCAAATTAGGAAATTTTTTGAAATAGGGAAGTTTTGAAATTGGAAAGTTTAGAATTTTGGTTTGAAAAAGGAAAGTTTCCAATTTAGGAAATGTTTGAACTAAGAAAGTTTTGAGTTTAGAAAAGTCTTAGATTTGGAAAGATGTTGAAGTTTTGGAAAGTTTAAAATTTGGAAAGATTTAGGTTTAGAAAGATTTAACTTGAGAAAGTTTCAAATTTAGAAAGTTTTGAATTTGGAAAGATTTGAAATTTAGAAAGTTTAAGATTTAGAAAGTTTTAGAATTTTAGAAAATCTTGAGATTAGGAAAGGTTTGAGTTTAGGAAGAGTTTGAAAACTTAGGTTTGAAAAGTTAAGATTTGAAAAGAGGGTAGAATTAGGAAAGGGTTGAATTAGGAAAGATTTGAAAGTTGAGTTTTAAAATTTAGGAAAGATTTTTATGTTCAAGTTTTGGAAACTTAGGATTTAGGAAAGTGAAAGATTAGGAAGGAGTCGAATTAAGAAAGAGTTGGATTAGGAAAGGATTGAATTTTGTTTTGAAAAGAGAAGGTTTGATTTTGTTTCCAAAAATAGAGGATAGGATCTAGTTTCTTAAATGGGAATATTTGATTTGGTTTCCTAAAGGGAAGATAGGATTTGGTAAGGATTTGGAAAGGGAGATTCTAGAAACCCTAGATTTGGAAAATTATAGTTTCGACGTAGAAAATAGGTTTTGGAAACATGTATAGTTTGGATGTGAAAACAAGAGGTTTTGGAAACCTAGGTTTGGGGCAAAGTTTGAAAAACCACGTTTTTGGAAAGAAAATTAGGGTTTCCTAATTGTGGGTTCTAGGGTTTGACTTGGGCTCTAAAGAGAGAGGATTTTTGGAAAGTGCGTTTTTGAAAACGAAAGTTTTTTAGAAGGGAATCCTAGGGAGGAGTTTCTAGAGGGAACAGTTTTTGGAAAGTAAATTTGAAGAGAGTTTTTGGAAAGAGATTTTAAAGAAGAGGAGTTTTTGGAAAGTGTGTTTTTAGAAACAAAGATTTTGGAAGGAAAATCCTAGAGGAGAGTTTCTAGAAGGAAAATTTTGGAAAGAGAGTTTTTGGAAAGATTTTTGGGGAACGTTTTTAGAAAGTGAATTTTGGGGAGAGGATTTTGGAAAGGAGTTGAAAAAGGGAGCTTTGAAAAATAGATTTGGGAGGGAGTTTTTGAAAACAATTTCAGAGAGGAGAGTTTTAGGAAAGTATGTTGAAAAAGAGATTTTAGGAAGAAAGACTTTCTGAAAAGAGAGTTTTTAGAAGGTGTAAAAATATCTCAATTTCCTAAAGCTATTCTAGCCATGAGAAGGCTAGAACCAGTTTAAGAAAGCGGTTTCGAAAACAACAAGATTTGAAAATATGGACCGTATTGGTCACTTTAAATGTAACACTTTCCTAAAGCAATCCTAGCCATGGAAAAGCTAGAATCACCCTAGGATTGTGATTTTGAAAACATGCTTTGAAATAGAGATTTTGATGCAATCTTGAAAACAAGTTTGAAAACGATTTTGAAGACAACTTTGAAAACGGTTTTTGAAATATGCAAGATCATGATATGCACAATGCAATTTTGGGGTCGTGAACATACAAGGCCAAGGCTTCACCACATAATCAAGGGGGCCGGACCCACGTGGTCTCTGGTTAGACTAGAAGAAAGCCCCCGACACGGTGACTCTCCAACAGTCTAATCCTACACATGGACCAGGAATCCCCTTGTTTCAAGCATGCAAAGAAAGGGGGGAAAGAGATGGGGGATGAAAATAGAGAAAACTCAAGTGGGTTAGGAGAGAGAAGAGAGAGGGGGGAAGTGCGGAAATTTAAATAGGGAGCCTACCGTATGTCTTGTTATTTTGTGCGCCTTGCTTGTCTTCGGTCTTTGGTCTTCGTCTTCAATCTTCAAGAGTTGTCTTCAAGCTTTAAACTTCAGATTACAACTCTTCAAGTCTTCGAAGGAGGGTTGAAGGTTAGTGTATGAGCGTATGGGGGTGTGTATGAGTGTATAGGAGGCTAGGGTTTGTGTATGGTGGCTAGGGTTTGGAAGAACCTAAGGAAGCTAGGGTTTTGGAGGTGCTCAAGCTCTGTATATCGAAATATATAATTTTTAGATTGAATTTGCGGATCCTTTTCACGTTGAATGAAGCTCTGTATTTATAGAGGTTGGACAATACTGGCGCTTGTTGCAGTGGCGCAAGGCCAAAGTTTACACTGGCGCCAGCCATTTAGGAAATGTTTAAGGTTGGCAAGCAACGTATCTTTGACTAGATTTGGGCGCCTGTATTAGTGACTACCATGCAATTTTTAGCCTGGCTTCACTAGGAGTGGCTCTGGAAAGTCCGGGAATGATTTAAGGAGCCGAGAATGACCCGGAAGGCCGGAAAGGAGCAAGAACACTTAAAATAGTGTCCTGGAGGTATTTGACTTGAAAAGTGAGGATAAGACGTGTTAGAAAGGTTGACCTGGCCTTTAGGGGCAAAACGGTCAATCGGACCGGGAAACTGCCGGGACAGACTTGGACTGTCTCAGAAGAAGACTTGGGATTTGGAAACATTGTTTAGAATGTTCCCAGAGGTTGCCGGTTTGATTTCCAGAGTCGGCGTGGTCGGAAAAGGAGATCGGCCCACCAGGGGCAAAACGGTCATTTTGCATCGGGTTGGCCGGAACTGACTCGGAATGGTCCAGAGAGGTAAAAGGAGGTTGAGAACACTATAAAAAGTAGTCTCAGGAGGTTACCGGTTTGATACCCAGAGCCGGTGTGGTCGAAAAAGGAGACCGGCCCACCATAGGCAAAACGGTCATTTTGTACCGGGTTGGCCGGAACTGACTCGAAATGATCCGAAATGATAAAGGAAGGTTGAGAGTACTATAAAAAGCAATCTCAGAGGGTTACCGGTTTGATACCCAGAGCAGGTGTGGTTCCCGGGGCATTCGGATGCCTAGGGGCAAAATGGTCATCTTGACCGGAAAGTCTTGGAAAAGGTCCAAAGGGCAGTTTGGTCATTTTTCACCGAAGTGGGCTAACAGACACTGGTGTTGACCTGGGTTTTGAGTGTTTCCGCCACTCTAACGGCGGTCGTCGTGACACAGGGGTTTGTTGCCAATTCCCTATATCGACCTATTTGTGAGTATTTCCGCTACTCTAACGGTTTTGTGAGTATTTTCGCTACTCGGACCGTCTCGAGGAATAAACTGTCTCGAGAGAGGGATTGGAAAGGGGTCTTACCATCTTCGAAAAGACGTGCCTGGATTGGAACCATCTCGAGGAATAAACTGTCTTGAGAGTGGGATTGGAAAGGGGACTTATCGTCTTCGAAAAGACGCGCCTGGAGTGGAACTGTCTCGAGGAATAAACTGTCTCGAGAGAAGGATTGGAAAGGGGTCTTATCGTCTCCGAAAAGACGTGCCTGGAGTGGAACCGTCTCGAGGAATAAACTGTCTCGAGAGTGGGATTGAAATCGGAAAGGAAAGGACAATGCCCCTAAGGGCATTTTGGTCATTTTGCCTTTATTTGGGCCTGACAGGCCCGCGAAGCGATGGACAGACGGGATTTGGACTTAGAGAATTGGTTTTGATAGGAATATGCCCACAATGACTTGAACACAAGTCTGGACGGAGTGTATACTGCCGAGCGGTAAAAAATAGGGTGCTTACAGTCCACATGCTGGGTTTTTCGCCCGGGCTAACTGGTCAGATGGGAGCATTCTGTATCTCTTCTTCTGGGGAATAATCTGTACTTACCATGGGGTTAAGAGCTACTAATGCTTCCTAAAAAGCTTGGCTCTCGGATCTTCAAACTTAGGCCCACTCCCCAGGGTGGTGCCATTATTGATTGGTGATCCGAGCGAGGGAACTATCTAAAGACTGTTGGTTAGGTGACACATCTGCCTACCACCCACAGTCAATTTACTATTCCCCATTCTAACTAGAAGGTAGTAACCAGGGTCAATATTCATAAAGACGCACATGTAAGTGTGTGTGTGATTTTAGAAATTGGAGGAAAGAGCCCAACAACTTCCATACATCTTATCATACATATCATACATGGCAGTTTATGAGAATAAATTAAAATGTAAACAAGAGTCCACCTACAAAACAAATGCACAGAGTTAGTGTTAGCCCAAAAGGCAACCCAAGAGGGGGGTGAATTGGGTATTTTGAAGATTAATGGCAATTAAGATTAATTAAAATTAATCTAAGCAATGTAACAATGATCAATCTATATGTAATGCAATATAATTAGTAGAAGTAAAGAAAACAGAGCAATAGAAAGGACACATAGATTTATCGAGGTTCAACCACAAATCGTGTTCTACGTCCTCACCCCAAGACCTTCTTGAAGTCTTCTTCCACTATGTAACCTCCAATTACAAATGGGTTGCTGATTGACAAAATGCTCAACTTTCTATACACAAGAACTTCTACCTGAGTTCTTCAGCCACCAAGTGGTTTTGTCTAAGCTCCACTCAAACTTACTAGAGTTTTTCTTTCTCAAGAGAACTCTCAAACTCTCACTTATAAGTGTATAAAAGTATACAAGTAACTAACAAACTCTTTATCAAGAGTAGATTATACAATAGAAGCTCACAAATGAAAACAGGAAGAATATTCAAGAATTTCAGGTTGATCAATCAGTGATTCTTGTTTCTTGTCTTTCTTTCGTGTTATAAATGCAGCTAGAAGCTTGTATATAAACCCCTGTATTGATTCCATCTGTTAGAGGTTGTTGGGCTTCATTTAATGCACGTCCAGTTCGTTATAACGTTTGAAAAACTAGTCGTTATATTCCAGGGGGTCGACTCCATGCTTTTAGAGTCGACACTTCTGGTTCTGTATTTGCCAGACATTGTCCATTGTCTCCATGAGTCTGCTCTTCATATCAATGAATCGGCTCCTTGTTCATTCTGTCTTAACATTTTTGCTTCTGTCTTTATGTGGCAACTCTTCATATTTAGGAGTCCGTTCTTTGTACATTTGATCTTTAGCTTTTTGCTACTGTTGTCATAAGGCGAGTTTACATCTTCAAGAGTTTGCTCTTTGTACATTTAATCTTCAGCATTTTACTTCTGTTGTCATGAGGCGACTTTTCATCTTTATGAGTTCGCTGATTGACCATTTTTTCTTTAGGTTTTTGCTTCTATATTCATGAGGCAGCTCTTCATTTCCATGAGTCTGCTCATTAATCATTTTGTCTTCAAGCCTTTTGCGTCTGTCTCCTTGAGGTGACTCTTCATTTCTATGAGTCCGCTCATTGATCATTTTGTCTTCAGGCTTTCTGCGTTTGTCTCTATGAGGCGACTCTTCATTGCTATGAGTCCGCTCATTGTCCAGAAATCTACTTTCTGACTTTTAATGATCTAGCTCATCTCAACACTGGTATAAGATCTTCAAGGAGTATCTGGTTGGGGTATGATGATAAATCAAATCTCTTTAACTCATCAGAGTTAACTTCGATTCAATTTGGATTGAATCAATCATTTGATATTCATCTTCTCTTGACTCTCAAACAGTCAGAGCTTTATTAGATCAATGTTGATCTTTTCTTCTTCATTGGTAAAGCTTCCTTTTTCACTATTTCTTTTAATGCCGAGCTTCCTCATTTATGTTGAGCTTCACAATGCTTCATTTATGATTTCTTCTCTTTGCTAGCAATTCTTCTTTCTTCTTTTAAATCACTTCAATGAGACTTTTGCAAACTTGATGAAATCTCTTCATATGTCTAGTCTTCATTGATTCTTTATATTGTGGAAGAATTCTTCACTTGGATTCCATGTAGAGATCGGACAATCATTGTGAGTCTTCTTCTCAAGCAACTTCAATCACATTATCTTGAATTGATCTTTGTATACTTGATAAAGTCTTCTCTTGAGCATTTTTAATTTCTTAAACAATCAATTCATCTGCTACTGATCATTGCACATTCTGATGAAGTCTTTTTCTTTCTTGAGTGCAAATCAACCTTCATTGAGTCTATGCATACTTGATGAAAGCTTCATTTGAACACCTTCAATCTCTTTGAATATAAAACATTTGTTTGTAGTGGAAATATGCGTTAATCCTCTGTTTGGTTCATTGCATAGCTCTTGGAGTTCATTGCTTGAACTTGAACTTGTTGTACATTTACTTTGACAAGTATTAGACTTAAGTTTGAACTTTAAGTCTAAATTATAAACTCTATTAATTTGCACACTAAGTAAATGCATTAGTAAGATAACACAAGGTTTAGTTATCATCAAAATCAACATGGGAATCAACCTTGAGTCAACAATCTCCCCCTTTTTGATGATGACAAAACCTTTGCAAAATAAGTTCATATAAGATTAAATAGATTGAATAGAGTTGAGTATCATACCAGTAGAGAACTCCTCATTTGTTTTGTAATTAAGTAAATGATGCTTAGAGAATAAAAAACTTTTCAAAAACAATTTTCAGGGAGTTTTTGTCAGGTAATTCAAAAACAATTTGAGGGAAATGATTCATGTTACTCCCCCTGAGAACATGCTTGATATTTATCAGGTAATAAGCAATTCATTTTATTTCCATTCATCAAATTAGATATACTCTATATTTTGTCCAATTCTTTTTTGATTAAAAAATTAAGTGCAAATAATTTGAACAAACATACATTGTTCAATTCATCTTCTCAATGCTAGTTTAATCTTAAACAAAAACTTCTCCCCCATACTTAGCAATTTTCTCTAATTCTAAGTTGTGTGCAACTCATTTTCTGACTTTCTGACATGCATTGTTCAATTTTGCAATACATTTTCTAAAATTTTTCTCTCCCTGTTTGTCAATCCATCAAAAAGAGAGATATAATAGAAAGTAAAGACAGGTACAATAGCAAAAAATATTAAAACAGAATAAATTGTATAAACAAGAAAGCAATCAAACAAGCAAGTATTTAAAGAGATCAATTGGGTACCAGAACAAAAGCATATTTCATTCATTTAACCAAAATGATATTACAAAATGTTGTATAGTTACGATGGCCACAAAAATTATGCAACAACGAAAAAAAATGATGTGTTAACAGGACCATAAGAGTGACAGAGCCATGACTAAAATTTTGAGGTTGAATGATTTTAAGGAGAAGGAGATGGAGATGGAGATGGAGATGGGGATGGGGATAGATCAACAGGATCCGTGGTAGTGTTGGATGGACCAGAAAAGGGTCTAGGCCTTCGACCATATGGCCTCCTTCGTACAGATCGAGAAGCTGAGGTAGATGGTTTGGCTTTCTTTGCTGGACTAGCCTTCTTTCTTGGTGCAGCATCCTCAGAATCATTCTCAGAAAAACTAATGGCAGGCTCATTCTCAGATTCATTTTCTGTGTCCTCCAAGTCTTCCTCTGGTTCCTCCTCTTATTCTCCCTCATATCTCGCTTCATTTTCTAGTTCTCTTTCCCTTTCCTCTTCCTCCACTGCAATACCCTGAGCCCTTTTTAGTTGAATCACTTCTTCTTAAGATCTTTCAACTGAAGCAACCCTTCATCAAGCTTATGGTTCATGCTTTGAAGCATGTCCATCATATTTTCCAAAAGTTCATCAACTGAAGAGGCTTCAAGGGTTTGGGTTAAGCGCTTTCTAGGTCCAGAAGCAGATGCTCTTTTTTGTGAAGAGCTAGCAGGGGAAACTTTGTTAGGCCTTGGAACCCAATGGCCATTGACCTTTTTATATCCCATCCTACTTAAAGTATACTTGCTGTATTCATCTTTGTAGGGATCAGGCTTTCTGTAGTTTACTCCCAAGAGATTGATATGAAAGTGTTTAAAAATCTTTGTTAGTAGCATTCCATAGGGTAGGTTTTTGGAGGCAGTGATAACAACATTGGCCATGTTGGAGAGAATGTAGTATGGAACATCTATTCTGGTGTTTGTGAGGAAAGCCTATAAGAAGAACAGGTCCTTCTCACTCACATGCACAAAGCCACCAACTTTGGGTATAAAAATCTTAGTCACAAAATGGTGGACTAATCTTAATTCAACAGGAAGGTTATTAGCTATGGGTTGGGTGGATTCGGGCATGTCATGACCATAGAGAACTTGAAGTTGTCTTTTTCGGTTGATGTTTTCAAAATAAGTTTCTCCACCATACCCAGTGCCCATAATCTCTGCAAGAATTCCTTCATTTAGAGTGATTTTCATTATATTTACAAAGCTAGTAATCTCATTACTTCCAACCTTCTTCATGAGATTAGAGTAGAAATGTGTAACCAATTTTAGGTATACATTCTCTTTAATCGTTGTGTATGGTTCCCATCCTAGACTCTCAAGAGTATGAGGGAAG